>JAACJT020000034.1:137924-176401 GCA_009936485.2 Gymnarchus niloticus
CTTTATTTTCTGGCGACCCCCCGGGGGGGAGAGAAATGAAATGCTTAAAATCTGCTTTTCCACCCCCCCCCCCCCACCCCCCCCCCACACTGCAGTAGAGAATAGGGTCGCTGGTCTCACTGTCACAGCCAGTGGGATGGGGGGGTTTTTCAGCTGCAGTGCACCAGCTCCACCCCCCCCACCCCCCCTCCCCCAGTACCTGTTTAGATAACTTCGAGTCCTCAGTTGCAAAAACACAGCTCCCGTCGCCTCTCTCTTGTCTGCGGTTTCTTTTTAAACCTTTCGGGAGGAAATGTCAGAGGAGGCCAGAAAGAGAAAGTGAGCAAGAGAGAACGGAAGTGGTAGAGTACAACGCTGGCCAGGTTCCCACGGTGCCAGGGGGGCCGCTCCGCTCCACCCATTACCCTTCCACTGACGCACGGCTTTACGTTCTGCACTGCATCTGTCACTGGCACCTCGAAGCTGAGGCCTGTGACACGAAGCTGGGGGGAGGGACCAGGGGGAGGAGGTGCACCTCCGAAAGTTGGTCACTCTGAGGACAGCATGGTGGATACGCAGGAAAACAAAATGGCATCTGGTCACGAGGAAAAGACATGTGACTGCGAATAAGGCACCAGTGGCAGGAATGGATGTCCTCGTCACCAGTGCCGGATGGCCACACCCCTATGGTATATAACCACCATCCACACGGCCTGGTTACCTGTGTTCTTTCCTTCCAACGTGGTGCGGCCCTTTGGCTGGTGCGAGGGTAGGGGCACTGCCTGCTGTATTCTTGCATCAGTTTGGGCTCGTGCGGGAAAGTGACTGAGGCCGGTAGTGTAATCGAACAGAGAGAGACCTCTGATTGTACGGCAATGGGATGACGCCCATGTCCGCAGGTCAGGGAGACCTGCCTCAGTGCCGAGCCTGCAGCGCTGGAACTCTGGGGCTGGTTTTGGTTACCAGGCAGATCTGGCTTCCACCAGCTCGATCAATACTACGCAATGACAGAGGTTTAAAGGATAGAGATCGCCGTGGTGCTGTTCTCTTGACTTATGCGATGGCTTTAAGAAAAGAGGACAGCAGTCATATTTCATACTGCCACGTCTGCTCACATCAATTCTCATGAGGAGGTGTTTGAAATGGGGGACCAGCATGAGGGGCTAGTTTGGAAGAGATGTTGGAAAGCGGCGATTTATGGAAGTCTGTGTGAGATACGGTGGAGGAGATCTGTGGATGGTGTAGGAAGTAATGTTCAGAAGACCAATGAAAGTGACCAATCATGTAACACTTTAGGTAGGAGAAGACCATTCCCGGGTGTCATCTCTGATTGTTCGGTGTGAGACAGGCCCGCTTCAGCCAGTAAAATCCCGCCTTGTGTTTCCAGCAGAATAATAAATGAGCGATATCTCTGTGGGTTGCTGTCTGCCTGACGAGGCCATTCCAATGGCTAGTTTGGTTCACCCACAAGGAGTATGAGCAGGCAGCTCGAGCGGCTCTTCTGATCGTAGTATAAATATAACCTTGTCTTCTCTCGCTAGGATGAACTGCTGAGAGTTCGGCGACTCGCGGTGTTGTCACCTCAAACATGGCTGCCAGCTCAGGAGAGCTTGCGTGTGTGTCCTACAGTAAGCCTGGAGCAGGTTGGATCTCCAGAGCCACTACCAGAACTTCTTCATCGGTGCCTGTTTTAGCATTTTTTTAATGACTTGCTATTCTGTAGTTTGATTTCTCGCATCTTTTCACCAGCTGGACTGTTTGAAAGGGGGTTGTTATGAAGTTGTGAAGGTAATGAGAGTAGGATGCAGTCCATATACTGATGTGGTTAGTTTGTCTTTAGATAATGTATTGGTTACCGTTGGTTTTATTGTTATTAACCATCTGTCTGTCTTCTGATCAGTAGGGCGTTGCAGTGTTAACCTGCAAGGGGGGGCCTTAAAGTGATGCATTACTGGAGGTCAGCCCACCATATTCTGTCAGTGTCTTTTTTTTTCACTGGGGGCTGAGCTGCAGCAAGGTTGGGGGGGGGCATGCTGACCAGGCACAGTACCCCCCCCCCTCCCCCACATGCATGTCCTTCCATTATTGCCCCCCACTCCCCTGAGGGCAGTGCATTTAGCCATTAAATTAAACTTGTACAGGGGGGTGAAATGCCCTTGCTGCTGACTGAATGGGAGATGGATGGGGGGGCCATAACTGGGAGCAGTAAGAGATACAGTCATGTGGGCAGAAGGGGGCACTGTGCTGTCCTCATACTGTCCAGGGTGTGTCACTGTAAACCAATAAAACAGGGGCCCTCTCTTACCGGGCAAATGAAGGAACACAGCATTATTAAAATAATAATAATAATGACAATTATATGCATCTTGTACAAAGTCCCCAGTGCAATTAGAAGGTGCTTGTTCAAGCTAGTGAGATTATCTATTACAGGTCTGTAAAGTGTGGTACTCTGCTGTGTAAAGTGTAGCAGTTTTAATCAGTCCGATCTGTGATTTAGTTGATGCGTGCGTTCGTAACTGGAAGATAAATGAGGACGGACATCCAGGTGCGGTGGGGCCTTCCTCTACGCAGCAGCTCTTCACTGCTTTTACCGATGTGTTTTCTCACTCGCAAGTTCACGTGGAAGACGTTTCCGCAGGTTAAACAGTTTGCCGCCGTGTCAGGCTGCACAATCCATGATCTATGAAATTCCGTGGCAGTTCTGCATCGTTGCCCGGCCGAGACTTGCCGGGGCCCGAGGAGTCCGCTGGGTCAGTCTTACTCTTGGTGTTGAGCCTCTCGAGATGTACAAATGAAAAGCGAACCCCGATAATTCAGCGTTCTTCCACCCCTCCCCGCAGGAACCATGCGGCCGGTACAGCGCAACTTCTACGAGCCGTCATCCGCTCCAGGGAAGGGTGTGGTCTGGGAGTGGGAGAACGACAACGGCACTTGGACCCCCTACGACATGGAGATCTGCGTGACCATCCAGAACGCCTACGAGAAGCAGCACCCCTGGGTGGACCTGAGCTCGCTGGGCTTCTGCTACCTCATCGACTTCAACGGCATGGCGCAGACTAACCGACAGAGCCAACGCAAGAGACGACTGCGACGTCGCATGGACCTGGCATACCCGCTCACCATAGGCTCCATCCCCAAGTCGCAGTCCTGGCCGGTGGGAGCCGGCTCTGGCCGGCCCTGCTCCTGCCAGCAGTGCATTCTGGTCCACAGCACACGGGCGGCGTCCAACGCCATCCTGGCCTCGCAACGCCGCAAGGTGTACTCGGGGGCGACCCCGACCTCCGCCAATGGCAACCAGACGGCCGTCGTGCGCCAGAGCAACACGTTTGCCGGAGCCACGCTGTGGTCCTCAGGTTCGACCGCGGTCAGCATCGCCGACGGAGGTGCGAGATCGGGCAGCGGAGGGGCCGGCTCGGGCCCCTCCCTCAGCCCCGGCAGCCTCCCGCGCTGCACGGCCCCCACCGCCCTTCCGCCGGCCCACGGCCTCACCATAAATGGACAGAACAACCTGAACCGTCCCGGCACACAGCGCGTCTCCATGGGAACCAGCCGCGGAGCCATCCCACCCGGGTAAGCGTGCTGGCAGCTCGGTGACACGGGGAGGCATGCTCTGAGGCTGAACGAGCGCCGAGCTGCAGGAAGTGGAGCCTGTGGTGGAGTGTGAAGCTGCAGCAGGTCTCCAGGTTCATCTGTACCCCGAATTTCGAGAGCTGCAGGCCACGACAGTAACACTGTGTCTGAGGAGCAGCGGCCTGCTTTCTCTCCTTCGTTTTGCTCATGCATCCACTCCCGCATCCCTCCTTCCCTCTCCCCCTCCCACTCTCTCTCCCCTTCTTCTCTCTCTCACGCCCCTCCCTCTATCTCCCTCTCTCTCCCTCTCTCCCTCTCTCTCTCTCTCTTTGTCCTCTGTCTGGCACACCTTTTTAATGGGATGATCAATGGTTCTGCAGATTAAGAGGTGGAAGCCTGCACTGGTACCCCCTGTAGATGAGGGGTACACCTAGGGAAGCCTTAACACCCCTACACTGGGACGTCCCCCCCCCGGCTGTGTGTGTGCACGTGTGTTACCGGCGCTCAGATGGTGGGTCCCAGTTGTGTGTAATCTGGCAGCGTGTAATGAGTTAAACTGCGAGTCAGTGTGCCGTCCCTGGATGGCACACCTACAGACTTGCGTGTGCCCAAGTTTCCACCTGAAGGTCCTCACTGGCATGGTTTAACCAGATCGGATCCTTTTTGAGTCCTACTTCGGCTTGGACTAAGCAAGCCCTCACAACACACGCAATTCCTGCCCGGCCATATCGGTTCCTTTGGCTTAATATGCCCAGTTAGTTTTTAATTAGCATTACCATTTATACACTGCTATAAGAGAGCACCAGAATGCAGTGTTTCCTGAATGCAGGACAAGCTCTGCCCAAACTTTGCTCACCTTTATCACTTTGGGTCAAAGCGATTTAAATACAAATTAAATAGGTGTGTGCATTACAGCTTGAAGAGGGAACACACTGTAAAACAGCAGGCGATAGGCAGCTGTGAGCTGCTCCCATATGACGAAGAGAGGGGGGAAAGTCTAGGGGCTCCCCAGGGCCACGCCACGCCCCGGCCCACACAAACACCTCTGCTTTCCGTTTGTCCGTCTGTCCCAGTGATACACTAGTTGTCAACAGGAGAGCTTTTTCAGCTTCTGCTCCTCTTCCTCACCGGTGTAGGACACCACTGGGATCATGCAGGTTTTGGGTATTTCGTCGGCCGCTGATGGCTGTCTGTCGTGGCCAGGGCAGAACCTCCGCTCTGGAGGGATCCTTTAATATTATTGTATGGTTTATTACCCCGGTAACTTCTTTAAGGTTGTGAACTGCGCAGTGTGGAGGAGTGCAGCTTAGCCGGATATGCAACCCTGTCTTTGTTATAATTTAGCTCGCTGTTTGTATCCTGGGCAGAATGTAACAGTGGCATACTTAAATGCCAAGGTGATAGTACAACGCCCCGTGGGAATGTGGGCTGAGCACGGCACGTTTGGTGCTGCACGTCCGCTGTTTACAGAAGGGAAACTAGGGGGGCGGACGGAGCCGGTCGGGCCCGGCCTGTTCGTGGGATGTGACCCAAATCACAGGAGCGGCCGCGGCAGCGAGAACTCGGCTCTCACGGTTCCACACGGCGCTGTGGAGCGTCTGCGTGTGTGTGGGAGAGCACGAGAGAAGGAGGGTGGTTCCCAGGCGAGTGGCTTAGCACAAACGAAGGTTGCGGTTAGCACTGCAGAGAGTATAAACACACACACACACACACCCACACACACACCTTACATTACACTTCTCAGCTGTTATACTCACCGTGCAAGTAAGCTGAAGGTGCAGTCAAATCCCCAGGTGAGAAACAGGCCCCGTCACCGTGACCCTGATAAAGTCTTCCTCAGTGAGGCAGAGTAGGTGGACAGACAGACAGATAGACAGATGGGTCCCACAGCCCCACAACCCACACACACGCTAACACAGAAAGTCATACCCACCCGGTCCCATTATTGTCATTCTCACATGCTCCTTTCTTACAACGCAAAGAAACACACACACACACACACACACACACACACACTGAGATGTGATTACGTTGGCATCGCCAGGAGTGTGTGGTGTGGCTGGTTCTCTGGTGCGTATCTGTGAGAACTTTCTCACGCTCTCTCAGATGCAACAATCATGACATTTCAATTGGTCTTTCGTAATAGTTGTTATTATGACTGTTATTTTTACTGTATTAGGCCTGATATGCTTTACTTGGAACACTGGGAAAGTTAAGCAGAAAAAACACTTTGTTAGATAGCTATATAATCTGCATAAGGTATTTGAATATAGAATAAATACTGGCAGTATTATTAATGATACAGAGGTATATATTTAATAACTGCGATGGCATGTATGGAGAGAGTGTTGGCACTGCAGGGTTCTAAGTTCAGTTTCTTCTCAGTTCCTTTGTTGTCTGTATGCTCTGTTCTAGTGGGGCTTCTCTTTCTTTACGCATTCCCAGAACATGTGCTTAGGTGACCTGGCTTTTAGTGTGAGAGTGGGTGCCTTGTGATGGCCTTGGGTCCCCTTTACTTTGTCATGGAAGACGGAGGGATGTTCCGTCATAACGTTCTCCTTATGGCGGTAATTCATTGTAACATAGACCTGAATTAACATATTCAGTTAATTCAGTTAATACGCCGTTTGCTTCATACAATTCATTCCGCTGGCTGCTCGATTAATGCAGAACGCTGGTCACCAAGAACCGGGCTGGAATGGAAATCACAGAGAACCCTGGCGATTTGGCTGAGAAAAATCTAGTCAATTTAAGCAGTAGCTTTCTTCCTGTGGTCATCTCATTTTTTTCTGGAAGAAATTAAATCAAACATAGACATTGGTGGTCAGGGAGCGATTTTTATGCGTCTCTCCGATTCAGCTTGTTCAGTCAGGGCACGGAGACACAATGAAGTGAGGGGAGGAGCCATTTCTGTTCTCTACCATCTCTCCCACCCCCCTCAGCTGCTTCTCAAAATAGGACCTAACTAATCTATGCAAGTAGTTAAGACATCGCCATCTTCTGGCTGTCCAATGCAACATCCACTGTTGTGCTGCATCTGTTTCTTTCCGCCTCCCTGATTTTCTATACATGCTGTACATCCGTGTGCGTACAGAAAAAGCAAGCTAAATATACCTTAACCACGCATGTACGAAGTGCATATATTTTACAGAATATGGCCATTCATTTTGTGAAGTTGCATTTATAAGAAGCAAGTTTCGTTACTAAACCTCATCGCTGACTTGTACTCTGTGGGGAATTGGTAAAGAAACAGGAAAGTTGCAGTTTGTCAGCAAGACCTACGCAACTTGGGGGAGTCTGACCCAAAAAGGTAAAAAATAAATAAACGCCTATTAGGTAATACACACCTGTCCCAGTAAAATATGCAGTGTTTAATCCTGAATGTGATCCAAATACAGATTCAGTAGATTAAACATTTAAAGACTTTCACAATGTAGATAATTTAGTGCTTTTCTTCTTTGCTTACATTACATGTTAGTAAACAAATCACACGTTACTTAAAATTTACACTTCGATATTTCTGCCATCATGGTATGTCATCTCACAACGTAGTCGTGAGGCTTGGTGGTTAGCCGGTTTCCAGAAGCATGAGGCTACTGGCCAGTCAGCGTGTTGAGAACACCGTCCTGTGTAAAGCGGGCGGACTGACAGTGGAACGGCAAACGTTGTCATTAGACGTCTGCATTCCAGATCTGACCGATCGAGTCGAGGACAGCAGTGGGAGAAAGGCTTATTCAGAATCCACTGCCGTTGCTGAGGTGAAGAGCATAATTGAAGTTGCACCCAATTCACATGTTCCCAGCTTCAAGCTGAGTCATGGCATTCACTCGGAGCCTCTGCATGCAGTAGAGCTGGACCTGTGCCAGAGTCTGTCTGGCATATCCCCTCCATCGGTTTTCCACCAGTTGATGCCACTGCCTTCCTATGTGAAGCTGAAAGCAGTGCATTTCGTTTGCCGCAAACAAAACAATAATATCGGCGGCAACTGAGAAAACTAACAGCCCCGTTCGCTTGACCGTGCCGTGGATGCCCTCTATACTGCCTTTGGGCAATCCATGGATGCACCCCCTACTCTTTCTGCTCAAGATCCTGCTGGTGACCTCCATTTCGGCCTGACAAGTGCTCCAGCAGAGCAAGTGAGCATGTGACATTCTGAGGTGTTGTTTGGAGAGGGGCGGGGTGCTGTTTGGGTAGGTGACGGATGTCACGTGGCCCAGGTGCGAGAGGGGGCCATTTCCCGCTCTCACTTCCTTGTTGTGCTTGTGGCCTGGGCAGCTGAGACAGGAAGCAGTTCTGCAAGGCGGCCTCAGCACTGAGATAAAATGGAGGAGGAAGACGGGTAAGGCTGTTGTTTTTTTTTTTTTTTTTTTTAGCAAACCTTCCATCTCAGACTAGACGTGAGTGTAAGGTGGGGGTGAAGTTACAAGACTTTTCCTCTCTCGACACAAGCTTGAATTCATAGCATATTTAGCCTGTTTAGCTTTTATCCAGTTGACCCATTCCTGCAGGCTTGGTCCTGTTTCCAGACATTAAGAGATAACCAGGTACTCGTCTCTGTCACAGAGACCAAGAAAGGATATTGCAAACTGTTATTATCAGTGAGGGGGGCCACTATTGGTTTAAATTAATATAGAACAAGCTAAATAATGCGTAATGGAGCTCTATTCAGTGAACACTGGTGTTCATTTTCCATTTGTTTGGCTCTGTGGAGCATCATTCTTCGTATCTGTCCATCAGGCTGGCCGGGGGCTGCCTTAGCATCTCCTCCCAGAGTCAATACGCAGTTAGGTCCTCTCCTTCCATCTCATCCTTGCGGCAAATGATAAACAGATAGAGATATAACTCCACGCTCAGCGGTCTTACAACCAGGCCTAATTTGTTTTAGTTTTGTGGCCTGAGAAAATCACATTAGCTCTCAGGCAAATTAAGTCTGCACTGCACAGGAGGACAGGGTGGTAGTAGGTTTGGGGCTAGAGACAAGGCGTGTCAAGGGGAGGGAGGGGGTGGATGGGAAGAGGCGGGAGGGGAAGAAAGAGAGGAAGCCTCACGACAAGGCCCAGGAGGAGACATCAGCCAGTCGATGTACCCTCCTTCGGAAAGGGCAAGGTGATAAGGTCACATACTGGTGTTAAGATATCATCCCCAATCCCAGGCGAAGTGAGTCGGAGCCGGCAGATGGAAACGGCAGTATACCGTGTGTGAAAATCTGCTTGACTAGAATTCATTTTCACTTCGGACGTTTTGGATCCCTTTCCCTGTGTCAAAGCATTGTCTTATGGTAGTCCAAGCTTGAAGCAGGTTTCCCGTACAAAGTTCTGAGAAGCAGCAGAACTTGGGGATGACATCAGAAACGCTGGTCCTCGTCGTGTTCTCTGACTAGTAACAGCCAGCCCTCCACTGGCAATGGACCTCATTTCCAGTAAACATTGGTTGACTGCCCTTGTCTTTAAGACCCATTTACAGAAAAGGCCGAGGCTGAGAGGGGGAAGCACTAAATTTGGCATGTTCGGGTTAGTTTGAATCTGTGCCTAGCAGAGCTATGGGGATGGGTATACTGGTCCATTTGGGTGATATCAGTCTGCCTGAGGGTTTATTCAGAAGTCTTCGATGTCCCCGGAGTTTCACGTGTTGCTCTGGATGAGGTACCTGAGTCTCAGCGTCTTCAGTCACCAAAGTGTGGCTTGAAGCAGCTCGTGCTGGAAATTCCACGTTTCTTCATGGGAAGTTGCAGGAGCACTGGATCAGTCTCATGGAAGTGGTGAAGATGCCGCTGATCCTGGAACAGAATTTAAGGGGTGGTGTTTGACCCAGTGGCTCTCCAGAGGAGCCAGTCCTGGGGTTTTTCTGTCATCAGGCGGCCTTAGATAGAGCAGAGAAGCTCACACAGATGGTTGGTGGGGGAGGTGTTTGCAGGGATGGGAGTGTGTAAACAGTATGACATGTTTTTTTTGGAACCTTTTGCGCGTGCGTCGTCATTTCTGCTGGAGCGTTAATCCCCAGTGACAGGTCTGGCTAGCGGAGCGAGCACGGGCCCCACATCGTCAGCCCTGTTCATCCACGGCCGAAGGTTTTGCGCAGAGCCAGAAGGGTGACCTTATTACCGGGGTTAGCGGTGCAGGAGTGAAGGGGTTGCTTCCGGTGGGGGCAGGCTGTGTGTGTGGTCATTTTTTATTGACATTTCTTTCCATGTAAGTTGCTTGACTCATGAAGGGAACGGGAGATGTGGTTTCAGATGACTCTCTTCTCCTAAACTTCGGGGAGTGCTGCTCCGTGATCCAGGGCCATCTGCACAGCGCGGACGCGTGTGGCTAATGCGGCCGCCCCACCACATTTACTCCACAAGTACCGGAGATGTGCTCAGTCCCAGCTCAGATGAATAATTGAACTGTTCTTCTTGGAGCACTTTAAGCGGTGCTTTTCAGGAATAAATCATGACTCCTGTTGCTCACCGCGAGTCCACTTTAAGCTGATTTAAGATAAACACATGTTTAAACAAAAGCGGCTGCTGGCCTCATGGTATTTAATTGTCCTGTTCTGCGGTGCGGTCGTGACACACTGCAGCCGTGCGTGTTTCCTTGAAAGGCTTTAGCCAAACCCATGTTGACGAGGTCAGTGTCTGTATTAAGAGGGCCAGCATGAGGTGGGCCCACTTACCCAGGATCCATTTGCGTTGGCTTTCACACACGGAACCCAAGTCACTCATCCATTCATCCTGTGTGATCTCGATAGCGAGAGAACCTGAGCTTATAACCCAGGGAGAGATGACTTCTCCTGTCCGTCTCCACCCACCTGTCAGGCATATTCACAAAGATGAACGTGAGCAGGAATGTTATTCAGGGAAGCACTGACAACTTACCATTAGCCAGCGTGAGTAAGCAGCGATCAGAGACCACCCATCTCATCAGTCATATATGGACAGGGTGGGCTTATGAAGACACTGTCAGGTCAGGTTTACAAAGCCATTTTGAGGCACTGTCCTCTGTGCTCGCTTACTGTAAGTGCTGACTTACTTTTGGTCACCGTATTCACTGTTCAGGGCGATCTGCTGTTGTTTTAAAGGAATGCTACATGAGCCAATCACAAAGCAGGGCTTTGTGTAGTCAGTGCTCCTGCTAATTAAACCTGCATATGACTAGATCCCCCCTCAGTGTAAGGTCCATTAGCCAGGCAGTGTGAGGCCAGCGGCCTCAGACCACACTCCGCGAGAAGCACCCTAACTGACAGCTCTCACCAGCCAATTAGTCTAACGAGCATTTGCAGTAATTGGAGGCCAGTGATTATGAGGCACATCTTGGCTGTGGCCTTGTTATTTTCTCTGGTTTTATCCTGATTGTAATTGGAATCTCCCAGAATTCACAAATGTGGGCCATCATGAGAAGGAGGCAACACCGAACAAAGGTTATTTATTCAGAGTTTGCCGAGGGCCACCGCACCAAAGGGGGTAGCTATCCTTAAGGACCCGTCTGCTCGGAGAAGCCCTGGCTGACTGGAATAAAGGCATCTCTCTCTGGGGAGAGCTAGCAGACAGGAGGGTGGGAAGTGGACCGGCCAAACTTCAAATCTAGCAGCTAACCAAAGTGTCCGTGAGTGGATTAGTTTGAATAACACAGGAATAACAGTAAGCCAGGTTGACAGGTTGGCATTTAGCATGTTAGCGACTCTCTGTCTCGCAGGCACACGGCAGGCCATTCAAATGGCTGCTCTCTGATGTTGCTTCTCCCCCCAGCGCTGGATCTCTGCTTTCATCTAAATGCACCAGCTACAGACATGTCTAATCCCACAGCCCCTGGCCTGTGTAAATCTGTCAGGGTGGGGTGCGAGGGGTGTTTCCTCACAGAGCACAATTCGTCTTCATGACGTGACCTTGTGTTGGCATGTTTGTAGGCGTGTTTGGCTTTTTTGTTTGTGCGTTTCGTTGCAGCCACACGTCGAGTTCCTTGAAGAAGTCAGCCATGTTGCTCCCCACAGACTAACCTTTTCTAGAGGTCTCCAAACAACCATTGCTACTGGTTCTTCTGGTGTGATTGAGACTGGGAAGCTCTGGGCCTACTCACATCATTGACTTGACTTCGTAAAACGACCGTTCGCAGCTCTGTATTCTGAAAACAAAACTGCAGTCAGTCTGACTGCCCTTAGAGCAGAGTATCGCTGATGTTTAATATGCTACTCAAGGGATGTTAAGTCACCTTTATTTTCCCCACTGCAGTGATGGAGGGAAAACTCATCCCCCTGGGATCCAGACTGGCAACATCCAGGTTGCAGCTCAGTTTGAGTTTATTATTTTTCTGTTTGACAGAGTTCCCGCCCTCCCAGTGAAGAACTTGACTGGTTCTGGTCCAGTACATCCGGCTCTGGCAGGTAAGGAATGGGACTCAGTCGGACGTCCAGTAGGGTTCCGGCAAACTGTGCGGCTTCCAAACACAGGTGCTTCGTACCGTTGTCGCAGGTATGACGGGCATCTTGATGTGTGCGGCCGGACTGCCCGTGTGCCTGACCCGCGCCCCCAAACCTATTCTGCACCCACCGCCCATCAACAAGAGTGACATGAAGCCGGTCCCAGGTGTCAATGGCATCCGCCGCAAGACCAAAAAAAAGCACCTGAGGAGAGGTGAGGGGGCGGGGCTTTCTTGGGAAGGGGGAGGGGCCACAAGGATGTCGGAGTAAGCACAGGGGGGTGATACCTGAGGGAGGGGCAATATGTGGGGTGCTCTAAATATGGCAGAGGCCTAAGGAGTCTAGTGACCCATGTAGGAATGATGCCATAGAGAAGAAATGTGTAGAGCGTAAAATGAGAAGCTGATTAACTGCTGTGTGTGTGTGTGTGTGTGTGTGTGTGTGTGTGTGTGTGTGTGTCGGCAGTTTTTTGGATTTGTTTGTGGGGGCGTGTGTGTATTCAGTTCTATGAGAGTGAGCGAGGACAGTGTCAGGTCAGTGCTGTAGAATCCTCTCCCTCGGGGGCTGTTTGTCCCAGTTGGACTGTAAATTTATGAGGTTTACATTTCTACTCCAGGTTGTGTCAGACACACACACTTACACACAGTCACACACACAGGAAGCTCATCTCTTTGAATGTAAGCCTCCTAGCAATGAGTCATGGGGGCACATTGTCACCACAGTGATTAGCTGCTCTGTGTAGCGTGTATTGCCAAAGGGCACCCCCCCCCCCCCCCCGACCAATGACGTCCTGAGAAAGTTCAAGCTTATTCAGGTTTGTCTGAGGTATGTCCCTGAATAAGGCAGGACAGAGTTATTAAACTCAATGCTGCCCCCTTCAGGAGGTGAATGGAATATAGAAGCCCATCTTCCATGGCAGCCTGTGGGTTAGAACGACGTCATTGAGAACTTGGCTTCAGCCCCTGAGCTCAGGAGTCATATGCTGTGCCTGCATTTGTGCACACGTGTGTGTGTGTGTGTGTGTGAGTGCGACTGTGTCCGTGTACGGGGGGGTGTATGTCGAAGTCGAATATATTTCTCAAAAGAGACATTGTGTGTGTGTGTGTGTGTGTGTGTGTGTGTAGTTGGTTATGTTTGTGTGTGTCTTGTATTTTGTTAGGTTCCTTATGGTTCAGGTTAGGGCTCGGTTAGGGTTAGAATGAATGAAGGTCCCCAAAAGGTTAGAAATACAAGTGTGTGTGTGTGTGTGTGTGTGTGGGTGAGATCAGCCTCATGACCACATTTTTTTGTTGCTCCTCCCATCAACAGGAAAAAACCCAGAGGATGTTGTCCGGAGATACACAGAAAAAATCAAAGTGGTGCCTGAGGAGGTGAGCTGAGGCATTCATGTGGCACCTGGGAGCCACTGGTGCCCTGCTGGGGCCCCGTTCGTTACCACGACAGCGTGCAGTGTTTTGTTTTCCGGTGCGCCCAGTCACGCCGGGCGACTCAAACAGCCGGTGCTCTTTCTAGTGCTGAGATTGCAATTACGGGACCAGGCATGTTCGACGGCACAAAAGGCGAGGAAGCCCAGCCCCTCCCCTTCTGTCTCGCCCCAGGACTGTACCATCTGCATGGAGAGGCTGGTGACCTCGTCGGGCTACGACGGCCTGCTGAATCACAAGGGTATCAAGCCAGAGCTGGTGGGCAAGCTGGGAAAGTGTGGCCACATCTACCACCTGCTGTGCTTGGTAGCCATGTACAACAATGGGAATAAGGTGAGCGGAGAGTGGGAAGGTCACAGAATTCAGAGCCGGCTACCCACTGAGGCGTGGACCTTCTCCAGAAGGTCACACCCGGGCCTCCATGGACTTTTGACTTTCTCCACACTGACTCAGTCGTCCGACCTGTACGTTAATTGCCTTGGTGTCTGTCTGTTACGAATCCTCACTGGTGAACGTTGGGCGGGTGAGGACCCCTGTGCTAGGAAGGCCGGTAGATTAAACCGGAACGCGTGGCAGCCTACAGAGGCTGCTGCTTGAAACCCCCGGGGAGGTCATGTTGCAGCACCCTTGGGATTGCTGCAGCTGAACTGACTGTGTAAAGAGTAAACCTGCGTGTTTATCTGCAAGTGCTTGCCAACGAGCAACAGAGATCTGTCTGAACCAAAATCAGACTACAATTAATGTTCCAGGGACTTCCTGTTCTGTGGAACCCAGTCTTCCACATTAATCTTTATTATAATTTTTCTGATTGTAGAGGTGTATCAATTCAATTTAATTTTTATTCATACGGTGCCTTTAACAAGAAGCACTGTCACAGAGCACTTTACATATTCCCGGGCCCACAGTATCATGCCTGGTGGGTTGTTTTATTCTCACCTCAGGATTCCGTTCTCTTCGATTCCCGCGTCTTGTGACTGTTTTCATGCTCAGTTTTCGTTAATTCTCCTAGCACCAGTTGAATGGTGGCAATAGTCACCCACCTTGGCTGCATGTCATGCAGTTTGTATGTTTTTCACATGTTGTGTGGCTCTTCAGTATGTCATTGTGTGTGTGAATGTATGCCCTGTGATGGATTGGCAACCCTTTCCGTGTGCCCCACACCTCTTGCCGTTGGCTTCAAGCAGTAGGCGTGTACCGAATAAATGGTGATGGATGGATGGAGGTTAGGTAATATTACTTAACGTTGACCATTTTTAATTATAAGCCCAAATGGACTCTGCGTTGGCCTTCTTACGAAGGCCTCTACCTAAAAATGGGTGAAAATGGACATAAATCATAGTTTGGGTTTTGTAGGGAATGCTCATTACATAATTTGAGGTCGTCCCTGACTCCGCAGGATGGCAGCCTGCAGTGCCCCACCTGTAAGGCCATCTACGGGGAGAAGACAGGCACCCAGCCCCCTGGGAAGATGGAGTACCATGTCATCCCACACAGTCTGCCAGGCTACCCCGAGTCCAAGACCATCCGCATCGTCTATGACATCCCTGCGGGAATTCAGGTTTCGGACCCATGTCTACATGTGTGGGTGGGACCCAGGCAATCTGACAGATTCGTGGATTTTTGTTTCTTTAAATGTCACTGTCCCTTAGCCAGTGATCAAGTGCCCCCGCCTTAGTGCCCACGACATAACAGCTATGATTACCAAGCACACACCACTGGTCAGTCAACCTGGAGAATTCCTTAAAGGGGCGGTATGCAAGTTCTAGTAAGATACAATGTTTAATCCATGCCTACAGAAAGTTACAGTCTGACGGTAGACCCGAGACAGGGAGAGGCAGAAACACACTGTACAGTTAGTGACATCACAGACAGAGCTCCCAGTGGGCACTCCACTCAATGTTCCTCAAGCCACGTGACGTACAATGACCCCAGGCCGCCCCAGTACTTCAGCAGAACCTCCGTGTATGTTTTAGGTCAGCAGTTCATGAAATTGGTGCTTTTAATTTAGAGGATATTAATCCAAAATGGAACATACTGCCAGAGTGGAAAAACTCCATCTCTACGGGTGGGAAACGTGTGAAACTGTATGGTTTAAAAGAGTCTCCCGGAGTAAATTGTGTAATTCTGTTCACCACGAGCTCACAGTGTGAAACTAGTCGCTCCAGTTCTGTGGGTCACACTCTGGTCAAGTAGGTCGTTCCTTCGTGATCTTGAGATGCCATCTTAGACGTTCGAAAACAGCTGGAGTACATGAGTCTGATGATGCCACAGTTATCTGCAGGTGTCATATTGTCTTTGTCCAGGTGGCAGATAGGGGACGGGGATCGGTGGACTTCATGCTGATTGTACAGCAGCCATATTGCTGAAACAAATGGCACATTTCCACCGTATGGTACCGACTCGACTCAGATTGACTGGGCACAACTGGACTCTACTTGCTCGGCGTTCCGTTTGAATTACAGAAAGCTGGTGGTCGTGATGCAGCACACGGTTGCCAAAAGGAAACTCAAAGACAGCGAGTCAAGTCGAGTCCAGCCGGTTCCTTGTGGAGGAAACGGAGCTAAAGTGACTCGTAAGCAAAGGGAGCTGTCTGGCTCTCCCTGTGGGCAGGGAGGCAGATGATTACACCCACCAACTAGGCTGTGACGGCACCGACATTTTTAATGTCCGTGTCAGGTCTCTCTCTCTGTTCTGTGCATTTAGCTTTTCAAGCCTAATACCTGTGTGTGAATACAGCATCCTTGATTAAGCCTCATTCTCTTTCGGGTCCATACTGTGTCCCAATGACTCAGTGACTTACGATGTCACATGCTTGGTCCGAAATCCATAGAAACTGAATCTAGAGAGTGTTAGTAAGGGCTGCTGAATGAAAATCAAGTCACATTTGTTTATTTAGCACGTTAAAAACAACAGAAGGTCACCGAAGTGTTTAAAGTGTCACCGAAGATTAAAAATCACAGACATAAATAATTAAAACCCATTAAAACAAATGTCCAAGCCAAGGAGAAGTAAGTTTTCAGCCTGGTTTTTAAAGAGGCCAAGGTTGGTGCAGATCTGACGAGAGTGGAGGGTCTGTCCTAGAGCCGAGGGGCGGGGATCGTAAAGGAGCGATCACCTCTAAGCCTCCGTCTGGACCGTAGCACGACTTAAATCAAATGATCAGAAGATATCTACCCTACAGCAGACCGGGGGGCTAAAATGGGGAAAATATGGTCGGGTTTCTGCACGTCTGACAAGAGTCTAGCTGCAGCATTCTGGACTAATTGTAAGTGAGAGAGAGAATGTTGGCTGAATCCAGTGTAGAGCGAATTAAAATAATCCAATCTAGAAGGAACAAAGGCATGTATCAGCTTCTCACAATCGGTGAGTTAGAGAAGGGGCTTCATCCTAGCTGACTTCACAACCGAATTTATCTTCTTACCAAATGGAATAACTGCTATTAAAAATCACACAAGTATTCTTTAGCACAGAAAAACAGAGAAAGTGCTGGTTTTGTGACTGAGTGCCAGACCAGAACTGTCAAGGATGTTCTTGTGATGAAGGAGAAAGTGTCACATGGCATCTCACTGTCCTGCTTGTCTTTTCTACAACCAGACCACTGAGCATCCAAACCCTGGGAAGAAATTCAGTGCCAGGGGATTCCCAAGACACTGCTACCTCCCAGACAATGAGAAGGGCAGGAAGGTGAGCTGATTGGTCCTGGGATGTGGGATGGGAGCTGTGGCAGGTTTCTTTAAGATGTGATGGGATAAATGAGGCTTCAAAACCTGTGGTGGGTCGGAGTGTCTCGAACTGCCAATCAATGCTGGCAGTATTTGACACCAGCATTGACTGGTTAGTTGAGGATCTTCCCA
The DNA here is from genome assembly GCA_009936485.2 of Gymnarchus niloticus. Lineage (NCBI taxonomy): Eukaryota > Metazoa > Chordata > Actinopteri > Osteoglossiformes > Gymnarchidae > Gymnarchus > Gymnarchus niloticus. The sequence continues at coordinate 155,146 of JAACJT020000034.1, forward strand.
CCATTCATGGGTTTTGAAGCCTCACTTGTCCCATCTGTAAGCTATTCTTTTACAGTGAAGACATCAGTCCTGGGAACCTGGATAAGGGTATGCCCAGTAGGAGTTTTGTGGGCTACATTAAAGATCTGTCTCGGATGGGGGTCACCATGTTTAATGCCTTCACTGGGGTGGGTGGTCCACAGGTGCTGAGACTGCTCATCATGGCTTGGGACCGCCGGTTAATCTTCACCATCGGCACGTCCAGCACCACGGGCGAATCGGACACGGTTGTCTGGAATGAGATCCACCACAAGACCGAATTTGGTTCCAACCTGACTGGCCATGGCTACCCAGACCCCAACTACCTGGACAACGTGTTAGCAGAGCTGTCTGCTCAGGGTGTGGGGGAGGAGAACCTAAAGGAGTGAGGAACCCCAGGAAGAGCCCACCAATACCACCCACCAGAGGAGCGTTCTGAGGGGTGGAAATGTCTTTCATTCCCCCTTTACATACAATAATGACATTCACTGGACACACTAGTGAAGGAGGCATATTTAATGAATAACAGTAATGATTTATCTTCTAGCGTCTGGCTAAAAAAAAAATACGTAAGCAAAAGATTACTGTCATTCAGTCCATGTCTTGGATGCGTGTCCTTGCCAGGGTTAAGAATGTTAGGCTAGCTCAAAAACTTGACAGACGTATGCTGGGGTTACTGGAGAAGTTGTAGAGGTAGGCCTCAGATCCAGCAGGTCAGAGATGAGGCACAGACGGAAGGGTGCGGTTCTACGGCCGATTTATCCCCCATTTCTGGAAGAGCGGCCTGCAGACACAGTGTGAGTTTGACTTGTATTGTTTTGGGAATGGAGGGGACTTACACCATTTCAGGTGAACGCTGAACATATTTAGAGGACCTCGGACTGCTGTGTCTACCGCAGAAAACTGAGCAATGTTTCATTTGCATCCGTTTAGAAAACTATATGAGACAGGTTAGGAAGTTGTAACCTTATTACAGGAGAGGTCTTATCGTTTCTGCTTAAACCAAAATGTTTGAAGGTTGAAGCATGTGAGCCTCTTTCTGCTGGTCTCTGACCTGATTCACACACACCACTGTGAAGCCAATAAAAGCCGACCCCGGCATGTTCATTCAGAAGTCCCACCGGAGCACAGCAAATAGTCAGCACGTTATTTCATGCAAAAAGACAGACAATTATGCCCGATCTTCTCTGCCCCAGAAAGTGTCCGCATTGTTCCTTTGTAAAAATGATTACATTTTAATATGCCAGGACCAATGACTCCAGCTTTGGGAGATTTTAAGAAGGTTGTAGGGTGCAAATGTCTGCCGGTGTAAAGGCCCGAAGGGGTACGTCATGTAGGAAAAGGTGTGTTCTGGGTATCAAGTAACACCATGAGCAGCCGCTAATGTAACAGGAGAGGTGACACTTTGGTCTGCTTAATAGGACCGCCTGGATTTGTAGGTGTTGGTTAACCGGTTAACCCGGGTTACGTTAAACAACAGCCTACCCAACGGTGTACTGTGCCTGGAGTCTTTTACGAGAGAAAACTGTCCCATCAGCTCGGGTTTATTTTCTTTGGCCGTACGAACGGTTGAGTTCTTAACGCAGTTGTGCTCGTTATTGCATCGCTTGGGGGGGGGGGGCTGATGAGCAGCATTAGTGACAGTCTAAGCATAGCTCTTGAGAGCAGAATGCCGCACTAGGGGGTACAGGAAGGCATTTGCCGGGTGCCTTTAGCGCAGGGCGGCTGTATTCGCAGGTGTAAGTCCGGGGGGGATTAACTTATTCCTGCCTCTCTATGTCCATCAGAGAGTTTAGCGAGCTCTCATTTCAGCCTTCCCTGACCCTCTTGCCCTTTTCGCTTAAAAGAGAGGTCCTCCTTTGGCTGTGAAGTTCGTTTTTGTAAAAGGGGACACCTGATAAGGTTAATCGACTTTAATTGCTGAAAATGTTGTTGAATCCCAAAGGGATTCATTTCGGAAGCGGCTGCGTGTTTCTCGCCGTTTCAGCGGGTTTCGGGGCAATCCTTTAAAAATGCTGTTGAATTTCGGACTGAATCGTTGTCTTCCTTTGCATTTTGAGACAGGCTTTGTTTATCCAGAGTTTCATTTTGAGGAGCTGTCTTGAAATGCATTAGCTGGTCTAGCTCGTTTATTAAAGTTTAAGTTTTTAACATGTCTTGTATTGCTTCTATATAATATATAAATTTACATCAAAGATTCTGTCTTAATATCAGAGCTCAACTTGATCAAAAGTGTGAGGTAAAATTATTTTTTATACTCTTCTGTATGAGAAAAATCATATATAATATATATTATACATTTAAAATCTGGCAAAGGTTTATTTTTGTCAGTATGTCAGGGACTGTTAAAATATGTATGAAATTGTGATGATGCTATAATGTCTTATATTACCAGAATAGTCTTTGATTGTGCTTTTCCTACTGTTTGTTATATTAGTGATTCCCGAAGGACAGAAAACAAACAGCTGTTTAGTTTAATGATGGGACAAATGAGGCTTCAAAACCCCTGGTGGGTGGGACTATCCTGAACTAACCAATCAATGCTGGCGCTAAATGAGGCTTCAGAACCTGTGGTGGGCGGGAGTATCCTGAACTAGCCGATCAATGCTGCCGATGGGTAGTTCGGGATGCTCCCACCCAAAAGGGGTTTTGAAGCCTCATTTGTCCCATCACCGCTGTTCATTATTCGGAGGGCATTCTATGCAGCAGGTCAGACGGTCGGCCGACCCTTCTGACGGGATCATTGACCTCGTAGCCATTCGTCTCGGTCCATTCGCTGCTCCTGGTCAGGGTCTTCCTGCGCACCGCTGGGTTCAGACAGGGAAAGCGAAGGCCCTCTGGTGTCAGCACGTCCTTCGGGTGTTCCAGCCTCTTTTCACACGTGTAGACGCGGAGATGGTGAGTTTGTACATAAGTGACCTGAAAGTTATGGGATGTCTCGTAGTGCTCGGCCTGCAGATCAGCTTAGGTTTATGGAGGTTCCGGGATGAGCCGAGGAGTCCGCTGGAGCTTTCCTGCCGAACATTCACTTTGGCGCCATTTTTCTTACTTAAACGCTCAATGCGTGTTGAAGTTTTAAATTGTATTTAACGTAATATTCATACATTTTTAAACGCACACACATTCCACATGATATTTAAAAGAAATGTTGTTGCCAAAAAGTAGCGTTATATGCATATATAACTGAGAAAATTGTCTGACCGGTTTTGTTATGAAACTCAGCTTTACTCTGTGCCCTTGTTTGTTTGCCCGTCTTTAGCATTATGCAGAGGGAGTGTGTGTGTGTTTGTTTGTGTGTTTGCTTGCTTGTTTGTTTGTTTGTTTGCGATGCCTGTAACTGTGCTGTACATTATATGGAGTAACCAGTGTGTTTTTGAGGCAGGTGTGTGTGTGTGTGTGTGTGTGTGTGTGTGTGTGCGCGCGCGCGCGCGCGTGTGTGTTGGTTTTTGAGATGGAACGTAACCACGTTACCGATCGTTACCATGATGCACGTTACCAGTGAGGTAGCATGAAACTAGAGACAATTAGTTAGCTTCTTTGAAAATAAATAAACTATTTGAGTGGTAGATTCCAGTGAAGGTGTACTCATACTGTGTAATCTTGGTCTCTATTCGGAGGGACCATTTGCTCCCTAAGTGCGCCTCCTTGTGGCTCACGGAAGGCAGGCTGCCGCTTCTCTTTCACGTTTCTTCTCTGTTTAACCGGCAGGTTTCATTGTAAATATCTGATGTTTTTGTTTTGGGACGTTTCTAATTTTCCCTACCGAGACGATGTCAGAGTCGAGCTGTTCTTATTCCTGCTTCCTTTTTGTTCATTGTGTGTGACTAGATCACAGTTTAAAAAAATAATAATATTTTAAAATGAGTGTCATAAAATATAAAATGCCATTAAGACTTAGTAACATTTCCAGACTTCCAAAGGGCTTCTTATTCTACTGGTCTTTATTGAATCACCTTGACCTTGTTGCATGTTGTGTGTTTCTTGTACAATAAATGTTCCCGCGGTCAAAGGGTCTATCGGACCATTCTGCCCGTCTCGTTCCTTCTTCTGTGTTTTCTCCAGGCAGCCCAGTATAACACCCCACACAACCCTCTGTCCCACCACAAACATGCAACACCCTCATATGTGTATAGGCAAGATTTAAGTTCAGCTGGAGCAACATATAGACAGTGTATGAAATTTGTTCTTGGTAAGCTTTAGAAAAAGATTTGTCATTATTTTCTCTCCCGCTGGTCGCTTGCTTTTATCGAGGGCGGCACACGGGCTTGAGAGTGGAGGATCTGCTTCGGAAAAGTAGCCCCACCTTGCATCTCCGTCTCACGGAACCCCTCTGCCCCACTGCCAAGCTCACACTCAGCGTGCTAATTACAGTGTTAAAGAGGGAGGCTGAGCCGGCCCAAAGCAGGTGCTTCTCATTAGCATTTTAATTAGCAAGGATGGGGATTGCAGTTTCTGGTTGTGTCTGCAAGTTTTTCCCCCCATACACATTCCAGTGGGTGGGGGCTTTCTTGTTACTCTCCGTTAAAGCGAAAGGCTTAGGGTGTGTGTGTGTGTGTGTGTGAGGGTCTTGGGTCCCATAGGCGATGGTGTGGAGTGCGGCCTGCGTGTAGGGAATATCACACACACAGTGTACCCAGGCCAGGTTCTATTCCCTCATGCACATCATACCGGAACAATGCAGGAGGTATCGCATCAGGTCTAGATCCATTGACATCACCTTCATCTTTCCCTGGACCAGATGGTACCAGTCAGCCGCTCAGAGAGCCTGGGGTTTGGGGGGGGGTTGGTAATCTCATGCTCATAGCAAACGGCTGACCTTCTGTGTTCCTCCTGAAATCTGGTCACCTAGAGTATCTGCAGAACTTTTCAAAATCATAGTGTTCTCTTCAAAAGTCGAATAGTTCTACTAGTAAATCAGTATTTCATATCTGATACAAAGGCAAACCTCTCCTTGTCGGCCTGTGCAGGTTTCAGAACCCTGTGTTGCATTTCAGCGTCGGCTGTTCCGGCATCCGAGTGCGGCCTTATCGATGTAGTGAAAAATGGCTGCCATTGTGTCTCTGCTGGGTTGGCTGTCTTCCCTAGCCGTGAGGTGGGGTCTGTGTTCCTGCTCCAGCATGTGCACAGAGGCAATAGAAACAGACATTTCAATTTGCATCCATCCACAGCTTCAGCCGCTACCCTTCAGCTTCAGCCTCTTGTATCATACCTTCAGCTGCTTAAAGTCCAATTCCCAAGCATCAATTACTGCTTCCAACCATCGTGTTCTCGAACCCGGGCACGGTGGGCCGTCCTCAGACAGGATACCAGGGTATCGTGGGATGCGCTGGTCCACGTTCACCCTCTAAGGGCGGTTCTGAGTCATCAGCTTACCCTAACAGTTCGCTTTTGGGAGGAACCAGAAGACAGAGAGGAGGCTGTTTTCGAACCCTCAACCAGCGAGGACAGTGCTACGCACCGAGTTACTGCGACACCCACTAGCTAAAACAATATTTTAATTACTATGATACCATTATATTTCCTTATGTCTAGCTGTAGTTCATATCCTTTCCCGGAAGTTTATTAGGAGCAGTTTTTCATGCTGGCCTGGTAAGTAACTGTCAGTGTGTATCAGAGAGCGTAACTCGTGCTCACAAAGCAAAACAGGGTTTGTTCACACACAGTACGCTTACGCACACCATTTACACATTTAACACCCGTCTACCTGTCGTCTGACTTAGGTTAGTATTTTCAGTTTGACAGTTTCTCAGTGTCCAGCACCACAGAACAGCCCTTTCCATCGTTCCTGATAGGGATACAGGCTGCTTCTTTGCTTGTTTGAACAGCAACGCAAATTTTGTGAATTACTCTGGTGATATTTGCAGTGTTGGGTTATGCTGTCATTGCTTTGATTGTTTCAGAAAAGTGCCATTTTCATTGTCGCAGTAAAATGGTTTATATTAACTATTGGAGATAAAGCATGTGTGCGCTATACGGACGGACGGACGGACGGACGGACGGATGGACGGACTGGCTGGCTATTCCAACTTTTCAGAGCGAAGTTTCAGTCTTGTGGTGTGGGGTGAAGGGTGAGAGAAGGGTGTCATCTTACATCTGCCCCAGACAGCGATCTGACTTGAGCAGCCTTTGTGTACACCATGTCCCGTATGACAAATATCCTGTTTACATTTCCAGACATTCTTTCCTGCCTTTATGCTATACGTCTCAAGCATAGTAAAGATGGAACTGAAGAACCAAATGGGTATGAAATATTGATAGAAAATATATTGTGAAATTTGAGTATTTCATAAATTATTACTAATTTAATAAAGGTTTTTCTCCATTTAATAATTTATCCATTCACATCATCAGCCAGGCCGTATGTCTATTTTGTGAGCTATATGGCCCTGATTTTGGAGTGTGTCACTAAGCTTTTGATTTTTACCGGCCTACCTGTGAGTCTGTGACCTTAAGGTGAATTCACACTAGAGAGAACCAGGTGGGGCTTCAAGGTCAGAGCTCGCTGCCAAATGCCCACCGCTGAGTGACTCCTACATGCTGTGCAGAGAGTCAATCCGGGCACAGCTGGCATGATGACCCGGGGGCTATCAGTAATCTTCTCAGCTTCCTCGGTATGAGGGGCGTGTTGCTAAGTAGCATCCCTCTCCAGAGGTCTTCCTGAAAAGTGCCTTTAAATCCGACAGCTCGGTCACTTATCCAGCCTGCGGAGTTTCTGATTCATAAAAAGCCCCCCGTTTGTTTAATACTAGCTGGGTTGCGTCTTGCATAAAACACCAAAGGGGGACAATGGCCTGATTCCACAGTGAGTACGGTAAGGATTAATCTGCTGCTTAATAAAGGTAGCTCAAAAATTCCAACACTCCAGAAACGCTGAGGAATTCTTGGAAATTAATTAAGAAGAAAAAAGCAGAGGATTACAGGCATTGCAAGGGCTACGTTTGTTAAAATGTTAAAACCCTGCTCTTTTCAAAGCCATCGTAATCCCCCATGCCATTCTTTAATGGTAAATTATATAGGAAAGCTAATTTCTAGTATGATTTGTCATAACCACGCCGTCGTCCTTACAGTAAATTTGTCTGAGTATCGCACTGTGCTGAGTACTTTCATTTAATATGCTCTTACACATTTTTATAAGCATTGATTTATTACTAGACTCCTGAATTTTGAATACATGGTTACGACATAAATGGCTTCCAAACTACAGGGTACGACTTTTATGAAAAGGCTTCATTTACGTACATTTTTCTTCCTCTGTATCAGTCTTCATTTAGTTACACTTGAGTACGGAGCTTTCATAAACTTAAGCAGGTATGGAATTCAGTTCCTGCTTTGTGCAGCATGTGATCAGACTTAACAAGATTTGTATTCAAACTTATTGGTTAAAATTAACGTTACAAGGAAAATGAATCATAATGCTTTGTTACCCATTTAATCACGGATGCCTTTGTGACTTTACGGGTGGCAGGTTAAGGCCAGTAGCAACTGTGGAGCTAATCAAAGCACTCTAGACCTGTTTGTACGGCACCAACCATAAAACAGACATGAAATATTTGGATGCAGAGCCATCAAATCTGTATGCACACGTGGGTCATGCCGTTGTTTGCTGACTCAGGAAAACTACCTTATGATTTATCTCTGGTCAATAGTCAACAAAGCAGGTAAGTTGACAAGTCATTGTTAAAAGCTGTGAGCGTTGTTAGACTTGGTTCTTTGGAAACAGAAGTGAGACACGGTCCTTTTTTTAAGTGCTTTTATTTGGTGTCAGCTGAGATCTTCAGCCGTCTTCTCTCACACCAGAACCACCCAATGCAACTGCCTGGGCGTACACATTCGGGAAAAGCTCAGCAATCACAACATTCATGCAATAAAATAACAGAAAAGGAACAGAGAAGCGGAACAGTCAAACAGGACTCTCCGCCATTCAGCCTGAAGTCCAGTAGAACCAAGGCCCAGGATTTACCGAGCTGTAGTAAGGCAGAGCCTGGTAGCACCCACCCAAGTTTTTATGCATATCCTGGTCAGGATTGTGGGAGTGCTCCACTTGCATTTGTAAAATATCATTCCCTGAGAATGGGTGAAATTGTCCTGACAAAGAAAATAGATAGATGGATACTTTATTAAGCCCCAAAGGGAAATTCAGGAAAAATAAAACTGTTACAAATTGCAGGTAATACATGCCTGCCGTTTGGTTATTAATGTCGCCTCCCACACAGATCAGAGGAAGTTGGACCTAACTTTTCCATCCTGCATCGTCTGCAGGTTTCCTTCCTTCCTGAGTACAAAAGCACATTAGTGAATTAATTACCGTTCCCTGTTGGAATTAGTTTTAGCAGTGCCTGTCAGAGCTGAGGATCTTAGCTGCCTGTTTCTATTTAGGCCAGTCCCAAGACCTATTATATTAAGCGTTAGGATTTATTAGGTGTATTTGCTAAAAAAACATTTATAACTACTCATGTAGAATACTGCACCTGACCCAACAGAATAGTGACAGTAGGTTATGTTAGCCTGATCACTGCTGCTGTCCTGTTTTTTAATATAGGGTGGTGCGGTATGGTTTCCAACGCAAGACGAAGCACTGAAAAACGTACAGCGAAGAACTGAACGAGAACACAGGCAAGCCGTGAAGCTACACATGGGTCAGCGGGAAGCTGTGAGGTGAGTTCAGTCTACACAGAACCGCTGGAGCCTCAGCTCAGCTCGTTAAAGCACCCGTGACGGCAGTCTTTGACCTTGCCAGGCCTTTAGAAATTCTTAATCGCGAGAGACGGACAGGTTTTATATGCGGTACACTCCATCTTCTTGGCAGCTTGGCTGCCGAGTCAATACCAGACGGGACCTCCGTCAAGTGGAAAATTCAGAAATCTATTATTCTGTTGTGGGTCTTTAGCTCAAGTATCAGTAAAGGAATTTGCCACAAAACTAACAAAGCACAGGGGACACGCTGCAATCTTTGACGCATGGCTCCTGCGGAAAAATGCATTGCTTAATTTTCAATAAGGTCACACATCACACTAGTTCTGGGTTTGGCTTCTTAGGGTTCAGTGGCTTGTTTATATGCCCCCCTGGCCTGTGCTACTGTGTCACCCACCTTCTGGATGAGGAGGACATTTGTTTGTTCTGGGATGACTAGTGCAGCATCCATAATATGCAGAAATGGACCCTCCACGCACCTCACTGTGACGTCCTCCTCTCCGCCTCTGTCCACCCCGCATTTCATCTCCACCCGAAGTCCTGGCACTGCAGGGCTGTCTGCACCAGTGCCACCCTGGCACGCAGTTGTGCCTGCAGCCACATGCACCCACTGTTAATGAGAGTCCTGCAGTCATACTGCTGTGGCCACAGAAGTAACGCACAGCACAGGGGCTGCTGTTTCTGCTGCGGCAGGAAATTTGAGTGGCGCACGTACATCATTGACGTGATGCGCTAATTAGGCCGAAAAAATGCATCTCCAAAACGAACATGTCTAAATAAGTGAATATTTATACAAATACAGCAAAACACAAGCTCGCCGTCTCAAATCTCTGAAAACACACCGTAAACTTAAAGAAAACGTGCTGACTGCATGCAATTGATAAATGCAGTCGCATTGAAGCAGAGCTGTGTGGTTGCAGCAGTCTGAATAATCGCCAAAGGAAGACGGAAATCGCAGCGTGCATTAGTCTTCTCTGACAGCCTCCTCAAAGCCATCTGCTGAGGATCTCGGAGGGAGCCGCGCCAAGCAGAGAGCTGAATGGAGCCTCCTCAGCCACCCATCACTGGTGACTGACTCACCGTCGTCTGCATCACGCCGTTCTTCCGCCATTCAGGTACCATTTTCATTTCAATCTCAGGTTCTGGGTTCATGCCATTCTCGTCTCTAAGGAACTAAGGCAGGTGCACGGCCAACCAACCCCCCCCCCACAGACACAGAGAAATCTCTTTCTCCAATACAGAAAACTTTTATTTGAAAAGAAAGAAACTGAAGTATGGGTGTCTCGATTAAAAACAAAACAAGCAAAAAAAAAATTTGAAAAATACACTTTGAAGTTCTTCAAAGTCATATGTGTTGATACACAAAGGCAGTCCATTTCAGTACAGTACAGCACGTTCCATTGATATGTAAGCACATTATGGCAGCAGTGAACGGCCGCCCTCCGCATTGGCACCAATCCGTCGGTGTCCTACGGTCCGAGCGAGTGAACGGCGGTAGAGAATGAGACACCAGTCAGGCTGGAGCAGCGGGAAAGCAAGCATTTGTTTCACTTGACAGTTCAGAATACATTCAGTGTATACAGAAATTTACACACCAGACTGCCAGGATTAGCAAATACGCACCTGGTATAGGAGCCGTTTAAGGATATATGGTATTATAACCATAGGAATATAGTTTAATAGATGCCTAATGTTTTCTAAAGACATTAGTCAGAGGTAATATTGGCCCATTCTATCACAGTCATTCTGTCACTTTCCAGTCATAACAGTACGACATCTTTAAAAGACCTTGCAGACCACTGAAAGACCATCCGAACAAACCAGGTCGAGCCCTCCGTCCTCCTGAGGGACCACGCTGTTGTCTTCTCAGCTGAAACCATCTTGCAGCACAGGCTACAAAAAAACACCCAGTCCGGCACAGCTGCCGCTGTGTCATCTACAGCCTGTGCTGCGGCCGCCTCAGGATGCTCTCTACCCGTGCTCACACGTTCACACCTGGCAGCTGGTCACGCCGCGAGTGCGCGGGAGCTACCGTAAAGTGCTGGACGGCTGCCGCATTGCTGCGTTATAAGTAACGTTTAAAAAAGGAAAAAAAAATCTGAAAAGGTGACGTAGGCAGGGAGGGCGATCGAGCGAGGGCAACCAGTGGGCTCAGATCTTAAGTTTCAATTTGGCGTTGTTTGGGGGGGAATCAGTGTGTTTTTCTGTTTACTTGACATTTTTTTTGGTTTAATATCGACATGGTTCTGCCTCGGTGTCCACACTGCACACCAGGACACACACACACACACCTGACCACACATGTAAACTTTTCCTCAGAACGCAGTATTCACAATTACAGTAAAATTACAAGTTAGACACAGAGATCATCATGCTATGTGTATATAAATAAAACATTACCTTCTGTAAACATCACATTGAAAAACACAATACCACTTATATGCACGTGGTTAATTATTCAGAGAACGAAGCCAGAGCAGCTCTTAGCTACGTGTTATACTGAAGCCGCTCAGATTAAACTGCCCAGCCGAGTGATGATGTGCACCGGCCACGAGAAATGCCAGGATGTGTTCAGCTTCCTGTAGAATCTGAGAAGCCCGCCCCTTTCAAGGAAGGCTCACCCGAGAGAGGAAGGAGAGAAGTCAAGCATGAAAACTGCGCATCGGCATTAACGGGGGGCCTTCCGGGCACCTTTGGGGTTGTGGCAATGCTCCGTAAAGTGTTGAAAGACACTGTAAAAAAGAATATTCATTCACACTCTGCTGCGTACTTTCTCTGAGGTGCCTCAATTCAGCGTGCGTGAGATAACGACTGACTTCGACGTGTCTGAAGTAATAAACCTACGTTTGTAAACAGTTATTATTAAGTTGTTAATCATAAGCAGGACTCCGATCACCTCACATGGGCAGCAAATGCAAAGGCCAGCGGAGGGCTTTGGCCATCTGACAGAGTCGAGGCCGGAAAGCAATTAAGGCTTCAGAGTATCGGTTAGCCCCCCACCCCCAATGAGCCGGAGCCGCAGAACTGCGGGAACGAACAGAAGCTTCGGGGAAGCTCAGGCGCGAGTTCGGGACCAAGACGGCTACGCCTCCTGGAGAGAGCAGGAGCGATCAGCCGCCCCGGGTGTGCGTGTGTAAACTTAACGCGGGAGCCCAAGAGGCCGTGCCATTCTGCAACGGCGGCAAAACGTAAACACCAAAATCGACTTCTGTGCTACAATTCATCTCCTGCTCTATTTAAACCTATATTGTGGAAAATAGGATAAACACCAAGGAGAAACAAAAATCAGCAATGCAGAGCTAGGTCAAATAAGCACAGTAGAAGCAAGCAATATGACCAATTCTTTGTTGCATAATCATCCATTGTTCAGGTACAATGATTTTCCAAGGCATGCTTTTAACACCATCTCCTGAAGTAAGCCATTTTCTCCTGCCACCATGCAGAAATGTTACAGTCCAAAATGTGCACTTCCACACCGACTGCTCCGACGAAAATTACAGTCAAAGGCGGCCTACTTTGAGCCCAGTAAGCTACACACCTAATCAAACCGGTGGTGTGTCCACCAAAGTCTTGCCACACCCACAGAAGGCGTGGCCAGGCAAAGGGGAAGCTCTTCAAGAATGCAGACTACTTCACCTCAGGGCGATGGTCCAAGTTCCACCCCTGAGAGAAAGGCAGGTATTCAACAGCAAAGCCAAACCAGCCTAAGGGAGAACCACTGGCTAACACTAAGTGTGTGTCTGCTTGTTATCACCATGGTAACGATAAGATCCTGTTTCCCAGAAATGCGTTTCCAGGTGAAAGGTCACAGAAATTCACACTTGGCACTGGACCAACCACTTTTTTTTTTCTAGAAAGAACTAGAAGAAGGTTTCATGATGAATCGAAAAGTCACAGACATGCTTCTCTGAGACAGTGGACATAAACAGGAGCATGCAACACCAGTCTTGGTTGGGAGGTGCCAGTAACAGAAATGAGGGCACTTAGAATACATGACAGGACCCCATCTGTGATGAGCCAATCAGCAGGACATGGCCCCATCCGTGATGAGCCAATCATTATGACATGACCCCATCCACGATGAGCCAATCAGCAGGACATGGCCCCATCCGTGATGAGCCAATCAGCAGGACATGGCCCCAACCGTGATGAGCCAATCATTATGACATGGCCCATCCATGATGAACCAATCAGCAGGGCATGGCCCAATCCACAATGAGCCAATCATTATGACATGGCCCATCCATGATGAACCAATCAGCAGGGCATGGCCCAATCCACGATGAGCCAATCAGCAGGATATGGCCCCATCCGTGATGAACCAATCAGCAGGGCATGGCCCCATCAATTTTCACAGTCACTGAGGATGTATCCATTCATGAACACAAAATAACCAGCATATGAACTGAGAGTAACCAGGGCATCACAAACCCTCCCCCCGACACCCATCTGCCCCCAGCTCCCCATACAGTGCTGAGAACTAGGGGGACATGATGTGGTTGACGGTCTCTTCAGTCTCCTTCTGCTGGAAGGCCAGGTGGGCACGCTCCAGGTCCTGAACCACACCCAGTAGCCTGGTGGCCACCATTGCGGCATGCCTGGTAGATGGCTCGCTGTGGCCTGTCTCACCTGAGGTGGGGCAAAGGGGGCAGGATTGAGGAGAGGCGTAAAGAAGGACAGACACTGAGCAGGAGAAGAACATCAGCTTTCCATGTGTAGCCTGATATTCATCTAGCTTCTGCAGCTCATCTCTTGAAGGTCATCCAAGCCAGAATACTCATTCAAAATCTGAGGACTGGGGGAGAAAATCAGACCGAAACAAAAACCACAAAACGAGGCGACAGGAGTGAGGACCATCACCTGGAAACACATTGGAGCTCGGTTGCTTCCTCCCCGCAACACCGGCTTCACTGTCCAGAGCTCCGAGGTGCTGGTCCCTGTCATCGAACAGCGCAGGTGTCACCAAGCCAGGAATGCCATCTACACCTCGGACACAGCAGCCCGCAAGCTGTCTCGTCTGCATGTCTGCTAATCATACTTAAAGACACAGAATGCTGCTTGAAATGGCACACGTAGTAAGCTTTATTGAGAAATTCCTTTGCTCATGGCCACAGCTTTGTCCTCCCAGTTGTAGATTTTATATTCAAACCATTACTTCCCTTAATGTGACAACCTTAGTTAAAGCCTATCTAAGCACTTGGGCCAGAATTAACAACAACGAGGGAGGGCTAGAAGATGTCACACCTGTATCAATGTTTCCCTCTAGTGGTCAGACAAGAAATTGCATCTCTTCATTTACGCATTCAAGGAAAAGATTAACCTGAGTCTGTCCCTGCCCTGTAGCAGATGCTTGTAGATGGTCTGTGCCTCGACGTCCGGGTCCAGGGGGTCGCTCCAGTCTCCCAGGGTTACATCAGAATGTGTACGGCTGCAGCCATCAGCTGGTGGGAAGAAAAAAGTTGCTATTTTCCTCACTTTTTGTCTTTGGTTGGCACAGAGCCAGGAATCATTACATTTTCAGATGTGAGTCAGTCCCCACAGTGTGTGTGTGTGTGTGCTCGAGCCCATGGGTCTCACCGCCTCGCTCACTCTGCAGGCAGCAGGACCACCTCCCACTGCGGTGCGCTCCGGGATGGAACGAGGGCAGCATACTAGAGTTGGCCGCGCTAGCTTTGCGGATCGCCGAGAGCCACTGGTTCAGTTCATTCACGTTCTGCAGCCGAAAGGTGTTTCAGAAAGCCATGGCCAGAGGAGAAACCCTCTAACAGCTGGATGGAAGGTTAGCTTGATGTAAAACCTAACACGATGCACGACGTCGCCCATCTGCACCCAAAATGACCCACAATCAAGGCAGCGCTACACAGGCTGGACTTGTGACCAGAAGGTTGCAGGTTTCACTCCCGCATTGCCCAGAGTGAACAAGCTAATTAGCATAGACGTCTTCCCAGCAACACGTGCGTGTGGAATTGTGGGTAAAATCTGACTGGAAAAGTGGTGTTTGGAGGTGCCTGCATGCACAACACCTTGCACTGGAGATACACGCTGCACGTCTGGCCATCGCCGTCCCACATCACCACCTGCATCACGTGCTGCAGCTGGAAGGCGTTATCATCCACGCGCTCCACGGCACACACCCGCTGGATGGGGATGGAGGACCGCACCTAGCGAATGTGCAGCACCAGAAAGGTGGGTGGGTTCTCGGAAGGGTTAGCCTCTACCCCTGCATTACTCCGTGCTGACTCCCCCGGCCTGGACTCCGAGACCCCTAACTGTAAGCAGATAAAGGCTACGCCTCCTCAGATATTTACGGGACACTCAGGTAAACTCAGATATTCAGGCTCATGGGGGAAACACCCACGGCCAAGACGGAGCTGTCGAAATAAATGAGAGACTGAGACAGAGGAAGCCGGCGGAGCTGAAAGATGGAGGAGGCGACTTGGAGAAAAAAGGCTGCTTTCATGTGGAAATCAGCTTCTTCTACTCAGAGACGAGGATGGGGAGTGAGCATGCAGTATGGAGGGTGGGGGGGGGGGTGTTCAGGTATTGTCCCCAAAGTGATTTGTGAGGTTTGTATAAATATCCACCAGCCTCAAGCTTTATTCTGGGGACACAAGGAGGCAGCCGGCTCAAAGAGGAGGCCTTCCTCCCATCAGCCCTCTCTCCATCTCTCCTGGCCCCGCTTCTCAGCCCTCAGCACGGCGGTCTGTGTAAACGTGGGGCGGCTCTCATAGTGAGGACCACTTATTTGGACATGGTCATTAAAAAATCCCCCCCTTTGAAAGAGGGTCATAAGGTCCCGCAGAGGGATAGCTGTGTAACTCTCACTTGACGCCCCGCTGTGTAGCAAGATTATAAAGGGGCACACAACACTGCAAGAGCAATGGACCTCCCAGGAAGACCAGACGCTGTGGGCCCACCTGCCAGTCGGGGGTCTTGGCATAGGACAGGCTCTCGCTGCTCAGCCAGAAGTAGCGTTTCTTAAAGGCGAAGCGTGTGAGGAGCTGCGGTCCGTCGGCCTTGCGCTTTTGCAGGTAGCCCTCCTTGAGCGTCACCGAGGGCTGGAATACAGCCCGCGGTGGGGCATCTGAAACTGTCACATGGGGGAGGGGGGGGGCCTCATGTCAGACTCCATGTGCCACCTCCAAGGCACGCCCGGGGCTTCACTGGGCGGGTGAACGGCCACATCCCCGCATGCGTGACTCACATGCAGTAGTGCCACAAACAGCCTGCACCGGTTTGGTATCAAAGCCTGCTGTGCGAGAGGCTTCCCGGTGATCTGACCGGTGCAATACCATCGGCTGCCGCGGTAAACTGCTGCGTCTGGATTCTGTTTTGTGGGCATAACATGATACCTCATGAATCTTCTCTGAAAATATGGCACTTTAGTGTATTTTTATTTTATGCCCCCAGGGCTGTAGAATATATCAGTGAACTGGTGATTTATGGAAAGCTATTTCAGGCAGTTCAGGGCCGAAAAAATTCAGTGCCCTGATTGTTACCTTGTCACACAGGGTTTCCAGACCACAGCATAATGCCACATACACCAAGCCCAAAGACTACCGAGGTCTTCAGCTCACAACTGTCACACTGAAGTGCAAAATTACTTCTGCTTAAAGTCTTTGAAACCCTGAGAGCCTTTAACTTATTTAGAGGACCTGATGGCTTAGCCGGCGTTAAACGCAACAGCTGTTAGTGTTTGTAGTTTCAAGCAACTTCAGGTGCAAATATCTCTAATATCCACAAGGAGGAGCTATAGTGCAACAGTCACATCCGTGCTTAAAAATGGACAACGTAAGTACGGCACTGTGTATTTTATATTTATAAACATTTAGCAAATTAAAAACCATAGAAGTGTAAGAGGCGATGATGCACAAACCTAAAAGTTCCAGGATGAACAGAAAGAGGCAGAATGTACTACCATAATGCAGAGTGACAGTCTGGGTGTCCCCAGGGTAGCTGGAGTGTCTACAATCTGCATAGTTAGCATTGTGCAGCTGTTAGCATGCTTGGTAAACACTGCGACCAAGCAAAGTGAAGTGCTCAGAATGCCCTCATCAAAATTCACGTTCGCTGGGTCTATACAGAGGAGGACTCCTCAGCCCTTTCATCTTCCGGTGGGATAATGCAGGGGTCAAGGGGCATTTCACCAGGGGCAATTATTACAGGACGGGGGGGGGGGGGGGCTCCTCTGCCAGCCACATTCCCTCTGTGTGATATTTTTAAACAGTAACTTCAGGATGAGACGCTGGTGTCTATAGGCAGACTTCCCTGCCACCTCAGCCTCGAGTACGTCACATCGTAAATGAAAGACGTCTGATTTTACCTGGGAAAGAATCGGCTGGCATGTCTAAAGGAAATAAACAGTAGGGGCAGAAAGTTTTAAAATGAACTACTAATCGGCCTTGGAATTCTTTGAAAAGGCTTTTCCCCCCTCAATAATACAGTACAATAAATAATTCGGATTAATTATTTAAGTAATTAGGTCACATGACCGTTCAAAGCTCCTCACAATAAAGTGGCTCAATGATTAATTAATATGAATTACCATAAACTGGATCGTAATTTAGTTTATACTTCAAGGCACACAGATGAATTTTATCTTTTAATTTGTATAATCAAAGATATCTGTACCACTGAACGGTCAGGAAACCTACGTATTTAGGAGCCCAGTGAAGCCTTGTTAATGAAGATGGTAAGAAGAACCTGCCTTAACAGTAAGAGTAACGGTGTGGAACCTATTTCATCACCTAAGGCTGCTATTTGCTGTGGCCTGCAAACCCCCATCAGCCCCCATCCTCCATCGCCACCACCCATGGGGCCTCACCAGCCTCTCTCTCCCTCTCACCAGCTCTCACTGGCCGTCTCCTGCACACATTAGTGGCCAGCAGTCTCTACTGCATCATCTGTCAGCTGGTCTAAACTGCCCTCACCAAAAACTCCAACTGTTTCAGTTCATCGGCAGAAAAACCATCAGTGTGAAAGTGTCGCGGTCTTCAACTTGAGATCAGGTGGAAGGTGAGGGCTGTTTTTAGGGAACCTGACTAATAACTGACCAGAGATCAGGTGGAAGGTGAGGGCTGTTTTTAGGGAACCTGACTAATAACTGACCAGAGATCAGGCGGAAGGTGAGGGCTGTTTTTAGGGAACCTGACTAATAACTGACCAGAGATCAGGTGGAAGGTGAGGGCTGTTTGTAGGGAACCACCTGAAATGCTGTCGAGCTCACACACACTCACACTGATACACAGCGACACACACATTTGATCTCCTTCCTTTGTGAACGCCTAACGTTGACTCCCATTTTAATGCTATCAACCCTTTACGCTACAACACATCACGTCACTTGCAGGAGGAAGATGTGGGGGTGGGTTCATTGTTTGTGAAGACTTTTTCCCATGAGACTGGGCAACAGCGAACACAAGGGAGACTACTGAGCCCATGAATATTTCAGCAGGTGCTGATTGTCTGGAGGTAAGAGGCAGCCTCACACGCTGACACCTGAGTTACGACATGGCAGAGTCTCCTGTTACCTGACTGTACTCATGCGTCTCCAGAACGGAGAAGAGGGGTCACTGCGCGGCTATGGAGGCGAGCGGCAGTAGGCATGAGGTCTGAGTGGTGTGGAGAAACTCAGCACTGAGTAGTCAAGGGTTAACATTAAGGTTATGGGCCGAGACTCACCTGAGTGCGCCGAGAAAAGCGAAGGCTCACCGTTTTCATGGTCGACGTCTATCAGCTTGTCCAGGAAGTCTTTGACGGAGACGACGCTGTCCAGGATGATGTGGTGCAGAGGCTCCATCCACTGCTCCTTACCATGACCCAACTGGAGGCCCAAATTCCCCATGCTCTGCACGGCCTGTCAGAGAAAGGGAGAGGGAGAGGGAGGGATGGAGAGAAAGAGAGGAAGAGAAAGGTAGAGGGAAAGAGAGAGAGAGGGAATGATGGAGTGAAAGACAGAGAGAGAAAGGTGGCGGGAAAGGAGGCAGAGGGTGAGAAAGGGGGAAAGAAAGGGAAGACAAGAGAAATGTATTTACTTAAAAATCAGCAAATCCCATCAACGCTGACCTCAGATGTCTGAGGGGAGCCTGCGGAGGTGGAGGTGTGTAGTGTCTGTGAGGGCAGCCCGAGGAGGTGGAGGTGTGTAGTTTCTGTGAGGGCAGCCCGCGGAGGTGGAGGTGTGTAGTGTCTGTGAGGGCAGCCCGCGGAGGTGGAGGTGTGTAGTGTCTGTGAGGGCAGCCCGAGGTGGTGGAGGTGTGTAGTGTCTGTGAGGGCAGCCCGAGGTGGTGGAGGTGTGTAGTGTCTGTGAGGGCGGCAGGTTCCACACCTTGGCCAGCAGGAGCAGTGTTCGTCCGGTGCGTGTGTCCGCATGGTGCTCCCTCAGGTGGAAGAGCTTGGGCGTCAGGATGGCAGGGGCCACAAAGCGCAGGAAGAAGAAGCCGCTGATGGCCAGGTACTTCACATCCTGGGGGGCAGAGACAGAGCAGCCAGAAGGTATCAGCTCTGCCATAGCCACGAGGAGGCAGGCCACAACATCACACACACCAGTAGCCTAGCTCATGTCAGTGGAAAAGGGGGACATCCTTTCTGGGGCCGTGCTGCCCTGCTCTTCTGAGCTACTCTGCAGACCCTGGGGGTTCCCATGAAGGGAGAGCTGCCGTTACGAAGGACAGACCCATCTGATTCCTGGGGTTCTGCCAGCACGCTGACGACGGTGCTTGATCTCCCTCTATCTGTGCACACACATGTCTGTGTGGTGACCTTCTGACCATTTAGGGGCGCGTCTGGTGCTGTGAATCGGACGCTACCTCATTTTCGGGTTGGGCGAATTGCTCCTCCACACGCCTGTGCAGCTGCTTGAAGACCACGCGCATGACGGCCGGGCACTGCTCCAGCGAACTCACGATGGCCTCCACGATGGCCGCCAGGTAGCCCTGCAGCAGATCCACACTGCTCTCACGGACCTCCGCCTCTGACACCACCCCCTTAAAGGAGATCCGCCTGAGAGAACAAGGAGGACAGGGAGTGGGGGAGATGGAGGGAGGGAGGAAGACAGGGAGACAGCAATAGGAAGAGACAGGGAGTGAGGAAGAGAGACAAGGAGAGAGGGAGACAGGGAGAGAGAGACAGAGGGAGGAAGGGAAAAACAAGACAGAACAAGGGCACCCAGAGAGGCAGGTGGAACAAGGGAAGGAGACAAGGCGAAACGGAGATAGGGAGGGAGAGAGCGAGGGAGACAGAGAAGGAGACAGCGAGAGAGAGGGATACAGAGATAGGAGACAGGAAGAGAGGGAGCAAGGGAGGGCGTCAAGGAGCAGAGAAGGAGACAGAGAGAGGGAGACAGGGAGGGAGATGTATATTAAAAATGATAAAAAATCCCAGTCTATCTGTTGATCCAGTCTGAATTCAGAAGGTGACAGCGAGAAAGTCTGAAGGTGAGATTACAGTCTTATTAGTAACTGTATGGTGTTTTTTAGGCCGTGACTAAACTTCTTCATTGCTCCTTGCATATTTCCATGCACGCTATTTGGTGTTAAATGAAGTATGTCTCGTATTTGTTTGAATCTGAGCTGCTCTCTCACTCTTCAGCATCTTAGTGCTTTGGGCCATCATATTGGAAAAGGCACTATATAAAAATGAACTGAAATCAATCTGAAAAGTGCTCATGTGGTCAAGTCTTGAGGGCCAACAGTCTCACGTACGGAAACTCCTCCCTTAGTATGGGGTACAACAGACCCCGGAACAGCAGACGAGGACCACAGATTAGTACAGACACTACAGGGAGAACATCAGACAGCAGGTCTATGACATATAGCTACTGTTGCATCTCTGGAGGGTCTTGAATGGTCGCTAGGCAACCATCCACCTCCACTTGTCTCCTCTCTCATCGTATGTTGACCCACAACCCCTCCCCGAATCTTGTCCTCTTCCAGGCAGTCGCTCCGAGGCCCCCCAGCTCAATGCAGGTGGGTGTCGCGGTAGGACCCTAGCATACGGCCACTCGAGCTACACCATGCTGGTCTCGTTTGGGTCGTCGGGTGCCCGACCGGAACACCGTTAACAACAGTATGTCACTTTATGGCGCTAATGTGTTTACGTCTTTTTCGCCATGGATTATGTACAGTTCTGCCTTTTTTTTTTTATGTAGTGTCCCTAACAAAGGTGGCGGTGGACAACAGCAGCATTAGGAAAAGACACGAGAGAGTGACGTCTCCCTTCCTAGTCTCGCTGCAGCTTGAGTTTACCTTATCTCCCCAACACCATCTGGTCGTGTCGTCAGTGTTTCTGTGAAACTAGACTTGTCATGGGAAACCTTCACATTTATATATACGTGCTGTGGTTTTCACACCACAGAGCACATGGAGCGTGGATGGACCGAGCCCTTCCAGTCAAAGATGTGCGCGCGCACACACACACACACACACACACACACACACACACAGTGTTATTTTTATGTGAGTTTGTATGTAGAATCATTAATTTGTCCTGCCTGGTGCTGGCCTGAGGAGGACAGGCTTCCCCTTTGAGTCTGGCTCCTCCCAAGGTTTCT
>JAACJT020000034.1:181611-196914 GCA_009936485.2 Gymnarchus niloticus
CTGAAGGACCATGACCAGAGTGAAGAACTAAGACCAGAGTGAAGGACCAAGACCAGACTGAAGGACCATGACCAGAGTGAAGAACCAAGACCAAAGTGAATCGTAAGGAATCATTGGGTGCCATCCTAGCAATTTGCAATCGTACCAACTAGTCTCCACCAGTGGGAGTTCAAATAATAGTCTGCTTGTTCTACTGGAACTGGAAAGGGAGGTATTATTAAAGCTTATCTTCCCAGACCACAGCAGTCAGTGGTATCATTGATCGATGAGACTCATTAACTCAAGAACAGGACTCTTGAATGTGCTTCTTTGGTCTGGCATGAGGAGAGCGCTGACATAACCACCACTCTCATGACGTCTACTTTGTTTTCCTTCCAGTCATGAGAAAAATAAATACTTGGCTTTCAAAAGAGGCCCTCCCCTTTAACACAGACTCCCACCTCTGAGAATGAGTCACTAGCCAAGGGGCCGTTCAGCACAGAGACTCGCTCTTGCGAATGTTATCATTAGGAGCAGATGTTTGCCAAGCCACCTGACATCCCCGCAGTGATATATGGGTTCAACCAGGAAGGCAAGACAGTAAGGAGGAGGAGCAAACAAAACAGCACTAACTAGACAGCCGATGACAAACAGGAGTCGCCAACAAAACTGTGCTCATGTCACGTCTCCAATGTCCCCCAGCAGCCTGGAATAGTCTTTGGGGACAGAGCCACCTTCAGTCCCAGACACACCTTCACACAAACAAGCATGCGGCTCTTCCACAAATGAGGCGGGAATCTTAGCGCTAAATGGATGTGACCTCACCCTGCATCGTCTTCAGTGTTTCCAGGGGGCATCAGGCGGAACCAGCCCTGCAGCACCGGGGTCTTGAGCAGGCAGGTGAGGGGAATCTCCACCTGAGGACCACATGAATGTCAGGCTACACCGGGACAGCATCAAGTGGCGTGTGGCTTTCTGGGTCGAGTGACTGTGGCCAGAAGGTTACTGGTTTGAATCCCACAGCCAGCAAAGTGCCTATCACTGTTGGCCCTTGAGCAAGGCCCTTGACCCTAAACTGTCATGGGGTGCCGCATAAATGGCTAACCCTGGTCTCTGACCCTAAGTTTCACTCTCACCTATGTCCCTGGCATGGAGAGCAAGATGAGATATGTGAAAGTAATATCCTCGTGTAGTCATACAAATGACAAAGAATCATTTGTTTAATTTAACTGACACTATCTTTCTCTGCTAATATAAGGCCTGTACATCTGATCTGTATAAGTTTAGTTGGTCTACTGTAGACTAACCCAGCACTAAATCAGCCATTATGATGTCTCTCAGCAGTTCGGTTCTGAATGTATTTCAGATTAGCTCACATTATTTCTGTGAAATATTTCTATATCCCTCTGTAAAAGAAACTTTATGGAATTGCACTAAAATCAGGCCTCCTCAATTTGTACTAAATGTGATCTTACCAGCCTGCACACATCTCTCCGTCTTCCCCGAAAATGCATTACCAGGGTGGGCACACACCTTTCCCAGGAAGTCATTCTTGCCCACTAGGTCCCAGTCCCAGACTTCCAGGGTCAGGCTGCCCCCCTCAGAGAGCTCCCCAGGCTCCATCTCCAGCTCCAGCAGCTCCCCCCAGTGTGGAAAGCGAGTCTTCTTGATGATCTGACACCGACAAAGAGGTGTGGGCTGAAGGTTGTGGGCGTGTCAGGGATTCGGGTATAAGGAGTTTGCACCTGGTCTCACTGAACACCAAACCGAACCCTGGTAGTACCTTAAATTTCAGGATGTGCTGACATAGGAATTTTGGTCAGGTGAGTCCTACAAAGTCTGAAGGTGATCTAGAACTTTCTTAATGCGTGAACGGATCCTCTGGAGGTGCAACTTATGAGAAAAGCTGTTTTTTTTTTTTTTTTGAAAATTATTAACAGAAAAATGTAGTCTGAAGGCAGTAGGGAGTTGCGAGGGAGTGTCAGGCTTTTTGTGTTTTAGTATGTGACCCGGCGTTTATTTACATTCACGTTTGTTCACGTTTCATGCTAGTAAATGTAAAGCACTGCTATCAAAACCAGACATTCATGTAAATTCTTCTATAGCTTGGGTTATCGATGACAGAAGGTGCTCGTTTTTGTTCGAGATTCATTCAGTCTCGACTTCGTCAGACTCCCTTGTTAGGCTCCGAAAATACGATGAAACAAGTGAAGAGATTTCTATAAAAAATGTCCCCCCTTTCGACAAATGGTGTTCACTATATTAAGCAGACTACAGCTGTAAGTTACGCTGGATGGTAATTCATTCTGGTTTGTCCAAGTTTGACAAAGAGCTAAATAACAGGGGCAGGTTAAACGATGCCCCTGTAACCGTGCTCAAGTGAAAGACAAGTTTGTTTTTACAAGGACAGAATATCGTAGTGATTTCACAATTAATGTGTTTGATTAGCATTGTTTGAGCTGCGCAATTCATTGAGGCAACAGCTTAATGGAAACCGAAAGGTTAAGTGATTATGATCTGGGCTGAAATGGAAAGGGGAGAAAAAACAGACCCGCAGATCTGGCACCCAGACAGGACAGAATTAAACCCCAGGCTGCTTAAATCAAAGCTGTCTGAGATTTTTCCGTGGTCCCCTCCAAACTGGTGAAGATTGGTTGGTACACAGTAGACCCTTGTTTACGACTCTTTTCATAAAAATGTATCTACTCATTGATATGTATACCTTTAGATCATTTGTAAAGTGCCATAAAATACATCTTCAAAATTAAATGGAAGTTTTATTTTAATGTTACTAAGCACTATGGTCATTAAAATTTGACAAATAGACAATCAGTCCCTCCATTGCATTGCCAGGGAAGAGGAGGTTTTGCGATATTCCTGAAGTTCTCTTGACCGTCTCATACAGAGGCTGGCGGAGATCTGGCACTACAGCCTGAAGTTGCATAATGAAGCAGCCCCTCTTAACCCCCCCACTTCACACCCCCACCCCCCCCGGTCACTGGGGCTTACGTCCTGCCTGTTTTCGACAGAAGGAGGCGAGTTTCGAAACCACAAGTCCCCAAAAAAAGCCCCCATCCCCCCCATCCCCACACAGTTCCACTGCTACTGTGCTCACCGAGGTCTCGGCACTGCGATTGTTGAAAAGGACCCTGGCAAATGGGTCAGAGGTTCCAGAAATATCTCGAGGGGCCAGGTCCCTGCGGGGCAGAGAAAGAAGACAGTCCAGATTACATGTGGTGTTTCTGAGCATGAAAAGAGGAAAGAGGCAGGGAGGGACCAGCACTCAAACTGCAATGGGAGACAGTGGTCCTCTGCATCTAGCCCTTGTGTCTGGACCTCCGTTCCAGCCACTACTGCCCAATCACCTCTCTGACTCACCGACCAAAGGGCTGAGACCAGAACTAAAGCAGGGGAGAGGTTCCAAAGGAAGATGGTCTTTCACGAGTCCTGAACCAAGCTTAGCGAGTCTGGCCCTTCGGCCTGCTCTGGGCTCCGCTACCTAGCTGTCAAACCCATCTACTGCTGTACCCCGGGAATAAACACAGAGGCCCAAATGTGCCTTTCAGATGCTATATCTGTGCGGCTGACACCTTCAGACACACGAAACATGCTGATGACTGCAGGAAACAGAAGTCTGGAGAGGCGTTTTCATCCAACGCAGACCACCAGCTATTAGACCCCAGGAGGGGCAGTTGAGGGACAGCATTTTTCACGTTCCTTGGCCTTCCTGTGTGTGATGGAGCCGATTTGTGCAGCGGGAGTGACCTCTGCCATGGGGAGCGTAGGGGGTCAAAGGTCATCTGGCAGTTCTCTGTTTCATCATCAGCGGGTGGGGGGGGCAACTGCTCACCACAGACTTAACAAGTTGTCAGTTCACTTCCTTTACCATTTAGTTTTACTCAAAGCAACTTAACGCCTTGTTAACACAGCTGGGTATGTTTTCACATGAAGTATTGTCAGGAGATGAACTTGCAACCTCTGGGTTGAGAATATGTACCCTGAAAATCTTCTTTAATTCTATAATTTTATGATGAGTTTGTTTCAACGGACTCTCCCATTCTGTTAAGTAACATCCACATCCTTCTACTCTTCTGCTAAAATCTATTTCCATAACATATGTGGTGCTTATACCGAAGTACAGTCAACTTAAACGTTTTAAAATTTAATTTCTAATATTTAAATTCCTACCATATGCTTTATAAAACTAATAAGCGACATTTAGAAATTGGAACAAAATGCAATTAATACTAAAATAAATCTTCGAATACTGGAGATGTTTTATACATTCCTCTGCCTGCTCTGTGCTTTGTGGGTCTGTGAAGAGCTGACACTAAGTACCCTGTCCTCGATTTAAAAAGCTTCTTTTCCATCCTGTTGACTGTCGTCACAGTAAGTTTCCCAGCCGATCTCCAGCTGGAAATTTAACCAAAACGGTTTCCGGTTAAGCATTTGTTTCAAGGGTACGATGGCAGATTCCCCCTCGAGACACGAAGGGGCAGGTTAGTCCCCGTCTAAACTGCCAGTCTGATGAAGGAACTGTCATCTGAGTTTGAATCTGTCTGGTCAAAGCCAAAAGAAGCTTCCTGTTCCTAATGAACTGTCATGAACGTCACCTCAAGCTACAGCATGGATTTACAGGCTTCTAACCAAATGCACTCATACGTACCTCCTCCTGGATGTCTATCCAGTACAGGACGTTAGAGAACCTGGAGAATATTCCAGAAAGCACACGCTATGTGCAGCCCAAACTAGACTAAAATTCATAAATCATATTTTTATCCATAATCCTCTTCTTCTGACCCACCTCCTCAGTCAGTTAAGAAGGATGTCAGCTTGGGCCCTTAGTACCGGCTGTGATTTTGCAGGATTCTGCACCCACCGACCCACCCCCCCCAAAACGCTGGGTTCCTGTAACCTGGCCTCGATGACATGGCAGCGGAGAGCATGACGATGGCCATCCGGGTACTGGCCGTTGCTCTGCAGCTCCACTCTCAGGTGGACCTCCCCCTGGACCTCCTCGTCCGGGTCTACCCGCCGCAGGTTCAACCAGCAGTCCAGGCCTGAAGGGAGCAGGGTGTTAATTACACACGCACACAAACACACACACACACACGTTCATCTGCAAACATTTGTCCTTTTGCCATCTTACATGCCCGTGTAAGCAAAGTCAAGCGAGCAGCAAACTCTCTGCCAGAACGTGGTGTCCTCGAATCCCTTTGCAGTCCGCCAGCGAGGAGGAGAGAGAGGAGCTCGCCCTTTCCACATGCCAGCCAGTAGAGCAGTGCCACTGGGTCAACGGAAAGCCCCATGGCCTGGCAAGGTTCCATCACCCAGAGTTCCTCACCCCAGAGGAGCCACTATAACACAGCACCACCAAAGAAACGGGGGCCCGCCACATGTGCCATGAAAGTACTCCGAATGGCTCTATGGCGCCTCCTTTAGGTTAATCCAGACCTTCCCAACGCTGTCCCGAGTCCCCCAGCCAGAAGTTATTTTTGTCCACTACTTGCGTACCTGAGCCAGGTAATCAAGGGCTTTGCAAGTAACTGGCAAGGAAAATCAGGAGTGTGATGGTGTTGGAAGAGACCAAACATGTGGAACTGGGGGTAGGTAACTGAAAACTGGCTGGAGAACTGGAGAATTTAACTCGTATCGTGCTCCATCAACCATCATGACACCACTGAATATGTTACAGCTCATTTCTTTGATAAGTTGTAACCCATATGACTCTACATCGCCACTCTGGTTTCTGTCTGGCTCATCAGCAAAGCTGAATGATTTTTCCTTTCTTTTTCATTTTACTGAGGTACATGGCAACTGGAGAATTTCAGTCATCTTGGGACTTTTTCCCCTCACGACTGATTGGACAACATCTCTTTTTTTCCATGCAGTAAGTTTGCCCAGAATTAAAAGGGAAATTCATTTGTTGCCATGGTAACGGCCAACATGCTCATTATATCGGGAAGACGTTTATTGCTAGAATTCAGCAACGTTACTTAGAATAAGACGTATAAATCAATGCAGAATTTTATACATTATGTAGAATCATCTGTTAACACTACCAATAAATACCGTTTAATTTACTGCCAATATATTTATTCAAATGTGTTGTATAGTAGAGACGGTAAGAAAGCATTTTTTCTGATGTGCAGTGCAATAACATTGATGTGACTGCCATTATCCTTAGCTTAGGGGTATTTTCAGTGATCGTTGGAGTGAAACGGCATCAGAGTCCTGCAGCCCAGCCTCCCGTGATGCGGATTCATTGGACACCCGGTCCACCGATGCCTTCAGGTGCCTCCTCTGAGCACTCTTCAAAAAAATACCATGGGCACATTAAAATGCAGGACTCTATAATCATTGTGCTCCTTCAGAAGAACGTCCCATAACATTGGGACCATCCTGTGCCTAAAGAAAGACGTCCCTTAACGCCGGGACCTTCCTACGTCCTGACAGCGCGTCCACAGACAGCACCATCAGCCCGATTTAAACGGAGCTGTAACGTCAGTACTTAGCGGCACCGGGGAAACATCAGGCTCCTGTCTCCTCATGGAAGCATTAACCGATCGATCCATCCATCATCCATAACTGCGTATCCATGACAGGGTCACGTGGAGAGGTATGAAGCTACGCTGAATCCCACTGAGCCACCATGACACATAAATATATAAAACTATAGGCTGTAAGACTGATGCTCTTCCGCCATTATACACTGTTATTCCTGCACAATACACTGCATTTGACCCCGACAGTCATGTAAGGGCTGACTTGCTAAATGAAAAAATCAAAATATCAATGTAATACTTGGAGGTATGGCTACAGCAGCGAAGCACCCCTTACGGAAGAACCTTCCGATGAGGTGGCCCCTTGTTTCACGCGTTACATTCAGCCCCGTGTGAAACTGTCAGCTAAATACCTTTAGACTGAGATGCAATGACCTCTTTGCTCAGGGAGATCTTCCCAATGATGTCATCGTGGCTTGGGGGGGGAGAGAGAAAAGGTCAGCCATATCTCACAAAAACTATTTGTCAGTTCTTACTAAATACATACGAGAAAGAGTACGATCTATTTAGAGATCTGGGCTGTAAGATCCCAGCAGCACACACACACACGATACATTTCATTATTCGTGACAAGACCACAGGTAAGAACATAATTTATCATAATCTATGCAACAGACTAAATAAACGTGGGTAAAAACTACACGAGATAATCACAGCTGAACTGTAGTACCAGCTGTCTGACTCCAGCACGGCCCACCACAGGCTGGTCGGGTTCGACTCACCCAATGGTGTCCTCATCCATGACGTAGAAGGAGAGCACGTGGAAGCCTGTGGGCAGGTGCAAGGTGTACTCCTCCCCCCAGAACGGGTTCAGATTCTTCCAGACCGTGGCGGTCCTGCAGGGGGCGTCCCAGAAGAGTAAGTATCAGGCCTGAACTCTGACTCAGAGAGTGACCTAGTCACACCATGGTGAAAAAGGCAATTACGAGTTTAAAGTGGTATCTCATCATGTTTACTGAAACCGGAAATTACCCAAGCCTTTCTTTAGTCATTTTACAATATTTATACTAAGTTACACTACCTTTTCACAAAACCATGAATCCCATACTGATATCTGTATATACAGTAAATATATATGATAAGAATGATTTAAGTTAAAGACAGCGAGATATATAGTGGAAAAATTTACTAAAGACCAAAAAAACAGTCTCTCGGTAATATCTTAAGGTGTTTGCTTTCTGAACATGAAATACAGGCTTTCTGATCAAGGTGCATATTAGAAATGTTCCTTTTGTCCTGCATGATACCCTTAGGTGAGGCCCAGAACAGGTACACCCCCATCGCACCCCCCCAGTTGAATTTTCAAAAAACCATAACACAAAATGGTGTTCAAATCCTTTGAAATCAAACACACTCAAATAGTCATGGGATATCGTCACTGCAATGCAAAGCCATTTTAATCACGGGTATTCCAGTAGCAAAAACACGCAACGGTCATATATTTTAGTCATTACCAATGGCTAAATACCAATGACAATTTCTTTTGACAGTCCAAATCCAATATAGACTGACCGAATGCCAATTCTCTTTTAGAATGACAATCCCGCTCATTGACATACTTAACCATCGTTATAAAATCATATCACAAGGGGACAACAGCAAATTTCAGACATGCTGACCTTGCATTCGAACCCTACAGCCGTACAGCTGTAAAATGTGCAGGATCCCACACTCAGCCACCACGCATCTCCATGGCAGAGCAGCAGAAGCATTTAGACAGCCTATATTAAAGTGGCGTTAGCCAGAGCAGCTCATAACGACAGAAGTGACAAAGATGCAGGTCAGAGCAGCGATATCTGAGTACAGGTCACAAGCAAGGACACGGAGATGAAAAAAGAACCACAAGTGAATGGATCTGAGTGAGTTTGTTTCTAAGCTGTGGGAAAGATAATTTTGCTGGCTAAAGATGGCTAATTCTCAGCTGGCTGGAGAAGGAACTTCAAATATCATGGGTATCATGACAGGCCGGTCAACAGCCAGGCCAAGCAAATGAAGGCTGCCACTCTCTTCTAGATCCTCCTCAGTTCTGTGAGTAGAACTAGATCCTCACTCACCACTGCAATCACATCGAGATACAGAAACCCAACATCCAGGGCCAACAATGCCGAGATCCGGGGTCTAAACCCATTAAAGCCAAACTGTAGAAAACTCACCGAAGACGCACACACGTCCATAGCAGTAACTGAGCCATACGAAAGATGACAGCCACAGGTGTATATTACTGTAGCGTGTTCTTTCTGCTGGCATTCAATGTGTTCCGTACAGAGTGAGGCTGGACGTCCAACACGACTTGCAGGAAAAGCCCTCCTCCTATAACCTGGACATGATTATGGTTCTAACTTTGAGAAGAGCATCTGTGCTAAAACTGACAGCTGTCCAGAAGCAGAAAGGACATGTGCACACTGAAGAGATATCAACCCTCTTCGGACAAACCGACGGGGTGCACTCCGAATTCACGTCACCTTGTTTCAGAGCTGGCAGGCCTGAGCAATGCTACACCGACACAGTGACAGGGCTGAGCTCTAGAGTGGACCGTGTGGCCTCCCCCTCGCACCACGCGTCCATGGCCACCACCCTCGTCCCTCCGTGGCTGTCTACCGTCTCTCTCTCCCTGAAAGGAGCTGCCTTGTAATAATTTATGCACCTCTCCATGGTTACCTGCTGGTGTCTTTAAAGGCTGTGGCTGGATTGGATCCTAAGCTCCCAGAAGCCCTGAAGGATCACCAGTATGGCAGCACTCCCCCGACTTGGACATCGCAGGGGAGGCCACGATTCATATCAGGGACCCCCTCATCAGTGTGTGTCCTCCCCTGTCCCTCTGAGAGAAACTATTAGACTATCCATCAAGCACAGCTGTACGACAAACTGTCGTCTGTTGAAAACACTTCAAGCTCCAGAAGTCATATAAGTAAGTCTGACTGCATGACTGTCGGCTTACTGTACGTACTTTTCTATACTGCCTTCTTGTATAAGTTGGGGGGGGGTTCACACTGCAACTTTCAGCAGATCACATAAAGGCAGCCCTGCTTATGGTCTACCCAGCCACATACAGAATAGGATTACACCCTACGGCACCCAAGGTGAACGGGATGCAAACACACCAAGGAGACCAACAAACCAGGAGACCACCTCATCAGGCACGTAGTTTTTAATCAAGCTATTATACGAATCAATATTATTCATGAAGGTACCGACGATAAATGAAACATATGAAACGTTGTGCCTTTGGAACCTACCTGGCGACGACCTCGTTGTCAAGTTTTACAACACAGTATGGGTCACTGGATCCAGTGCTGTGCAGAAGAGATGAGAACAGCTTCATAATGACACTGAAGGACTCCACTGACCGGATGCATAATTTATAGACAGGCAGAAGGGCCAGCGGAGGTGCTTCATAATTACAGTGTCTTATTATATTAATAATTCTATTATTCTACAGTGTTAGGGCTTGGTAAAGCGATCACATGAAGGTGTGGCTCTCCACATCCCAGCATCCTTTAACTTGCTGACATTTATTTACAGCAGTCAAAATGTTTCAGTGATACAAAGTATCTTCATGGTCAGCAGGGCGCGCGGGCTCTTCATGGTCAGCCGGCGCGCGGGCATCAGAGTAACAATTTAAAAGACAGCTGAAATGCACGCCTTATTCGCCTCTCTTCACACCAGATGTATAGAAAGCATAACGATGAGTGAGACTTTTATGATCATTAATGCCGGCATCCCTGTACAGGTGTCGGCAGTACAGAAGCTGCCTGATTTTATGGGATGTTTTTATATGAAGACACGACTTAAGTGGGAAGCTCGTGGTTCTGTAAATCACTGCAGACTCTCTGATGTTTCTGTAAATGCATTGAAAACTTACACATCCTTGGCAGGCAGATTCCTTCCTTCCACGATGCGGAAATACAGAGAGGTGTTTCTAGCCATTCTGACTCCAGCTTGTCGTTTATGATGATGCTCCAGCAGGGTCGGCTCCACTCCGTCCCGATGCCAGGTGTCTGTCACCAGCAGCCGGCATGTGGAGACCAGAAAGGTGATGATGTCTGACTCACAGCATCACTCGGCTCCCGTGCTGATGATGCGTCTCCTGCATGAGAGGAGCATCACTTCCAGGTGCCCCGACGAGCCCTTTAACTACTACAGGGCTCCTGCCGGGGAACGTTACGGGAACGTTAAGAAGGTGACCCAGCCGTCTGAGGAGAGTGTCACACTTCTCTTGTGGCATGCCTTCTTATTATTAGAAAGTAACTGGTGGTGATAATGAAAAAAAAAATTAATAAAAATAAAAAAAAAATCAGTGATGGAAAAGATGTGTCTTAACCGGTGCACGGCAGCCTTTGGCTAAAACCACAAGTCACTCAAGGTAGAAATTGCCTTCACTTAGCCTCTAAAGGAGGGGGGCGTGAATTTCGTGTGGATAATGGTAGTGGTCCATAAACGCAATGTTAGGGCGCCATCTGGTGTTTAAGAACATCTCTTACAAACTCACTTTCCCATATGTTAGGGTTACGTGTTTTTCACGTTCATACATGTGCAATCCGCATGCACGTCGAAAATCTAGAAATGTACTACATTCATTCGTGCGAAAATATTTTACGTTTCCATAACAGAATACAGCGTGATAAAGTCGGACAGGCATGTTGAAAGACAGCAAAGCCGTGACGTTGGGGTCCTTAGTGACACTGTTTTCTTTATATCGGACAGGCATGTTGAAAGACAGCAAAGCCGTGACGTTGGGGTCCTTAGTGACACTGTTTTCTTTGTATCGGACAGGCATGTTGAAAGACACCAAAGCCGTGACGTTGGGGTCCTAGTGACACTGTTTACATAGTATCGGACAGGCATATTGAAAGACACCAAAGCCGTGACGTTGGGGTCCTAGTGACACTGGTTTCATAATATCGGACAGGCATGTTGAAAGACAGCAAAGCCGTGACGTTGGGGTCCTAATGACACTGTTTTCATAATATCGGACAGGCATGTTGAAAGACAGCAAAGCCGTGACGTTGGGGTCCTAGTGACACTGTTTACATAATATCGGACAGGCATGTTGAAAGACAGCAAAGCCGTGACGTTGCGGGGTCCTTCGTCAGCTGGCTGTAAGCGGGCGGGTATCTCGAGTTAGCTTATGCTGCTGCTAGTTTGATGGACTCTCTGTAGGGAAGCTTGCCGGGTGTGTAGCGGGTGTCACCGAAGCCGTACGCATCGATGGAGGGGTACCCCGGCACGTACGGCGAGCGGTCGGACTCGGCGAAGCAGCAGGAGCGGCATTACCACCTGCTGTCGGAGCTCCAGACGCTTGTGAAGGACTTGCCCAGGTGAAGAAGACGGCCGCCGTCTCCTCCTCCATCTGGAGGAATAGCCTTGATTTTCCGTGAGGGTAGAGGTGTGTGTAGGCTGCTTAACGGCAGGGTGTGTCTGTGTGTGTCTGTGTGTGTCTGTCTGTGTGTGTGTGTCTGTGTGTGTGTGTCTGTGTGTCTGTGTGTGTCTGTGTGTGTCTGTGTGTGTCTGTGTGTCTGTGTGTGTGTGTGTCTGTGTCTGTGTGTGTCTGTGTGTCTGTGTGTCTGTGTGTGTGTGTGTCTGTGTCTGTGTGTGTGTGTGTCTGTCTGTCTGTGTGTCTGTTTTTCCTCCCTTTGCTCTCCTGCCTTTCCAGCTCTTTCCAGCAGCGTCTGTCCTACACGACCCTGAGCGACCTGGCACTGGCCCTGATCGACGGCACCGTGTACGAGATCGTCCAGGGGCTGCTGGAGATCCAGCACTTAACGGAGAGGAACCTGTACAACCAGAGGCAGAAGCTGCACAGCGAGCACAGGGGTGGGTATGGCGCGGGAAGGCCTGCAGGGGTGGGAAAGGGGTGTGAAAACTACCCAAAATGGCTCCCCGTGAATGATGCAGGCCAACACGTACTGTATACAAGTGAAAGCAGGTTTTGGGTCAGCGGCACCTTGGGAGCAGTTCGGGTTAAGAGGTTTGCCTTTGCTCAGCTCTCAAACAGGAGCTGGTTCGCAAGCACAAAGAGGCTCTGCAAGCCTGCAAATCCCACAACCTGGCAGTTCTCAGGATGAACCAGCAGGGGGAGACAGAGGTGAGGGAACCGGCAGCTGGGAATGCTGAACGAGGATGCAGGCAGAGCATGGTAGCGTTTGTTTTTTTTTTTTTTTTATTTTTCCTGCATCCAACCATTTCCTGGTTTGGTTACCCTAAGGTAAAATGTGAAGGCTGAGAACCGCTGCGGTATAGTCTGAATAAAAACAATCGTTTGAGGACTGTGTTTATCACCAGCTGCAACAGACTAAAATAATTAAAGGCTTGAGGAGCATTTAGTTGAACTGAACAAATATGGAGAAAATATGTAGACAGAGGGATCTGCATAGAATTTTCAGGGGGTTGTTGCATATATGCATCTTATAAAGGTGTGTGTGTACTGCCCACACAGTCATTGCTAATGGACCGTAATTAGTACTTCAATCTCTTTGGTGTCCAACTTCCCCATCCTGTAGGCTTTGGACCAGCGAGTGAAGGAGGAACAGAGGATGATGGATGAGAAAATTGTGGTCGAGTTGGACCAGAAGGTGGTGGATCAGCAGAATACACTGGAGAAGGCTGGAGTCCCGGGCTTCTATAGGACCACCAACCCTCAGGTCATCACATCCTCTTTCATGTTCCTCCTCAGACGTTGCTTGGGTTACAGTCTAGCAGGTCCCACTTCCTCACTCTCTCTGCCTTCATTTGGTTAGCTTTTATTTAAGAATAGGAATCAGATACTGCAGTGAATTTGATGAGAAAATGTTTCAAAGTGTGTGTGTGTGTGTGTGTGTGTGTATTGTGGGTCCGTGTACATATTCGTAATACCGTTCGCTTTAGCATCGTTGGTATCAATGTGACATGCTGTTTCATGCCCTCACTTCAGGAACTGACCATGCAGATGAACTTGTTAGAGTTGATCTTCAAGTTGCAGCAGAAGGAGGCGCAGTCCGGGACCCTTTCCTGAGGGCTGTGTCCCCAGGCCGGTCCCCAGACAGATTGTCACCCTCAGTGTCTGAGCCCGTGGGAATGCCCACCTGGGCTCCAAGGCAGCTTTTCACACTCTTGCTAAATGGAACAGTGGCGTTTGGCGGGTGGGTGAACATGTGCCAGGGTACTGGCACCTCCCTCCTGGCATGAAGTTGGAGAAAAATCGATGTCTGGCTCTCACGAGGAATGATTTGGGCACAGGGGAACAGCAGCGAACGAATGGAGTTAATTGGCTTTGTGGGAATCCTGTCAGTGCTGTGGAGCGGAAGTTAAATCTGTGAAGTTATTTTTCTATGTTCTGTTAAAATGTAGCATAAATGTTGTTTTTGCATGCATGACAGCTAGTGAATCACTTTTTTGCATTTCTGTAATCTTCTGTTGTGAGGAGTAACATTTGTCATCCCTTTCCTGAAAAGTCTGAGAGCCTGATGGTAAATAAACCAGTTGACCAGTGCTCTTGTTGGAGGTTTTGAATTGCGATGACTAACCATGTAAACTAACTCAAACGTTGGCTTACAGATGCAAGTTTCTAGGCTCTTATTGAAAATGAATGTGCTTTTTTTTTTTTTTTTTTCTGGTACCAAATCTTTCCATTTAGCTGAGAACTTTAACAGCCTAACAGGAATGGATGATGGTAATATGGTATATTCTTCTGTCACATTGTATCCAAGAGTGATGAGTTTGTCACTATGGAAGACTAACTAGAAAGTAACAGGACTTTAAAAACCAGATGACATAACTTTATCCTGCTAATTTCAGATGAAGATGATGCTTGACACATTTTTACTCTAACAAGGTGTTAATTTGTGTGAAACTGTTTAAAGAACTGGTCTGCATGACAGAAGGAGTGACCTCTGTGTTGAGTGTATGTAACAGATTTTTGGGATTTCCTTAATTGGGATCAGGAATTGAAAGGAAATATCACAGATATAAGTTCATGATAATCGGGAATGGTGGACAGGGCTTTACAAAACTAAAACAAGAACTGAACACATGGGGCAGGGAAGTGCCAACAGAACCTTCACCCCTGATATTCAAAACACCAGTCGTAGTTCGTCATTAAGTTTCCCTGGATCAAATCTTAGACCTGGGATTGATGGAAATGTGTCGTTACAGCAGGCCAGGATGCTGATAGGAAATGTCATTTGTATCTCCAATGTTATGTAAGACAGTGCTGCAGTGGCTCAGTGGTTAACACACTTAATGGGTGGTGGGTTCATCGCCAACTCATGGCTATTCTGGATTCCTCCTGGAGGCCAGCAACACGAGGTTCAGGTGAACCGGGATCTTCGATTTGCTCATCGCATGCCCTGTGACTGACTAGTGTTTTGTTCAGGGTGTGCCCTGCCTTTCGCTATAAATTCCAGGCAAGATATGTAATAAAAGACACAAATTAAAAAAAGAGAACATATTTCTCATTTTGGAATTCTGTTGTGCTGAATAACTACACTTCAGATATGCAGAAGCCATGAGAATCAAAGCATTTAATGAAAGAATTACTGACAGACTACCTGAAGTGATCCATTTCACTCCATTTGCACGGTACGTAGCACTGTTTTGTCTTTTTCTATGGGGCACTATGCATCTCTGCATGAATTAACATTATTACTTTTACTAACGCGACGCATGGGACCAAGAAACGAAAAATGCTTGAGCTTGAGGGAGAGACACAGTGGTGAAACAAATGAGGCTTCGAAACCCGCGGCGGGTGGCAGTACCCCCGAACTAACCAATGGACGCCGGCGCC
>JAACJT020000034.1:197014-212978 GCA_009936485.2 Gymnarchus niloticus
AAATGAGGCTTCGTCACCCGGAGTGGTGGGAGTACCCCGAAGTGACACAACGGACGCCGGCGCCAAATGAGGCTTCGTACCCCGAAGTGACACAACGGACGCCGGCGCCAAATGAGGCTTCGTCACCCGGAGTGGTGGGAGTACCCCGAAGTGACACAACGGACGCCGGCGCCAAATGAGGCTTCGAAACAGGTCTACTGAAGCCTCGTGTGCGCACGCCTGGATGCGGTGCTCCTGTACCTTTAAGAGCCTCTCCATCAGCACCTTCCCTGTCATCGGTCGGCACACCGGAGCGCCGCTGCCATTTCGCCAGTCAGAAGGTATGGTCCCTCCGTCTGATCCCCCCCTTTACACCTCCGCTGCGGCTATAAACCGTGACGATGGTCGTGCCTCCCGTCCCCAAGGATGCGACGGCTGTGCCATGGGCGTCCTCTTTCACATTGTGACAGCGGGCACCCCTTTAAAGCCCGTGAAACGAGTCATCCGACATGACCACACGGCGCTTTAACTTAAGCATGTCAAAATGACGCGAAATGGCCAGAGCAGGCGTTCCCATTCTGTTTTAAATTATAAATGATGGCGTTTTAAAATGCCATGCATATTCAGGTGGCCCGTACCGCCTCTTAACCGGGCAGGGTAATTAATTTAAGCCGCTGTGACACACGGGGCTGATTTTCCTGGTTAATTCCTGCCTGGGTATTTTGGGGAGGTGAAGAATGACGTCATTCCTATTAATATTAATCACGCCTGGAGCGCCGCTCTCTGGCGCTCAGTAACACGCATGCAGTTCATCTTCCCTGCAGCCATAGGCGCTGGAGTGTGCTGTACACCTGCTGCTGTGAAGCCTGGCTCCCAAAGCTGCTGGTGGACTGGCTGCAAGGTTAGCGGAGGGCGACTGAAGATCCCGGTGGCAGCACGCTCATGGTCTTCTCAGGTTTATGACTGCAGCAGCTGTTGGTGGTCATGGGCTGACCAGCTCTCCTGTGGCAGCTCATCTTTTCACCGGTCGTTCCCCCGGTGCGACGTTCACCTGCTTGATTCCTGTTGAATTCTTAGCTTGTGTTAAAGAACGGTGGGGCAGTTATGCCTCTGCTGAGTAACTGATGTCTTTGTCAGCGTTGGGAAGTGTGTTTGTTAGCACCTTCTACTACGGTCTGAACTGAGCATTCGGGTTCGTACTCAAAGGATTAAAGATCGGGCACGCTGGGGAGAGGTGTGCTGATTGGGGCGTTGTTTTGTTGGTGATGTGGCAGGAATAAGACGGACATCTACATCACGTAGACTCATCAGAATGATGGACCCCCATATCCCTGCTTCGTCCATTTCAGAAGCTAGAAGACTTTACCTCTCTGTGGTCCAAACCACTGTGCAATGGGTACAGATTTGTGTCTGTATTCTTTTCTAAATGCTGATCATATTGCTCGACCTCCATTTAAAATCCCGAAGGGGGTTTTCCTTGACATGTGATCTGCCAGGGCGAAGTCCCTCGTGAGACGTGAGAAAATCCAAGACTACTTTGTGGCTTTTATTTGCCTTATTATAGTAACAGAAACAAGAAAACGGATATCTTCCGGGATGAAGTGGAACATAACTAAACTTGATATGGTCATCAAAGATGCTGTAGGGTGCAGGAGAACTTCAAGACAATTTAAGAGTAAATGTTCTCCAAGGAACCCTGGCAAAATTTTCAGTGAGGCCAAGATTACATGATGATCTTTGAGTATAAATTTATTTGGCCGAAATGCATTTTCAACACCCTGAGTAGTGATCTTGGTGGTGCGTGATGACTGAGGAGTTTCATGCAGGTGGATGATGAACAGAACAACAGAAGTATAATTCATATTTGTTATTAAACTTACAGGAGGATCCTCAAAAGCAAAGGTTCCAGTTGCTTCTATTTCTTGCCCAGAATTACGATAACCAGACTAACTAGTAACCTATTATCTGGCCATCATCCAGCATTAAGTTAAGCAGTAATATGTCCATCCCTCCATTTCCTAATCACGTATCCTGGTTAGAGATGCAGTGGTGCCCCCTGGACAGAATGACTGGCTTTACGAAAAGATAATAATTATTGGAACTAAATGTATGGCTGTTAGCCCAGGCAACGTGGTTTCCATTACCACCACCACCAGACTTCAGCTCTGGGATTAGCCATTTGCCTGCAGATTTGGATCCTCGGAAGGTCGGTCTGCTATAACGTAGAAACATCAGGATGCTTAGAACTGCACTGAATCAGAATCAGAATATCTTTATTGTCATTGTAACGAGTACAACGAAATTAAGTGCAGTCCCTGTGTCAGAGAGTTACACTGCCAGTAACAGCTGATGAGACCTTGAGATTATCAAGCTGTGTAGGACAGATATGCGTCATGAATGAACTAGCTGTGTTCAGGCAGCGTTAGAAAATGAGCTTGTCTCTCTTGAAGGTTTGGGAACTTTGACCGCCTTCTCTGTAGCGTCATCAGAAGGAGGGTAGCAGGAAAAGAAGGTCATTGAGCTGTGGTGTCGTACGTGGCTGCATGGGGGTTTGGCAGAGGCTCCTTATTGTAAAGCATCTTGAAGAATCTCGTGTAATGAATAAAAAATGGATTTCCTGGTGATGATGTCAGAGAGCTGAGGTTGTTTACCGGGGGCTCAAGCTAGAGATTTT
Source organism: Gymnarchus niloticus (assembly GCA_009936485.2). Classification (NCBI taxonomy): domain Eukaryota; kingdom Metazoa; phylum Chordata; class Actinopteri; order Osteoglossiformes; family Gymnarchidae; genus Gymnarchus; species Gymnarchus niloticus. Next base: position 199,668 of record JAACJT020000034.1, read on the forward strand.
AATAAAGAAAATGAAATGTGCCTTCAGGTCTCTGTGACATTCATGATTAAAAAGAATTTTATCCAAAGGCAGGGAGCCATTATTGAGACACTCAAAGGTAACCATTTGAAAGTCTTGAACCCATAACCTTGTCAGTGTGTGATCGGCCGCTCTGTCTCTTCAGGTGGGGAATGGGTCCGGTGTGAAGGTTTGCCTCAAACAACTTCTCATCCCGCATCTTGGTCCCCGGGAGCCTTCCCCAATTGGCTCTGTCACCATGGCAACATGTACGCAGGGCTGCATGCCCGCCGTGCGCCTCTGCCAGAGGCTGAACCGGCTGAAGACGCTGGAGGAGGACGTGATGGCGACATCTTTGAAGCGCTGCCTCTCCACGCTGGACCTAGCTCTCCTGGGGGTGGGTGGCATGGTGGGCTCGGGACTATACGTGCTGACTGGCACCGTTGCCAAGGAGACGGCAGGCCCTGCTGTGGTGGTGTCCTTCCTCATCGCCGGCGTGGCCTCCCTCATGGCCGCCCTGTGCTATGCCGAGTTTGGCGCCCGCGTCCCTAAGACTGGCTCGGCGTATATGTTCACTTACCTGTCCGTAGGGGAGATCTGGGCGTTCCTCATTGGCTGGAATGTCATCCTGGAGTACATGATTGGCGGTGCCGCGGTGGCCCGCGCCTGGAGCGGCTACCTGGACTCCATCTTCAACCACGCCATCCAGAACTTCACAGAGACCCACATCATGCAGTGGAACGTGCCATTCATCGCCCACTACCCTGATCTGATGGCCGCCGCCATCCTGCTGCTGGCCACCGTCTTCATCTCCTTTGGCGTCCGCGTGTCCTCCTGGCTCAACCACATCTTCTCCACGGTCAGCATCGGCGTCATTGCCTTCATCCTCGTCTTTGGCTTCATGCTGGCCGAGCCCGCCAACTGGAGCGAGAAGGAGGGCGGATTCGCCCCCTTCGGCCTCTCCGGCATCATGGCGGGCACGGCCACCTGCTTTTACGCCTTCGTAGGCTTTGACGTGATTGCCGCTTCCAGCGAGGAGGCCAAAAACCCTCAGCGGGCAGTGCCCATCGCCACCGCCATCTCCCTGGCCCTGGCGGCCAGCGCTTACATCCTGGTGTCCACAGTGCTCACACTCATGGTGCCTTGGCATACTCTGGACCCCAACTCCGCCCTGTCCGACGCCTTCTTCCGCCGCGGCTACAGCTGGGCAGGCCTCATCGTGGCCATCGGCTCCATCTGTGGTGAGGACGTCCATCTGTCCGTCCGCCTGCCTGTCCATTTCCCTACAGTCTGGTTGCCCCCCCCCCATCCAGTTTTCCATGTGTACTGGCAACAATAACAGTGGTAGCTTTTATTACATATCAGTACATGACCTGGCAGGACTAACAATGTTAGCTTTTATTCCTGATCTCTGATAGCATTACCAGCTTTTCCCTGCCTGACCCCTTAATCATGTGACAGTGATTATCCAGTCATCAGTCCATTTCTTCCCCCCTCCAGCCATGAATACAGTGCTTCTCAGCAACCTCTTCTCGCTGCCCCGGATAGTTTATGCCATGGCGGAGGACGGGCTCTTCTTCTCCATCTTCTCCAGAGTCAACCCGGTCACCAAAGTCCCCGTCATCGCCATCCTGGTGTTCGGCTGCCTCATGGCCCTGCTGGCCCTCATCTTTGACCTTGAAGCTCTGGTCCAGTTCCTGTCCATCGGCACCCTGCTGGCCTACACCTTTGTGGCGGCCAGCATCATCGTGCTCCGCTTCCAGCCCGAGAAGGCCAGCTCCAAGGCCAGCTCCTCCGGCGCCAACCAGGAGGCCTCGCCCGCCACCTCCGAGCCCCAGACGATGGCACAGGACAGCGGGGAGCTGAAGGAGTACGAGTCCTTCTCAGACAAGCTGCAGCTGGTGGAGAGGCAGAAGAAGGTGTATGAGCGGCGGGCACCGGGGCAACTGAAGGCGTGCTGGGAGCCCTACCTTGGCCGCCTGCTGGGCGACTGCGAGCCTGGCGAGGTGGTGGCCTTCTCCGTGCTTGCGCTGATGGTCAGCGGGCTCTCGCTGTGTGCCGTGTTGGTCTTCGGTGGTGATGTGCTGCAGTTGCCCCTGTGGAGCTTCTGTCTGCTGGTGGTCCTGTTCAGCCTGGCCTTCCTGCTCAGTCTGGGCCTCATCTGGGTCCACGAGCAGCAGGCCAGTGCCAAGACCTTCCAGGTGAGCAGAAGGTCTGCTGCCCCTTGCACAGGACATGCGTGTAGACCAGTGGTTCTCAACCCAATCCCAGACCCCAGCCAGTCCGTGTTTTTGATGTGTTCCTCCACCTGCATACCTGAACTTGTCATTTGCTGATAGTGTCCTTGATTGGCTTAGCTGTGCAGCTGGTAGGCTAGAACAAAAATGCGGAGTGGCTGGGGTCCCTGAGGACCGGACTGAGAACCACTGACATGCAGACGGACGCGTTTTACGGGTACACGCAGGCATAGAATTGGGTGCAGATGTAAGTGTAGTCACACAGAGCCTCACACGTACAGTCCGTCTAACACCGGCCCACAGAGAAGCACGGAACACGTCCAGATCATTTCAAGAGCGTTTTATCCTTTACGGTTTAATAAGCTGCCTCAGCTCTCAGATTCACGCTAATGGTTTTAGACATCCACTTTTCGGAGGCTGCCAGTCGGCCCATTCCACGGGACTGCGGTGTAGAACAGAGCCGATCGGTCCCCAGCCCGCGTGGTGTGACCGTAGCTCGCCTACCGCCATCGCGGATCCGAGGAAAGGGACACACTGAGGCGTGTTCACGCACACCAACACGCGTGCAGACGCATGACCATGATGTCGTCCGTCTGTCCGTCCGTCTCTCTCGTGATCTGCCCTGCTGTTGAAACACACCGACAGTTGTCGTTCCGTTGTGAACGGGTCAGTCAGATCGGCGTCATTGGATATAAAATCCACGGATGATACAGTACAAACGTAATAACAGAAATGTGAACAGGCCAGGGATAAAAACATGATGATTTCCCCAGAAGTCACGATATAGCAAGCTCTAATCGAAACGGCACTGTGTTTACATCTGACTTTGCCTTTTGGCATGTCCAATGTATCAAAAATGCCATAAGAGGAGCCCAGGGAAGTGATGGCGTGATTTATGAGGGGAGCTGTCCCGTTATCAGACAGAACTTCAGTCCCCAGCCCAAGCTGTTCTGACGGTGGGGCTTCTCTCTCCGTTTCAGGTGCCTCTGGTCCCCTTCATCCCGGGTGCCAGCATCCTGCTGAACGTCTTCCTCATGCTGAAGCTCAGCCCCCTCACGTGGGTGCGCTTTACCATCTGGCTAGTCGTAGGTAAGGTGCCCCCTGCTGGACAGAAGGAATCTTTCACAGTCTGGACATTCAGGTTACCTGTAGCTCTGGCAGGTCATATGTGTGACAGAAGCTTTGGGTGAAAGCGCCTTTTAAGTTTGATTGTTACAGGACTGAATGGTGGCTCGGGAGGCTGTACTGTGTCCTCACGATTCCAGAGTTGCGTGTTTTGGTTTCTGCCCTGTGTGAGTGTAAATCATAAAAGTTTACCTGTGGCTTACTTGAATTGCTGTGTCTGTAATGTGTGTTTGTGCCCTTTGATGGACTGGCCTCCCACCCAGGGTGACCCCTGTTCTTTTTTTTCTTTTTTTTTTTACACTCTGCTCATTTAAACAGCATAATTTGCCCCATACCAGTCACTGCGTATGCTGGAAAGTGATTTGGGCCCAGTATTGAAAGGGTTAATGGGATGTAGTAGCCCAATCAGCTGTTTCCTGTTGGAGCAGGAAGTCCCTCCCGATGCCCGCGGCTTGTCTGTGTTATTCAGGCTTGAGCCTGAAGATCCTTGTGGAGCCAGGGAAAATGCCAGCAGCATTCCAAACTCACCTCTGGTGTCTCCCTCTCATCTAATTTGGGTATATAATTTTGTGGAATATTCTTTTTACACAATTGGCCTTTTTTTGTCTTTTAGTGTTTTTTTTTTTTTTTTGTCCCTCTCGACATGGTGTTTTCAGCTATACCACAGATTAATTGTATCGAATGCAGTGTGTCTGGGGAAGCTTAACTCAGCGTGTGTCTGGCAGGATGGAGCTCTGTCGCTGAGCCCTCGGAGCAGTCGTAAACCCCGGCACGCGTGTCTCTGGCAGGCCTGATGGTGTATTTCGGCTATGGTGTGTGGCACAGTAAAGAGGGCCTGCGGACGCCGCCCTCGCGGGACCTGGCGGCGCGCTACGTGGTTCTGCCCAGCGGAAGCCTGGTGGAAACCGTGCAGACGGTTCAGCCCGACGCTCAGGGTGAGGCCCCGCCCCAGAACACGCCCACAACCACACCCACTTCTGAGGACCAGCAGGCCAAGAGATGATGTGTCTTGGGAGACGTCCAGCAGCCAACCTTCTCTCTTTCCTTGCTGTTAACCCTTTCTCGGCACACCTCACCCCCTCCCCAGATGAATCACGGGATGGGAGCAAACCCTGATCTCCAGTTCTGTTTTGCATGGTGTTCAGCGACACTGTGGGGTGTCTTTTAGGCTTCCAAACTCTCAGGTCCTTCTACCACCATTCGTAGATGTCTCTGGTGCTGTCAGCGTCAGTTCAGACCTGATTGGTTGCCGTCTTTCTTTTAAACTTTAAATCTACTTGGCACAGAATGATGAACTGTCAGTGATAGCATTGCTGCTAATTACATTAGCAAGACGGCTACTCTGCAGACAATCCAGTGGTTTTTTTTTTTTGTTGTACTGCAATTTAGCATTTAAATCCTAGTCCTCGTAGTCACGTGTACACTCGTAGAATAATGACAATACTCAAAATTAGAGTCTAATTGGCTAAATGAGTTCTAATGTAATTAAGGCATCATTCTGGCATATTCCCCCATTGGCGGTCTGCACTGTACCTGGTCTGCATACCGTACATGACTGGATGACACTACGTACTACTTTGATGTTATAATCCTGGGCTGCAAGGATCACCACTGGGCTTCACAGCTTCTCAGATCACTGGTTGATTCTATGCAACCAAAGGTCAACCTTGTCTGTTTATAAAATGTCGTATATTTTTGCATACCATATTGTGACATCCTGTAAGAACACGTTTAACCCCTCCATCGGCAGAGAGGAAGACCACGTTTCTAAAAACTACGCTGCTGGAACAGCCCCCTTGCATCCACAGCTCTTCGGTGTTCCAGCACTGTTTACTTGATGGGGGCCAGCATTAGGGGTTGGGGAACTCCTGACAGTCAGGAAACGACCTTAAATATTTTAGTTCCTCTGGCCATGAGTCACAAGACTACTGTAATGCCCCTCAGCTCCTCCCATAGTGCCCCCTGACTCGGATATCACAGAGGGCATCAAAAGCTATATTCCCTGACACGCCCCCGCTCCAAACGGCCCAGAAATATACATAAGGGTATTTCCCTTTTTCAGATTGCATATATTGTCATTTAATTCTACTGAAATGTATTTATATCCATTATTTATATCCATCCATCTATCTTCCAACCACGTATGCTGTACATGGTCGTAGGAATTTATTTATTTGCTCCTTTAAAACAAACTTTTACTCGTTATTGTGCATCTTTGTGCTGAATTTGTTCGATGTTTGTTTGTTTGTTCTCAGTGTTTTTATGATCAGACTGGCTTCATGCCTTTTAATCCAGCTGTGCGTTCTCCATGGTTGTCAGACATCAGGGATTGCCACCCATTTTTGGATGCAGCCAGTGGTTGCTGGCTGACAGCTGATTCATACAAGCCCACCTGGATGAGGCCCGTCCCCCTGTCCCTCTGCACTCTGCATTTCTCACTCTGGGCAGTCCAAGTAAGATCCTGAAAGCCCTCAACAGGATGCACACTGGTGTTTGTGTTTTGTTTCCCCTGTGATCCAGGGATGAGTGGGGATTTATGTCACATGACACAGCAGCCCATGACAACTCCAGTGACCAGATGCATGCATTCCCGTGTCTGTTTGTGTTTACTCAGCTGCTGCTGAATGAGTGTTTATGTAACTCTGGGGGAGATTGGGACAGTAGCGCAGATTAAGCACTGGGCGTAGTAGGCTCAGGGTATGAAAGGTCAGGCAAGGTATTGGTGGAAACCTAGATGGGGAAGGGTTTGTGTGGGATGTCAGGCAAGCGTCGATGCAAGCTGGCCTTTGGTGTCATGTTGCTACTATTATCTAACTAGGTTTTCACACGTGCTTCACACTCGAGTGTGTGTGTGCATGTGTGTGTGTGTGTGTGCGTGTCTGTGGTGGTTGTCTTGTAAATAACATGGCTTAAAAATTGAGGGTGCTGAGGAGATTTGGACTGCAGTCCTCAGCTTTCAACCTGGCGTCCAGCCTGGGAACCATTTCAAAATAATCGTCAAATTGTTATCACTGCTGGAAATCATGTAAAATGTGTTAAAAGTGAGCATTTATCTTGGTGAGGATGTGAAATTATGGTCTGGAATTGGAGGCTGTCAAGAATTCACTAATAAAATAACTAACATTACCAGATATGTCGAAATTACATTTATTTATAATTAGAAACCGATCTAATGAATAAACTAAGCCCAAACTATTATGGCTGAAACAAAACGATGTAGCTTCCATGCGTTCAGAGCCAGGGCTGACGATCACTGCCTTAATGTTCCCCAGCCATGAGGTGGGAACAGTCCCAAAAGGTTAGGGCTGAAATTTTATACTGGAGTCAGCCAAGCGAGGGGCAAATTGATGTAATGCTGCTCTAACCCAGAAATAAATGTATATCGCGTGGCAGGTGACATGGAGGTTAGAGTTTTGACCAGAGGGCCCAGCTGCTGTACCCTCAATTGAGTTACTCATGATGCTTGTGTAAAATATCCAGCTGTTTAAACAGGTTAACCAAAACATCTAGCAATTTAAGTGTCGCTTGAGCAACTGAGTGTCATGCACGGCAAGTACGAGAAGAATTTCCATAACCAACAGACTTTGCTCAGAGCAATGTGTGTAGTAGACATTTCACTTTTCATCGAGAAGCTGCAGTCCAAGGTGACCTTTACAGCTGAGTTTCAGTGCCCCCATGTATACAGTTGGACTATGGTGGGCTTATGTCCAGTCTCTTAACTATTGTGATGGTTTCTTCCAGCTAGTTGCGTCTTGATTCTTATAGGATGCACTTTTTGTCCGGAACATACTTGCAGAGTCCAGTCTTTGACCTGAGTTCAATTCTAAGCTCAAGGAGACTAGTCTGTGCTCCACAACGAGCTGAGCCTTCAGGGTGTTGGGCTGCAGGTCTGTTATTGGCCACCACTGCCTGAAATGGGCTAATGAGAATGCACTCTGTGGCTCCTCCCACACGCTTATTACCCAATGATCGCGTTTGTTGTATTTTTTTTTCCCTGCTTTCCCATTGGCTATACGTGCTGTATGTCAGCATATAACAGATGGTAACCAATGGCCTTAAAGAGATTGTAATTAGCACAGGTGCATTTCCAAAGCTTGTGAACGAAATAGCTGCAAGGTTGTGAAATGTGTACATTTTTATAATGATTTAGTTACCTTCAGTTCTGTGATTTGTCTCCACAGTTTTACAGTCTGTCCCTTTTGTCTTCAGAGACCACACATATATGGTCTGTGCATTTTCCTGGGTCACATGCTCAAAGGACCAAAAGGGAGGCTGAAGGAAGGCTTTTGTTTACCTTCGTACAACATGCTAATGGAAACGAAAGCCTACCTTCCCTTGCGGATAGCTTTTTACTGACATGCCCATCCCGTTACACAGAGGAAGCCTGTGGACTGAGGGTGGTGATTGTTATTACAGGCAGAGCTCTCGACCTATTGTCTCTCTTCGCAGTGCACTGAGCCCTCTGGTGCCGTCGAGTGCTGAGAAACCCCGGCACTCGAACCCTCGGAACTGTCTCTTGGCACGGCCCTGCTTCGCGTTGTCTTTGTTGTTGCTCGTTCAGTGAGAGAGTCTAATATCTGGTGATAAATAAATGTTTTAAAGCGCCATTTTGCCGCCTATTTTTTTCGTACAATACTCGTTTGACTGCCACGTTTATGAAGTATGAATTGCATAGATTAGCCCATTTTTTTTTTTTTCTTTTTTTCTACACACCTGGTTATGCTTTTATGCATGTCAGAGAGTCATATTTACCGCTTGATGTTGCTATTTGCCCAGTTATTACCGGAATGTATCAGGTCCTTCCAGTTTAAAATTAGGGGATTAGGTCCTGCTTGATGAAGTGGCCGCTGGCTGTGTGAGGTTCACTTTCCAGTGCTCTGGATATCTAGCAGTAATGAAGACTTCATTAAAAAATTCTGCTTCATTAAAAAAACATAAATCTAATCTTCAGTCAGGCTACACAGCAGTGTTCACGTGAAAAGTCATGTGACCCCAGCCACCCTCTTCCTGGTATCAAGCTGAATCAAACTGGCTGGCTTGAGTGATCACCCACTTTAACGTTAAAGAATTTTGCCAGACTCTAAGTGAGAAGTAATGAGATAAACCCTTAATTAAAAGTAATAGTGGTGCACGGAAATATAACACTTTTGAACACATTTGAACAGCGTTAGTGGGTGTCATTGAATTAAAACAGTGAATCTACTGCATGAATATTCTTATTGTGAAATGGCAAACTGCAGTTACCATATGGGTATGATTACATTTTTAATGCTGTTGCTTTGTATGGGACTGAACTCCATACATAATTCTTGCCAAAATGCAGACTAACCGGTCCACGTAAAACAAGACAAGGCTTCAGCAACAGAAATGTTCATTAACAAAAAATAATCCCTTAATAAGGTTCCCATGTGGATGATGGTCTGCTTCAAGTCAGTATGCCCCAACGGCCACATTGGGTCAATATTTACGAAAGTAAGCAGCGTTAAGTAAAGAGCCCTTACTGTTTTAAAACCCCACGCATGCCCAGTCCGAGATGTCCTCCGGCGTAACCATGGTTACGGATTCCATGGTGGAGTGGTATGGTGATGCAGATCTTGGCTGAAGCCCAGAGCCCCCGCTTCGATCTCCATGCGGACGTTCTCTCTTGTGTTTATTCACCATAAACATAATGTGGTAGAAAACAGCTTACCTTCTGGTAAATACCTTCACAATGCACAGGCTTACCTTATTTACACAATATAATGCATGCATAAAGTATCTAGATATAAACCGGGCTTTTTCTTATTAACTGACGCCATGAGTAACTCTATACCCCATTCAGTCCACAAAAGCGTAAAGTGTTAGTAACTTAATGGAGTTCACAGGCTGCAAAATGATATCAAGAAAGATAGCCGTACAGAATTCAGTGTAGAAAGAGGCAGATCCGCTAAAGAATTCTTATAAATATCTATGTTCGTCATATGTTGTAAATATCTGTGTTCATATAAAACCAATCTATTATGAAAATGTGTTAATCTCATGTATTTACATTTAAATGTCGGCAAAATGTGTAATGCAAGAAATTAATTATAGTAGGTGTGTTACTGTAGGGTATTGTATAATTATTTTTTAAAAAAAAAGAGCGCTATTTATAAAGACCAGGTCTGCCACAATCTGACCCCAGCCATAGAGCAGTCAGAGTGGGGTGGGGGCAGCCTCTAATTATCTTAATGTAATATTGACCTTAGGCACTCAGCTTTTATCATTAGCTTGTACTGTTCCTGCAAGGTTGCGTCGGGATCCCCTTCAGCTGCTTTCACGTCATCTCCTTCGGTGGCGTTTGCCAGCCGAGCGGCTCCGTGCGGCGTGACGGATCCTGGCATAGGTTTCGGCTGCGTGGTCCTCAGATGGCAGAAGGAGGTCCAGGGTTTGACAGTGCAGAGGGGTTGTGGAGGAGCTGGCGCCGTGGAAAGGAGCCGACGGTGTTCTCTCACAGGGCGGAGCCGCGTCTGCGGCCACGCTGGATCTGGCACTCGACGCCGCCCGCCGCTGACCCGGAGTCCCTCCCTCTGTGGATTGCTGAGAGCTGTGGCCACAACACACGGGCAACGTGAGCTACACACCGAAGGAAATTCCTGTCCGGTTTAAATGGTGCATTTGTATTTTCTTAAGATTTTAATATATTTTAATATCTACATCGCTGTAATATTAGCTATGCTAACAGGCTGTGATGACTTACTCAGAGGTGCCCTCTGGACTGTGGGCCCAGCCGCATCCACTGTCCCCGGAGTTCCTGGCCAGACGGTGGGACCCTAGCTGGTAAGGTGAGACCACCTGCAGGGAATCCACAAAGGAACATTCCAGTGTTCTACAGTATGAGAGACTGTATAGACGCCAAAATTCATACTTTTGGACATACACGAAAGCTCTCACACTCTGCCATACTCACTTTCACGCAGTCCTACTCACTTGTAGTAGTGTGTGAGTGTGAGCGTGAGATTCTCACGAGCGTGAGAGTTTAACACTATGTGAGAGTTTGACAGTGTGTGTAAGAGAGTATGACAGAGTGTTTGACCTGTTCAAGTATGAATGCGGGCCTGTACAGCCTCTCATATTACAGAATTTGGTATTTATTTACAGTACAGCCCATCGTAACGTCTCCTACCGTCACCCGATCCACAGGCACTCAGTAGACAAAGCACAGTAAATACAAATGTAATGTAAAAGTTAAAGATAACTGTAAAATCTTACTGTCACCTTGACGTCCCCGTGCTGGGCTCTCTCCCTCAGCTTTGCCAGGCTGGCATTCAGCGTGGCATTCTCCTTTTCCAGCACCCCAATCCGCAGCTGGTTGGCATAAAGCTGCCGTTCCATATCTTCCAGTACATCACCTGTGCCTGCAAAGGCAGGGGATAGAGGGTCAGGTGCCCACAGGATGCCCGAGTTAGCAGGAAACATCCCTACCGTACGGCTGATAGAGAGAAAAAGACATAGCCAGTCCTCTCGTCCCTTAATGAACAACATAATTCGTTTGGCTGTTTTTCTTCAATCTTGAGCAGAACCGTGTCAAACACAGCGCTACACAGCTAACAGAACTGAGGCCAGTGGTTTACTACCTTTACAGAGCTGCTGTATCTGTAGATGTTGTTCATTAAGTGAATCAGACAGTTTAACACTGCGTTCACTAATCTAGCTCGATATTATTCTAAAGCCTTCCAGGTTAAGTGCTGCTTGAGCACGATCCGTTCTGGGCCCTGAACCGACACACTCCCAGTCGACGTATTTAAGATCCATGCTGCCTGCTAATGCAGAGCGACCGTCAGAGGGCCATACTCTGTGGAGGTCCCCTGGCCGCCGGGCTCAGCTCAGGGAAGGCCACCAGCAGTCTCTCCCTCTGACTCAGCTCCTCCACCTCCGTCTGCAGTCGTCCGACATGTGCCTTCAGGGCCCCAGTCTCCACCTGCAGCTGTGCACCAAGATCCTGAGGGAGCAGAGAGGGGGTGGGCAGTGCCAGAAAAGCAACCCTTACCGTGCCGCGAAGGAGGCACTCCCGCGCGTTCATCTCGACGTCTGCATTCTCCCATGACGCACAAAACTAAAGCACACACCCAAACCTGACATAAAAGCCCATAATAGTTACAAGGAAATACAAGACATCGTTATTGAGTTGACAAATATGATAGTGAAGTGCAGGGCCACAGAAACCAAAGGATAGCTACCACGTAACAAGCATTCTGGCGCCATCTACTGTCTAGAATTCTGCATAGCACACTGTGCTATAAATGCTCAAAGTATAATAATAATAATAATAATAATATATCACGGTTTAGGAAACCGTGCTGTCCAACGGCTTAACAAACTCAACAACATAACTGTGGCAGAGCATTGCTGGCTAACCTACATTACATTCAACTTTGCTGCTTTGAAGAATTTAACCCCGAGAAGCTTTCCTCTACATGTTGTCATCTCATAGGCTGTAAATCTTTCACGAAGGCACTCTGCAATGGCAGTGCAAGACCTTGGACTTGAACCAGAACAATCTGACCCATCTAGTTAAGTGGAGTGTGACCTGCTAACAGTAATCTGAAGCGTGAGCAGTTTAACAATAACCAGGTTAGCATGAACAGGATAGCATGAGCGGGCCAGTGAGAGCTCAGGCCCACCTTCTGCTGACTGAGCTCAGCCTGCAGCCGGTCCTTCTCCTCCACAGAGAGCCTGAGTTTCTCCTGCAATTCCTCCTGGATCTCCTCACTCTGTCCCAGTCGCCCCTGTAGGTCCTCGCACTCCCGGTCCAGGGCATCGACACGTTCCAGGAGGGCCCTTTGCTTGGCCTGCATCGCCTGATTGTACACGGTAAGGGAGTCCGGTGCATGATGGGAAGGTGAAAAGTGCTGGATACAAGGCTGGGTCCACCACAAAAGCGTGCAAGCAGTAAGGCTGAAAGAGACTGAAAAGGCAGCTGATTCAAGTAGTGGGGACTGACCTCCTGCTGCCGACAGGCACTCTGATACTTGGCTCGTTCCTTGTCCAACAGAAGCTGCTGACCGGACAGCTCGGCCTTGAGGGCACTGGCTCGCTCCCCCAGCTCCTCCAGCACCTCCTGCTTGGCCTGCACTTCTTCCTGGAGCCGGCCCTTCTCACGCTCTGGAGAAAGGGCCACAGTGGCCGGTTAGGCCAGAACTTCAGACATGTCATGTGTGAGGATGACTAGCAGGTCCATGATGATGACCATGAATGGATCCCCCAGCCTGAGACCAGGTGATGCCACTCAAGTCATCGTGAGAAAAAGCGGCATGTTCGGTTGTTACAAAATGTTGCTTGTGGCATTTGAAGGCGTGTGTGAATAGAGTGTCTATTTGAAAAAAATAATGGGTGAGCATATAAAGTGAGAAGAATGTATGATCAGCTACAATGACCAGCAAAGGTTTATTAGTAAATGAAGAGGCGACCCGTACAGCGGGAAGCAAACATGGCATGGCTGAAGTGTTCATTAGACTTCCAAGTGAAGGTCTGCTCATTTTCACTCTTGCTATCATGAACTGACTTTTTTCTTGTCGGCCTGGAATCGTATCTCTTAAACCACACCACTGTACCAACAACGTGTTTACGTGCAAATTGGATCTCCAGGAAATATTGCACGGGCTTGAAATTCGCCGTGACTCATCTGGAGGAAAACTTTATATTTCATAACAGCGTTCTCATCCTCGTGTGTAGCCACATATTCACAAGCTTGTATGTGTATCAACATTTGCATTTCGTATCTTTGTCCGATACGCACATGCAGAGCAATTTGCAAATTGCAATCATTTGCATAAAGGTACAATATTGTGAACTTTACTCCCCCCCGTTTGCTTCACTCTCAGGGGGCAGGTTACTTATTAGTCCCAAAAGTGAAAAAAGCTACGCTGGGCTGCAGAGCATTCTCCTACAGAGCTCCGCAGCTGTGGAATGGTCTTCCAGCAGCAGTGTGGGA
>JAACJT020000034.1:217478-231861 GCA_009936485.2 Gymnarchus niloticus
CTCTCTGACACAGGGACTGCACTTAATTTTGTTGTACTCGTTACAATGACAATAAAGATATTCTGATTCTGATTCTGCTTTTCCCTTACATTTTCCATCTGCTTGCAGCACAGACAACTTTCCTTAACATATGGCTTAAAGCTGAATTGTGCTGAATTGCCCATATTCTACTGTTCCTGCGTTTCACTGGCAGATGGGGAACCCCAAGACGGTGTTGCCTATGAGAGTAAGCATCTTCTATCAGGGAAGAGATCTTGGTCCAAATGGGCAGGGCACTGATTGATTTAGAAAAGCCAGCTCTCAGTAGAAATTCCGCTCCATTGTCCTCCTAATGGATTAAAAACTGAGCTTCCTGTAGGAATCCACTAGCTTGACTTGACATCCTCTTTGTAATACGGGTGTGTTCCGAGCCAATGTTTTAATTTTATTCCCCACAAGAGATGGGCAACGTGAAAAGTTAACTCAGGGGCATGTCTAGGAAGCCAGAAGCATGCAAGCACGGCTGACATCTGGGGAACTGCTGGCCTGTTCACAGATCATGGAGGAGGTTAGGCAGAAAGGTAACACGGGAAAGCAGAAGACTTCACCAAGACTTCAGAGAGGGGAGCCACAGGCTGCCCCATCTGCAATCTGACCTTGATGTGAAAATCAGATTCTGTCTGAGTGTCAAAAATAACGAGACCAATTTAAAAAAAAGCATGGACAGAGCAAGCTTTGAACAATGGAGATGGGCAGCTGGGCCCAGACCAGCCCACCTAATCTCCCAAGGGACAGAGCTGCACCTTTCCTGTCCTGCTTCCCTCAGCCTTGGTGGCGCTGGCTGTAGATGAGGAGAAGGGGCGAGAGGGGCCAGGTCAGACCACGCAACGGAGCTTCTATTCTGGAACATCCTTCTTTTAAGTGGCACTCTCTCCAACCTGGGACTCAGACCGTGGACGTCTGCCCATTTCCAGGTGGGCTCCTTGTTACTCAGAACTGCTTCATAAAGGAGCGCCCACACGACAAGGATGGGAGGTGGAAAAAGCTGGCGCCACCGCCTTGGGTCTGACCCCAGGCCTCTACTGGAGGGAAGGTTGGGAATTTGCACCCCTGGCCACTGGAGGGCGCTCCTCAGAAATTCTTCCGACCACTTATTCCAAACAGGGTCAAGGGGTAGATGAAAGCTGTTCAAATAACCATACAGCTGAGTAATACAGAAACTTTCGAGGTATATAAGGTAACGTCAGCCAGATAAAATAACAACAGTCTCCATTATGCAAGAGACCCTGAGCTCCCATAGCCGCCACGGTAGATGGATAGCAGAAGCAGAGCCCAACTCACTGTGTGCTGGAAGGGACTAAAATATGGCAATGTGCATGAAAAACAGCGCAGTTCCCAAGGAAGGTGCCATTGAGAGAGATGGGTCACTTCCTAATGCACTGGAGCCGGGTGGGGTCTGAATGGATCGTTCTCATGGGGCCCCCGGATTTGGACCAGAGAAGGTTTGTCCTCTAATGGGATACAAAGCCACTCATTGTGGCCTCCTGTATCTACTTCATTGTGGAGGGGGCAAGTCTGTCTCTCAGGGAGGGGGCAATAATCCCGCCTGCACTGGGCACAGACTCCACAGACCAAACGCAGCTCTCGCAGCATGCCAGTTCAGCTGCACGCATTCCGTCTCCACACGCTGCCATCCCACGAAGGTGGACGCAGCGGCACTCTGATGTCAAAATGTTAGGCTCCTTAGATTCCTATCGCGTTATGGATTTAAAAAAAAAAATACTCCCAAAATGCAATGCTGACATGCATAAACGCTGGATTCAAAACATGTGCAAAGTAATAAATAATTCTGCCCTGGCGACTGTGCAGCATCTGGGCTGGAAGTCATGGCCATGAGAATTGGGAGCTCACGCTGCCACATGGTATGATGGAGCTGTACAGGTGCATGATGGGAAAGGACAAGATCTATGGTCTATGACTGGATGATGAGGAACATGCCGGTGAGGAGACACGGCTGGAGGAGGAGACAGGCTGATTCCTCAGATGAGAAGAGACAACAGAGCCATTGGGGGGGGGTCTCTTCCACTCCCAAGTGCGAAACCCTCCTGGCAGCTCGATGTGCCCACAGCTGAGGTGACCATGAATGGAGTCCTTTTGCGCTGATAGCAAAGTGAAGAAGGAGCTTGCGGTGAATGGGCAGCCCCCCCCCACCTCCTTCCTCCATCAGAGCCCCAATGCCTGCTCCGCCTCCTCCACCCAGAAAGAACACCTTCATTCTCTCCGCTCATCTGGGCCATGCTGGATCCAATGCCTGCAGGACCAACCAGCCACCCCCCCCACCAACCTCTTCTCCCCTTCCTGACAGGTGCCCCCATGAAAAGACCTCCAGTATGGAGCCATGGCTGGCAAACAACCGTCAGGGCCAGGGGGTGGGAGACAAGGGAGGCACAGCAAAGTGCTGGGGTGATGGAGGGAGAAAGGGTATGAAGACAAGCTATGAGCAGCTGTTCTACACCAACATGACTTTATCTTGGAAATTATTGTGGAAAAAAGTGGCAGAAACTTCAAAAACAGATCCTCAGTGTGTCAGAAACCCCCTTAACTGCTGCCAAAGAAAGAGGACTTGCAAAAGGGAGTATAAGGGTAGAGACTGAGGCTTTTATTATGTCTTCTTTGGCAGATGCATTTTCCCCCTTGAGGGGGGGTAGGGGGGGTCTTCTTGCAGATGTGAGTCAGTGGTGTCATGCTTGCATTCCTGAAGTCACTTCTCGCACTCATTCACCGCTTTCAATCAAAGAGGCTGTTGTGCCCTGTAGTGGACCAGCAATGATCAGCCGGAGCAGCACACTTGTCACGCAGGGAAACACTGACACCTGCTGTTGACAAGTAAGAACTGCAAATGTTTATATGGCGTGACTTGTTTTGACGGCTTGTCCTTGTTGGTCAGGGGCATCACGTTTGCAGCGGTGTATAAAAGCTTTGCACACATTACCATTACAGGGCTGTGGTGCACTCAGCTACAGAATTCAGATTGTTATGTATGTTTGACAAACATAACAAACATCCCTTTAAACCTGCGCCTAGTAGGTTATACCAGAATTTAAAAATGTGTTAGTATTCACATTCAAAATGAATAACAAAATATATTACCTTGTTCAACATTTGATTAATTTCCATGAGTTATACACAACCTCTTTTTAACAAGCAATTAAGGAATAACTTCACCAGGTTGGTGTAGATAGATAGATAGATAGATAGCTAGATAGATAGCTAGATAGATAGATAGACTGTATCAAGCAAAAGCTTCCATGCATTTTCAAACACTGGCCATCCAGTGATTCATTTTGGTCATCAAGAGCCTCTCCAGAACATAATAATTCAACTTAAATGCACGTCTCTGAATATTACCTGAGATCGAAATAAACAGAATGAACCATTTATGAAGTTAACATTTATAAGTATGGAACGACTGAATGATTGATGTGCTCAGGTCTGTCAGAAGCATAGCTCAACAGTGTAACTCCTGATTTGGCGGTTCGCTTCTAGAATATAAAGGGTAGTTTCCCCGTGCATTATGGCCTTTTTCGATAAATTATCAATTTTTTTAGGTGGATCACCCTACTTTACAGAAAATCCATTTGCAATATTGCAAAAAAATAAAAAAATGATTGATCATTTTTACTTCATGGCTGTTCGCTAGTTCAGTGCTAGTTTAAGAAATTAATGCATGACCTTTAAATATCCTTTAATATTTTCATGTGATTTCCCGTGCTATTGCCCTCTGTTTTGTTGTGACTTGTTGTGTCCTGTGGGAGGCAGCAAAATCTTAAATTATGAAAGATATCGACACATCCGAGAGAAAGAAATCATGATTTTTTTCAGTGTATCGATTCTTTTAAGTTTCATCTAACACATTTGTTCAGAATCGTTCACTTCTGACACATAACACGGAACAGTTTTCGTTTCGGGTGGGGGGGGGGGGGGTCATGACTGGATTTTGTGCCATCTGGGAAAGTTCCTTTCATGTTTAAAAAAATATTCTTTTATTACTTTTAAGTAATTTAAATTGATTATAGTATTTGAATATATTATTAAAAATACTGTGCACTTCTCATCCATATTTAATGTTTCTTTAATGATATTAGTAGTACATAGGAGCTCCGGGATTTTGTAGATCCCTTCCATGTCCTGTCCAGTGAGATACATTGACAGGTGAAACTGCTGGGTCAGCTTCTGTTTCTGGGGCCTCTGGTACACATTTCAGGATTAAGGGCCCGCTCAAAGGGCCAACAGTGAAACGATTATCTCCTGTTCATCAGACTCAAACCAGCCCCTTGCAGACACAAACATACACTCCTAACAAATGGAGCCACAGAACACCCCATTATATATTAAACTTAATTTTTATAAAATTGTGTTAACCATGTTGAATCTTTCAGATATCTGTATATCATTACACCAGAGTGTAGCGAAACAGGATATTTTGTTTGTGAGCAGCATAATAACTCACTGGTAATGTTTGTTAAGGAAATGACATAATGAACAGCGAGTCACTCATTGAATGAACTCGATGCATCACTCATTGTAGGAAAAACACGATGAATCGCTTATTGAACAGACGGATGGAACGAGCGCAGTGAAGGAGCTTATTTGGTTCACTTAAATGATTAGTTCTAAAAGAAAGATGAACAGCTAGATTAGTCATTGGACTTAATTAAATAAAAAGAAGTTGCGGTCACAAGGTCAGCTCCAAGCTTATCTACGACAGCCCACAATGTTTATAAGAGAACTTGGGCTAATTATCTAAAACGGATAACATCTAACAGGTCCAAAATCTAAAGCCATACTCTTTCCTTCTGACAGCTGCTCTGATCACCGGGCAGGGGAACCTGCATCGTTTTCCATGTTATGTGTTCACGTCACCAGAAGTATGACCCAGCGAGGTGATTAGCCTGATTAGACCGGAGCACAGAGAATGTTTTTCGTAATGGAGTTGAAACACTAGTCTTTGGGCTATAAACTGTCAAGTCAATTTACCTATGGTAATCAAAGTGATGACCTGCTGTTTCACATCAGTTGACTTAGGTCTGGAGGTATTCATGGAAATCATTTCTCACAATTTCTGTTGTGCTGATTTTGTATCCCATAATATATCGCTCTGCTATGACCAGCACTGCCTGGCCTTTGACCTGAATTTTCATGTTATAAAAATGCAGCAATGGTAAAATTATAATATGTATCAGAACTGCCATGCACGTGCACGCCTTTGGGGCGTGATGAGACTGTCAGGTCTCGCTGAAAGGGATCAGGATCACAGATGGATGGCACGATACGCTGCTTTTTTTTTTTTTTTTTTTTTTTTTTTGCGGCTACTAAGAATCCTGTAGAGCAAAAACAACCGGCCCCCTTTCGACGAGCGCCCGCCCAGCTTCTCCAGGTACCGCGGAGAAGCCGAGCGACGCAGGGACGCCTTCGGTCACCGTACGTGACCGTCAGTGCGCGGGGGCTGCTCGCGCGGCGGGACTCCGCCCCTCGTCTCGACGCTCATTGGTCGAGCGCCGACGAGGACGCCATCTTCTACGTTGGAGACCGTGAGATAGAGACGGGATTGGCTGGCCGGCCGGCTGGCCGGGCGGGGCGGGCTCCTGCTAATAATATAGCTCGGCTAGCTGGCTAATCAGCACCTTTAGCTCGTCGAGGCGGCGATGTGCTGTCTGCTAACAGCCGTGTGGAGGCGCGGCTCGGTGCGCTTCGACGGCCTTGCTGACTGAGCACAGGGGGTCGCCCTGCTTTTTTTTTCCTGCCTTGACGCCGGGCTACGATGAATGGAGGATAAATGGTGCCGAAAGCGGACAGCGGCGTCTTCGCTCCTCTCGCCTTCGTGGTCGTGGTGGTCGCGGACCTGTCGGGGGCAGGTAAGCGGGAGAGCCGGCGGACGGAGTGCCCTGAGGTGCGGGTCCGGAGAGCCGGCTTAATGTGGCCTAGGCGGTCAGCCAACCAACTCGGCCGCTTAACTAACTAAATAGCTGGCTGGCTAACTGACCGCCGCCGCGGGCCGCCTTAAGACGTGAGAGTGGCCGGTCGGTGCGACGGTCACAGGGGGATAGAGCTGTGCCTCCACGGCTGTCTTTGCGGCCCCGAGTCGGGGGTGTTACCTGCCAGGCCTGGATGGGGTACGGGGGGGGCGTGTCAGTGCAGTTCATAGCAGCTTGATGGTGTGATGGCTCACGGTGCGCAGGATAGCTGCTGGTCCACAGTGGAGTAGAAAGGACTGTGCCCTTGATGATAATGGTAATGTTCTGAGTTTATTTTGTCTTATACCTGCTGTGTGTGTGTGTGTGTGTGTGTGTGTGTGTGTGTGTGTGTGTGTGTGTGTTTTCCTAAAAGGCAGTAGATTGAGTCTTGCACTGTGATGGTGTTGGTGTGTCTGCTGTTGAGCTCCTCTTAAAAAGGAGAGGCTGTGGTAACAGGTGCCGGGACTCTGGGAGGCCGTCTGTAGCTGCTCTCCCTGGCTCCAGGTCCGCCTCCGGCCTCACTTGGCCCAGCTTCAGTCTCACGCTATCCTTCCCGTGGTTACCTAACGGTACAGACTTACTCAAAACAGCGGAACATTAACACCAAGAGTTGGACATGCAGGCTTTTGCCTTGTGTATCCCTCTTTATTTTAAGGCTCATTGTTTGTCCATGTTGGGAAAGTGTGATGTTTATTTCACATGCTGCATGTGTCACACTTTCTGTGTTCCTTCAACCACTGAAGCTGTCACCCAATTCCTCTGTACAAGTGTGATAAAGAATTCCTTTATTATAACTTTTGGTGGTGACAAAGCACAAGTCAGCTATTCTGGTGTCAAGGTTTGTGTTTCCCTGAAGTACCTAATGAGGGAGTCTGTGTCATCTACACTAAATAAAATGCATTTTTAATACTTTGACTGAAACAAATGTCGTCATTTTCTTCAGACATGGAAGGCAGCTGAAATGTACAATTAATGAGATGATCTATCGATATTCAGTAGGAGTAAATAGACCACTGACTGTTTTTTGCAGGTTTACGCTACTGTCAGTTTTATGAGAATCTGTACAACATCACACTGATTGCAGCCTGTCTGGCGGGTCACAGCCGCCTCACTTTCCATAGAGAGCGGCTGCATGACGCAGTTTCTCGCCATTGTCTCCTTGACCACCAATACTGTCTTTCTCTCTTCCAGGTCTCCGTCTCACCGCGGCCCGGCTGCTGTCAGGTAACCAGAAGCCTGTGTCGTGCCTGTGTCATGTGACACTTTAGTAATCTGAACAGATTAAACTGTGATGGTCTCCTTGTTAACGTGATCATGCCTGGGGGAGGCTGCTGGTGCAGATCAGACGAAGAGCAGAATTTTATTGCACTTGATCAAATGGCTCCTGGCTCCCGTGGTTTTTAAAGATGACCTCCCTTGGAGCGTCTTACTGGCGGCCCTTAATCAGGCAGATAAATGCAGGCTGCCAGATGCTTGTCATCAGACAGAATCTTGTATTTTGTGGTTTAACTTTTTAAATACTACTTGATGGTCTTGTTGCCCTTCTTTGTAGTAACAGCTGTATTTTTGCATATTTGAATGAATTGAAGGGAAACACTGGAATTCAGTACACAACTAGTTTCTCACCTGGTGCTGTGGGCAGAACTGCTTTGATCTTGAAGATTAAAGCACTGTGTTTGTCTGCAGCTGCTTGGGCTTGACTGCCTGATTGCAAGGGTTTCATACTTGGTGTGTGTGTTGGGGGAGACTGTTCAGGCATTCCTAAGTCTCTGCTGACCTCCCTCCCCCCTTCGTTGCAGAACCACGCTGTCTGCCAGGCCAGTTTGACTGCCGCAGTGGCAGGGTGCAGTGCATTCCCATGGCCTGGAGGTGTGATGGCTGGGCAGCCTGCGAGGACAGGAGTGACGAGATGGACTGTCCTGGTGAGTGTGTCCCAGAGAGACGGCTTAATTCCCTTTCGTTTTGTTTTGGACCCATTCCTGACGCTGTCTAGATCGCGAACCTGTCATCGGGCAGGGATGTTGCTCATGAGTACACTTTACTGGCCGTTCAACAACTACAGGCATGTAGCTGTTCTGTAGCTTTTATGTCGTGCTCTCCACGAGAAATCCGGGCATTCATTCAAGTGAGAGCAGAGCTGGGGGTCCGCTTAAATGCAGGGAGCCTGGGGCCGAATGGACACCTTGGTGATTCCGTCTTTGACGTTCCTCCACAGCCATGAGGGAGGAGCGTTTCCACTACGGCAATGCCTTTGACCAGGTGGAGGATGTCGTGGGTGTGGCTCAGCCCATACGATTCAACAGTAAGGCACATTACCGTCTGTGTACCCTCTCTGGTAAGGGGGGCATGTGTCCTGTGATCCTGTTTTGTGTTTGCTGTCCACAGTGAATGCCTGCAGGGGGCAGTGTTTCATAATCGCTCAATACCCAGGTGTACCTGTAACATCACTGAGTGCACCTGTTTATGTTTCCGGGTTTATTTCAATGGTACATTATAGAAATTCCAAATCTGCCTTTGACTGGTTCACTGCTTTGTCCCTCACATAAAATGCAGATATTGCATGCTGAAATTTTTTTTAGCACCACTTTTATACAAAACTCTTGTGATTCCCTGAACATCATGGCTGTGCTTTGAGTCAGTACCCTGACCCAGGGCCAGCCTGATTGTTAGGTGCCTTCCTTGGACGCCTCATCGTTTACGTGTCATGACCAAAACATGTCGAGGACGGTCTTGGGTCACATGCTTTTGGTCATTCGCTCTTCACTTAATCGAACTTGCCTTTTTTTTTTTTTTTTTACGGTCGTACGGAAAATGGTTTCAATGGCCGGTCCTCCGGCCGCCGCTGCCACCTCCTGAGACATGCCCCATTCTCCTCACAGAGAAGTGTCCCACTGGGTGGCACCACTACGAGAAAACGGCCAGCTGCTACAGGGTCTACCCCGACAGCGAGAGCTACTGGCAGGCGCTGGAGACGTGCCAGAGGGTTAACGGCTCCCTTGCCACCTTCGTCACCAGCGAGGAGCTGCAGTTCATCTTGAGGATCGAGCTGGACGACAGGGTGTGCGGCCGCAAGGATCAGTGCAAGTAAGAGCCTCTGTCCATCAGGCGGGCAACGCCTTTCTGGCCCCAGATGTCAGCTGCCACTAGACGAGTGACCCCCTAAGCGCAGTTTCCTCCTGCCAGTTGTATTTGCGTCGTTAATTCCGGGACGGGATTGCTGACTTTCAAAGGAGGACTGTGTAGAAAGCTGTGTTCAAAAGGAGATGAACGGAAAGCTTTCCTTAGACGCCTGACTCTCTGGTTCTCTGCTCCTCGTGGTGTTGCGATTCGAAGAGCACGGCGTCCTGGATGGTGTCTTGTAGCTCCTACTTCAGTGTTGCTGTGCCCTTCTTTCCGGTACCCAAGCTCCTCCCTGATGCATCCTCTCTCACTCTGGACAGAGGCATCTGATCGAACACATGCAAGGGTAAATGATGACGCTGACTTGCCTCCAGCAGGTTCTGGGTCGGCTATCAGTATGTCACTGTGAGCGGGAACCGCAGCCTGGAGGGCCAGTGGGAGGTGGCGAATAAGGGTGAGTGAGCGTAGGCCATCTGCAGTGCCTGTCCTTTTTTGTTAATTATGTTCTGGTGATGGTCCTTAAAGCCACGGCTCTCCCTTTAGGCCCCCTGCAGGTGTTCCTGCCTCCCGAGGGCCTGACCAGCTTTCCCGAGGCCATGCCTAACCAGGAGAGCATCTTCTGCGCCCAGCTGCAGCGCTTCCAGATCAAGAGTGTCAGTGACCGCGGACTTCACAGCTGGCATGCTGAGAACTGCTACAGGAAGTTCCCCTTCCTCTGCAAAAGGAGTATGTTCTCCATGGCCGGCTTGGGTTAGAGTAGAGATCTTTTTGACCTCCTTACTGTTGAGGACTGAGGCAGCAGTGTGTCATGGCCAAAATTCCTCCCGTAGGAACAGATCCCCACCCCGTTCTTTGTCGAGGTGCTTGTTTCCCCTGTCTTGCCGGTTTTCGTCATGGATCTACCTTTCGCTGCCTCGGTGATGTCCTGCAATGAGCCCTAACGCAGAGGCCTTTAACGAGCGCCTTCATTTGTTCCCGCTATGTGGAGAGCAAGGCACGACTGGTGCCGGCGGGCATAAACTGGGGTCTACCTGGTGACCGGGCAGTGCCACAGCCCCCTCCTCAGCTTTGGCTGCTGTTTTTGTCCTGCGGCAGGGCAGACGTGCGTGGACATCAGGGACAACGTGGTGAGCGAGGGCTTCTACTTCACACCCAAGGGTGACGATCCATGCCTGAGCTGCACGTGCCACGACGGCGAGCCAGAGATGTGTGTGGCGGCGCTGTGCGAGAGACCGCAGGGATGCCAGCACTTCCGCAAGGACCCACGCGAATGCTGCAAGTTCACCTGTCTGGACACGGGTATGGCCCACTGCACACGCTTAACGAAGGCTCTTGCTTTGGGTTTCTTTCGTCCTTCAGGCAGAACGTTGAGCTCCCGTCAATGCAGGTTTCACTCTTACCCTATACCCCAGCTTGCTGAGCTTCTTCCCTCCCATCACCAGATGGCAGCAGTCTCTTCGACTCCATGGCCAGTGGCATGAGGCTCATGGTCAGCTGTGTCTCATCCTTCCTCATCCTCTCTCTACTGCTTTTCACGGTGCATCGCCTGCGACAGAGACGACGTGAGCGTATCGAGACGCTCATTGGAGGAAACCGTAAGCGCACATGCGCGTGTGCCCCCCCTCCCCTTCCCTCCCCCCCTTCTGTGACTCTGATTGCCTAATCCCCCACCTGTCCCACTCCAGTCCACCACTTCGGCCTGGGTCACAGGATGCCTGGTTTTGAGTACGACCCACACGGCTTTGGCGCGGGCCTGACTCCCCTGAGGCTGTCCGACGATGGCGCTGGGGGGGCCTTTCACTTCCATGAACCCCCCCCTCCCTACGCCGCCTACAAGTACCCTGACATCCCGCAACCCGACGACCCCCCTCCACCATATGAGGCCACCATCAGTTCGGACGCCATTCTTTACGTAGATCTGGGTATGAGTCCTGCACCTTGTCTGACTCATGCACCTCCAGGATTGGGGGCTGGAATTCTGTCCCGCCTCTGACTAATGGGCACTCTAGCTTCCTCAAGCATGCAGATTGGCATGACTGTTGCATAAACATACACATATGGTACCTGGGAGATGTAGAATATTTAAAATACACCCTTTACTTGTTCTTATTATCAAGCTCTGTTTACTGCAGCCTTGTTTGTCATTCTGATTTGCCGCTTGGCATTATGGATGCGGTTCTACTTAATGATTGTCGATGCGGGGGTCCTTGCAGACCCCTGAATCTGGAAGCTGCTCACACTTCGCTTCCTCACCTCGCATGGCACCTGCTGTCTGAGATGCCAGGCACTTCCTGTTACACGTGGGAGCTCTGCTGGTAACGCCTCCTTGCCTGGCGTCTTTTCGTAGGGGGAGATGGCTCCGTCACTACCGACAGCCGTCCGGCAAGCAGCCAGCCCTGCCTTTCTCAGCAGGATCCCCGAGACGAGGGCTGTGCTCTGGGGTGCCCCCTGGTGGCACATGAGGACTCTGTGGACAGCAGCACCTTCCTGGTGTCCCCGGACACACCGACGGGCAGCAGCATGGTAACAGTGGCTGCCTGCAACAGCAGTTGCTCTCTCAACACCATCGTGTAGAGTTGGGCAAAAGCCGAGCTGAACTACAAGCTGAGAGGACATCCTGACTGCCAAGCTGAGCTGTCTTAAGCTTGGGCAGTCTCTCGTCTAGGCATGATGTAAATATGAAACTTCCCCCCCATAGAGAGTTCTGGCCCAAAGGTCGTTTGTTTGGCCAGCCTTGTCGTGTTGCTGAAAGTACCAGTGTTTGTTTTGATCACAATCATGCCATGATATTTTAAGTTGAACTCTAGAGGTGGAAAAACTACACTTTGTATGGGAGTTGGGGGGCCTACTCATTTTAAAGTGATCTTTAAATATTTCAGTTTTTTCTATTACAGAAATTCTGGGTCTGTGAACTTCCAGGCAAAAATGTTCCCTAAGAATTGGGACTGAAACTGGCCATTTGCGCTCTTTTCAGGTGTGATGTCAGCGTCACGTGACCTGAATGCCTGACGTGTGCGTGCGCGCGTGCTTGGCCTCCCCTCAAACCCCATTACGGTGTGCGATTTATGCAGTGCTTGTCCCGTTTTTGTCAATTAATCTGCCGGTCTGGTGAGTCGCTGCCTTCATGCGTGTTGATTTCAAGTATTTCAAATGTTATAAAATGTGTGTAATATAAACTGTCATGCAAATAGATCATCACTTATTTAGACAAAGACCTGGGAAGTTCTGAAACTTTTGACATGTAGTTATATTATGACATGCTGTGGCCAGTTTCAGTTCAAAGGGAGCTTCACGGTCGGTATGCAAGACGTGGAATGTGCAAATTCTCGCTGCGATGGGATGTTATCTCACAGCTGACGTGTGCTGCCCTTACCAATAGGAGTCACAGCTAAAGCAGAACGGAGTCTCGGTAATGAAGCTGAGACTGCCGCACACGCTGTAACCAAAGGGCTTGCACGTCGTAACATGCTGAATTTCAAGATGTGCACTACAAATTTAGTTAATAGGAAGAACTGCTGAGGTTTTGGAGTGTGAGAAATAACCAGGAGTTTTGGGAGGAGTGTGGGGGTGGGGGGTCATTTTCCAAAGCAATAATGTTATAATCCTTATTTGGTAGCCGGTTGTCTGACTGCAGTGTGGACTCTTTGACAGCTGCATACTGTTGTTTTCATGTCTGCAGTGGTGGCCCCCCAGTAAGCTTGTTCTGTACATCTTGTTTATAAATTGTGGGCACAAATGACTTGGGAAGGAAGGAATGTCAATATGAACTCAGTAAGGATTGTCCTAAACTTTTGTGTATAATGGGTCCTGTTTCGCTGTGAAGCAGAAATGGCATGTTTGTGTACACTATAGACGTGTGTGGATTGCGTATGTTGTAAGGTGTCCTTGATCACATGATCTCACTCAGATGTGGGGATCACCCTCCTGATTGAATGTCTAAGAATCGCCAAGTCCTGATACCCATACTATTGCAGTATTGCTTGGTGGACCATCGTAGACTTATTGGTACAGAGAAGGTAGACTGCTGGCCAAAGCAGCCAGGATATCTCTTATTGCTGTGTCTAGTGTTTTCTTTGTCGAAGGAAGATGCTTGAGGATTTTTTTGCAGAGCCATGCTTAAGACTTCCCTCCACGGCAAATCAGCTGGTGTGTGTGTGTGTGTGTGTGTGTGTGTGTGTGTGTGTGTGTGTGTGTGTGTGTGTGTGTGTGTGTGTGTTTCCCCCCCCCCCTCCTTTTGGTGCTGCTCACTGCTGTTTCCATACCATTGGAAGCTCCAGCTGCGCATGCACTAGATGAGCTGTATGCCGCCATTTGCAAATGAGAACAGTGGCCTTCAACAACTGCAACCTGAAGAAAGCCCTCTCCAAGTACCACTAACACATTATTTGCCCCACCAGAGGTGATCGGACTCTCGACCTCTGTTACGCCACTCTCAAAGGCGCTTACAGGTCCGTCACTCGTCTGCACTTTGGCAAGTCCGACATCTTGTTGATGCTTCTGCTCCCAGCCTACAAGCAGGAGTTGAAATGCACTCCACTGCAGACAAGTATAGGGCCGGGCACCCAACCACAAATCCAGACTCCAAGACTGCCTGGATTCAACTGTCTGCTCTGCCTTCAAGGTCTCCTTCCACAGCCTGGATGAGTATGCCGAATCGGTGATGGACCGTGTCGGGTTCTGCACGGACTTCATTGTGCCTTCCTGGACCATTTGCTTCTACCCCGAAAAGAAACTGTGGATCAACACCGCTGTTCCCCAGGAGCTGAAGGAGCAGAGTGCGCCTTTCACCTCCAATGACATTGCTCGGTACAATAATGCCAGATATGAACTGAGGGCCACCAGAGCAGCAAAGAGACAGTATGCACAGAGACTGGAGAACGACTTGAGTGGTGGTGATCTGCAGTGCTCGGGGAACAGACTTCATGCGATCATGGATTACAGAAGCTCGTCGGCTGCACTCACAGACACCCCTGGCTCGCTCCCAGATGAACTGAACAGCTCCTATGCTCAATTTTGAAAGTCACGGCTCGGAAGCGGGGAGAACGCTGGCGCTACCAGCCCATG
This sequence comes from Gymnarchus niloticus, assembly GCA_009936485.2. Classification (NCBI taxonomy): domain Eukaryota; kingdom Metazoa; phylum Chordata; class Actinopteri; order Osteoglossiformes; family Gymnarchidae; genus Gymnarchus; species Gymnarchus niloticus. The sequence continues at coordinate 231,656 of JAACJT020000034.1, forward strand.
GAGCTGCTCTGCAGGTGTCGGAGACCGACATGAGTAAACACCTTTTTCAATGGGTTAAATCTCACAAAGCCGTCAGCCCCGATGGCATCCCCTCGCGTGTCCTGAAGGCACGTACCATGCAGCTGTCGAGTGTACACTGACATCTTCATGTCTTTGTGCGCTGTGCTTTAAGACCACCACCAAAGGAAAGTACAGTCCCTTGCCTG
>JAACJT020000034.1:242808-253325 GCA_009936485.2 Gymnarchus niloticus
AGAGTATGGAAAAAATAGGAGGAAGAAGTGGACGGGAGGGGAGGAGAAAGAAGAACGAGCAGAAAAGGGAAGGGGCGGAACTGAACATGCTTTAGAGTAAAGTCCTCCTCTGTGTGATGGAGGGAAAGACTTTGGCATCAAGCTCACATTCTGAGGAGGAACCAGAGACACACCATCTCCATCTCACACCTGTTTGATAGTGTAGACGCTAACCAACCACACCAGTCCAAAGCAGCACTGCGCAAGATAGGAAAAAATGGAATAATAATAATAATAATAATAATAATCTACCAGACCTTAGAGACACTGGACTGCTTCATCACCCCAGCCAACTGACACCAGTTCTATGAGGGCAGAGACCAGGGGAAAAAACAGGTGTTGGCCATTTACTTCTACCAGCAGATGGCAGCAAATATCAACAAGTAAATCAGAATGCTAACATTACCATGGAGAGCAAATGTAGAGGACACCACGGTGTTATGAAAAGAATGGGATTTACCCTACTTTATACAAGCTCATTTTTTTTCAGTTGGGGGTGATTTTGCACGTGGACAGATTAAACCAGAATGTTTGTAGTGCGAGGAAAACATCTGCCAGTAGGAAGGGACAAGTTCAGTCCAATTCCACATAGAAGCAGCCAGAGCCTTTCAGATGACCGACCCGTCAATCAGCAGCAAAGCCACAGGGGACTCACACGGAGCAGCCCATGACCCATGGATCACTGGCCATGCAGCCCTGAATCTAATTCACATTATGACACACCGGGCCGTACCACATGCTATGCTGACATGTGTAAACAAACCGATAGCAGCATTCCCTGGACAACATCTAAAGTACCACGAGGGGGTTTTGGAGATGAGTGAGGAAGGATGACTGAACGGTGGAAGACACAAGGGTTAGTTGAGCAAAGAATTGACCAGGGTGCTGGAGGTAGGATCAGAAGACTAGCTGGTAGTGTGCAGATGTACCGTGGTTCAACTGGGGGCAAACGTGCTAAACAAAGACTTGTGTAGAGAGAGCACCTCACACAGTAAATAAAAATAAACAACAACAAAAGAAACGAAGATGCAAACCCCACACGGTCCATACAACCTTAGCCTAAAGGCTGCGTGCAATATGCTGACACGACCTTCCTCAGTGCCGTGCCAAAGTTCAGCCAAGAGCCCGTAAACCTGCCTGGTTCAACTCGAGAATGTCCCCAATGCCATGCAGTCTAGCTTAGAGCAAACTGGCCCTAACTGGGCAGTGCTCCAGACTGGTGAGGCTCAGGACAGCCACCACACCCTCGAACCCTCCTGCATGACACCCAGTGAGGCCGCTTGGGGCCTAGAGGATCTTCTACACTGGCAACAGGCTGATTTGCCCACTATGCTGTGAGACCCATGGCTGACCAGTTTAGGGTGCCCCCTACAATGCCAGGCCAATGGGGGGGGGCGCTATACTGGGATATTCTAGTTAAGGGTTCCTCGGCAGTTTTCAGCCCCACACAGGCACGGGATCTTCTCGTCCTCAATGGGGAATTTGTAATCGTAGGTGATCTCCTCATTGACGTTGATTGGCTGCCGCGAGTAGATCACAATCTTCTTTTGTGACTCCACTGTGATGACCTTTGCATAGCAATTAGGCTGGAAACCAAAAAGAAACAAAAAGCATTTGCACATTTGCATTCCACCCCAGTAAGTCCTGAGAAAAAGTCTACGTGACAGCAAATCACACAGACTGACAACGGCAGAGTCACTCTTGGATAAAACGGCGTCACCTACATTGCAGCTGTGATTGATGAAGCGGGCAAAATTGCCACACTTCGTGGCATCAATGATGGTGTCATGGTCGACCCGGAACATGTAGCTGCTGCCAATGCCCTCGTCTTCATAGCGCTTTTCCCGCATGTCAGCGATCACCTGGGGAGAAGCACGTGGGGGTGTGGTTGAGACATCTTCCAGAGTCTTACAAAGGGTTGACGGTCACCCTCAAGCTGTGCCACACCACGGCTCTCACCTGTCTGATGTTCTGGCCCACATACTCAATCACCATCTCGTCGGCCGCTATGGGCTCCAGTGCAAACAGGCCCCAATCGTGGATGTGGCTCTTGCAGAAGCGGATTTTCTTCTTGCGAAACTGGTAGTGGTGGTAGGGGTTAATGTTTAGTATTCGGTGCTGACTGTGGAGTCAGGAGCACCAATCAGAAACGACAAGACGTTATGCTTCATTATGGAGTTAGTGTTGTGTAATCCTTCTTGTTTGTGGCCATGTGTAGTTAGTAAGCTAATGATGTATCGCTTAATGAGTGCTGTCAGCAAGCCCAACAGCGAGCCTGAGTAAACGGGGGGGGCAGTCAGAGGATGTAGACCACCATACCTTGAGCTGGTTAAATTTGAGGAGATCGCTATCGCAGCTGAAGGACGAGAGAAGGCGCCGCTGCTCCGATCGACGCTCAGAACCCGCACGGGTGGAGATGTGTGGCTGGGCTGGGATGCTCATGCCCTGTTAGGAGAAGCGCCCCCCACAGGCTTAGTACAGAAACACAAAATTTCCACAAGCCAAACAAAAAAGAAAAAGGCCTAAAACTTGGACAGAAGACGTTAAATAAGGATAAACATAAAGTAACAGGATTTCAAGTTACTTTAACTATAAAAACTTTAAGAGCAGCTACTTTCAAAGACCCGGAGGTTTACAAAGACTCTTCCACACTCCTTTCACACCAATGTTGAAAGCAATCAGAAGAAGCCAGACAGCGGGGTGTAATCTACTGGGGTAAAGACGAGGTTGGGTCCTGATGACCACTTCACTATTGGCACTAATTTAACAATAGGCAGACACAAAGGCTTACAGGTGAGAATTCGAGAACTTTTTAGGCAAAAGGACAGTCTAGCTGAGGGACAGAAACTGAATGTCAGCCACAGTCAGCAATGTACCACTGAATATCAAAAGAAGATGATCTAAAATGTATTATTTCTAATATACACAATGTCCTCCATCTACAACACACCCTGAACTCCACACTCTACAAATTTATAGATGGCTTGGCCAAACAGCCCAGAAACACTCAGATAAGCTTTCCAAGACAAAGTCAAAAGACCTTTCATGGTTTCTGATGACAAGCCAATTTGACAAGCCTTGCGTGCCTGGATTCCTCACCTTCAGGAAGTTGAGTATAGAAAGGCTGAGTATGTGTTAGCCAACGGTGGCCAAGCCGCACTGGAGGAGGAACAGCATCCATCCCGCGGTCGCATGCGATACATTCCTACTGACCTGCGTGTCTACAGGTGGCTCCTCTACCATGGGCCGCGAGCTGTTGAGGTACTTGACTTTGTCCTTCTTATCGATCTTGTAGTAGCCCTCGCTGCGAGCACACCCAGTCATGTGATCACGCATGCCATCCTCCCGCTTCTTCCTCTTCACCATGGGCATGCTGGTAGGTACCAGGGAGTCAAGGGACAAACAACATTGACGGGGGACAAAAAAGCCAGGGGACAGAAGTCCCACTTGTCCATATTGACACCTTCTGAGTCCCTAAACTTTGAAATCAAGATACACAAGGTTGCATGATTTAATCCTATGCAGAGTCACGGGGAGCCACAAGGCGGGGGACACTCTGGACGGGGTGCCAACTCAACACAGGCCACAGTCACATGTGTGTTCACTTGCCCAATCACACACTATATGCAATTTAAAAACACCAGTCACCCTACACCAAATGCCTGGAGGAAACCCACACAGCACGGGGAAAACATGCAAACTCCACACACACACACACACACACACACACACACACACACACACACACACACACACACACACACACACACACACACAGCGGAGGCAGGATTTGAACCCACAACCCTGGAGGTGTGAGGCAACCGTGCCCTCCATTGCAAACCAGCATTCAGAACGGAGTTGTCATAATTTAGTTATCCCCAGGGGTTAAACAGGTACCTTCACATATCCCATCATGCTCTTCATATATACACCAGTAAGAGCAGGTTTTGGGGGTCCAAGTGCAGGGACAGGCAGAATTCAGTGTCTCTGGAGCAACTAAGGTAAAGGACCTTACTCAAGAGCCCACTGGCTGCAAAATTCGGACCAGTGGCCTTCTGGGCACAGACACACTGACCAGTCACACCTCCCCAGAATTTCCCACAATTGAAAATCCAGTAGTAATGTAGCTCAACCAGCTGGCTCTAAGTCTACCTCTGCCGGAGAGGGCAGTGGGAACAGGGCAAGGATATGAGGGTGTGACACCCAGAGTGTGTCATTCAGCCAGTCGTTGCCGATGTCCTGCTGCAGCATTTTGTCATAGGTAACCTGAAGGTAGCGGATATCCTCCTCGTCGATTCCGTCATTCCAGATGTCATAAAGGATGGTCATTTCCTCAAATTCGGTGCGTGTGCGAAAGCAGGGAGGAAGCGGAGTTGGGGGGGCGGAGGGGGTGGCCAAGAGGAGCAACTCCTCCTGCCGCCGACGCACCCTCCTTTGCGGCTTCTTTGCTAGCTCCGCCCCTTCTGGCAGCACGGAGACTGCCGACTCCGGTACAGGTGCAGCCTCCTGGACCTCCGGCTCCTCCGCCCCCTCCACCCATGCTTCCCGGAAGTCCAGAGTTACCGCTGCGGGCTCTGCGATGTAGCCAGGCACCGGCGCTGCCTCTGTGGTGATGCCGGCGAGCGTCTCTTCGACTGGGAAGTCGACCGGCGAGGATGGAGGCACCTCCACCACCGCGGGGACCTCCTGTGTTGGGAGAGGTGCGGATGGTTTCTTTGTCCTGGGGCGCCCTGGTTTTCGCTTGGGTGGGGTGACATCAGGTAACGCGGGTAGCTGTGGCAGTGGGACGGCAGGCTGGACTTTTGGCACCTCAACCGTGTCCGAAGGGGGCTCAGCCAGAGGAGAGTGAGGCCCCGGCTGAGGGGGTTCGGGTTCCTTTGGTCCGACAGGGATGGGGGCTAAAAGCGGGCCTGAAAGAGAGTGTGCGGGTGATAATGGCTGTTCTGGCAAGCCAGGCGAGGCCTTCATCTGGACCGGAAGACTGTAGGATGTGGCAGCTGGGTCAGACAGGGCAGGAGGGAAGGTGGGGGTGAAGATAAAGTCTCTTCCAGGGGTCAGTGGAAGCCCAGAACTGAGGCTTGGAGACTGGGAGGGGTAGGAGAAAGGGCTGCCAAGGACGTGGGGTGAAATCAGGCTCAGGCTACCCCCAGAGAGTGGTGCCTCACCCCCCGGTGTAATGGGGATGGTCTCTGTACTCTGGGACTTCAGCATCACTGCCGTAGGCCTGCTTGCCAGGTCCCTTCCTGGTGTACGGGGGACATCCTCTTCAACCAGGTGCTTAACTGTAGCCGGAACCTCAGGCAGGGGCTCTGGGGCAAGAGGTAGAGGGGGCACAGAAAGTATTCTGTCGACAGGCAGCTCGCTCTCCAAGACGGCTGTAACCGGCTCCCGACCCGGAGTGCGTGGAAGCTCCTCTTCCTCCACAGGGGGAGAGGAGAACTTGCCCTTTAGCCGCACGTCCAGGTCGCTGTCGGCCAGAGAGCCCGTTGGGGTGGGAGGGCGCAGGGTCCCAAAGTCCCCTAGGGGCTCCAGCTTCACCTCTGGTAGGTGTGCCTCCACTTCCAGCTCTGGCTCCTCTGCTGAAAAAGACGCAAAAAGGTGAACGGTTTACGTGGGCTGACCTGTTTCACATTCCTTCAGGAAATTTGCAAGGAGGATCACTGCGTGTTACAGCCATCGCCACTAGGGGGCAGTGCCAGTCTTTGTTATAGCATTTCTAACAAGCTGAATGTCGGGAAACTGGCCAGCGGTTTACAGATGCACGGTTGGATGAGTAAAAGCAGAGGACTTAAGATTTTTCATTAAATTTTAAACTGTGGTGTGAATATAAATTTTCATGTAAAAATGCATTATTACAAAATATTTACAGATATGCACCATTAGCGTAGTGGTACGAAAGTTAAGCCAACGGCTTATCCTGGCCAGGGTCACAAGAATGAAAGTTTACAATATTTACAATGAATGAATATCCTAATTAATCTGTCATACCAGTATACTAAAGGTGTGTGCATTATTAGGTGAACCGAGTGCCGGTGGGTAAGGAGTTTGTTTGCCCCACTCTATCGTTGTCACTGACTACTTTTGGATGGCAGCGCAGCACAGCTTAGCGACGTGCGCCTGTGCTCTGAGGTAACCCTACTGCGTTGGACGCTCTGCTTCTCACCTGGGAGCCCCTTGGGTGAGGGGGGGCTGAGGTCAAGGGGCAGGAGGTGGACGATGGGGTCATCCAGACGGGCCCGCAAGATGCTGGCTGCTTCCTCCCCCTCCAGGAAAACCCTGTGCTGCTGCTCTTCCTCTGTCTCCATCTCCTCCTCCTCCTCCTCCTCCCGGCCCAGTTCAGACACGGCCAGCAAGGCCATCTCTAGTTCCTCATCTGGTGCAGCTGGTGCTGTAGGCATCACAGGGGGTATCACTGCCATCTCTCCCATTTCCTCATCCTCCTCTTTCTCTTCTTCCTCCTCAGATGAAGACAACACTTGTGCCTGCTGTTCATCATCCTCCTCCTCCTCATCCTCTTCCTCCTCCTCTTCTACATCTAATTCCAGCTCTTCATCCTCTTCCTCCTCTGAGCTCGATTCATACTCCGAGGAGTCCCCACTTTCTTCCGAGGAATCAGAGTCGGCCTTTGAGGAGGAGGAGGCAGCGATAGCTTCTGGGGAACGAATGTGCACAGCCATATGAAGACAACATGGAAGGTCCCAGGTGCTATGGAGAAATCTGCAGCTCTCCAGAATATTTACTTGAATAAAGGTAAAATATACACTTGTGATCAGAGCTGATATAGATAAAGGCATCCGCCATGAAACTAAATTTTGAGCAAATTTGCTCACTCGAGGCTGACGGCTGAATGTACAGATCCTACACACATTTCTGGGGTTTCCATGATGAAGTAACTAAATCCCCTGACACCAAAGAGAAGTCTGAAGGCTGCTGCACTACCATTCAATCACTGCTTACCCTCATCAGAGGAGGATTCTCTCTCACTGGAGTCAGAGCTGAGCCTGTCGTCATCATCGTCGTCGTCATCTTCATCATCTGTATCCTCATCTTCCTCTTCCTGAGAATCCAGGGCAGACACTTGTTGTTCTAATGGTCCCCATAAAACAAATGCTTCTCCACACGGTCATATGACCTACCAAGATGCCACCGTACCTTCGAAGAGGACAGCTTCTCCGAGGCCTCGGGTCCCTCTTCTTCTCCGTCTGATGGTAAGCACTCATCCTCTTCCTCCTTCCCAGAAGTCTCCTCTTCTTCCTCACCCTCACTGTCAAGCTCTAGGGGTCTGGCATGCCTCCGCCTCACCGCGGCAACCTCTCCGTCCCTCTTGGGGCCGTCGGGGGGGAGCTCTCCCAGGTCTCGATCCCGCTCAGACTCTGCAGAACCGTCATCATCCAGGTGTGAAACAAACCTCTCCCAGCAAAAATCCATAACCATTCAGTAGTAATAGCATCAAATGTAGAGAAATATGCATCTCGGATATACACAATAGAGATGTGTACTACGTGAAGAGCAAGGCTGATTGTCAAATACCCTGTAGTGACATAGACCTCCTGAGTTCTGCTTATCTAGAGCCCTGGCGAAGATACCAGTCTACAGGAGTAAAAAAAAAAAACAAAAAAAAAAAACTGCCATCCAGAATAAAGTAATACTTTGTCAAAAAAAAAAGAAACCTGAAGTGTAAAACATTAAATAACTTGACAATGTCACGGTGCAAGGAGTTTCTTTGACAGAAATTAACTGTGCTGTGATTTTCCACACTGCCACTGCAGGAGATACCCACTGACTGGACACTGAAGCCCACCGACAGGTCATTGGATTGTTTGCCCAACTATTCAAGTGGAATGCACGGCTCATTTAAATACTACTCCAGTTCTCTGTCTAGTTACAAAAAACTTGACAATGAAGTCAATGCATTGGACCATGAGAAGGGTTAGGTCTCAGAACCATCTTGTAACCGCTTACTCTGGAGAGGGTCACGGGAGGACCTATCCCAGGTAGCACAGGGCATCAGGCTGGAGTATACCCTGGACGGAATGCCAGTCCATCGCAGGGCACACGTACACACTCACTCATGCACACAATCATTCACTATGGGCAATTTATATAAATGCCAATTAGGTGAACTGCGTATCGTTGCAATGCGGGACGAAACTGTAATATACCAGCGAGATCTGGTGAGGTGAACTCCACACATACGGGCTTCCTAAACACCCAGCATCCAGGCCTAATCTCACATACACCGACACATTCAATGTCCTCATCGTTTGTTACTCCAGGAACAGAGACACACTCACTAATGTGTCTCACCTGTTTCCCAGTCACACCTTGGCCTCCTGTAAAGCTGCCTTAGAAACTTTCCACACTCCTACAGTTACGTTATCTCCTCTATGCAATCGTTGTGCTACCACAGTCTTAAAGCTGTAATGACACACCCACGCTATCCTATAGCTGCCCAAGCTAAAGCACGCCATCCCTGGAGATATTTTCTCAGAGGGTGAACAAATACCCTTCTTAGCACACAAACTGACAGCAAAATGCTAATGATGTGTGTGGCATGGTCTAACCTTCATCTTCCAGCTCCTCATCTACAGGAGTGGAGGGTCGTGCCCTTTTAGTGTCCGCCGTTGAAGCGGGGTCAGGCGGTTCTTTTCTCTTCACCTGTAAATGACAGTAAACAGAAACGCCGTTTAGGGACGGCACCAAACGAAAAAGCCTCACTCTCATTCTCCGAGTTTCTTCAACTCATTCAAGTGAGCACTAGATTAGATTAAATGTCCAACCAAAAAAAAAGATTCTTCTAGGTTAGTGCCATCCAAGAACAATAGCATGGACATATAAAGTCATCTTTGTCTTCTGGAAAGCCTCAGTAATCAAATCGAATTAGAATAGCGCCCCCTGAAGGACATTCAAAATTAAAAAGAGTACCGTTATCTAGATGTGCTTATTTTGCAGACCCATTTGTCCAAAGAGACGCACAGCAAGGCCATTAAGGCGCAGTGTAACGACAGCTGACAGAGTACCTTAAAGGAGGGTAGGCGGATGGCACCACGCAGGCCCATGCCGAGGCCCATTCCCTCATACCCGAGACCCTCGCCCTTGTTCCAGCCCTCCAGCAAGCTGGAGGCTATGGTCTCCCGGGGTCTTGGCTTCTCTCTCTCTTCTTCTTTGGTCTCTCCGCTCTTGACCGGGGTGAGAGTTGCCTGGAAAAGTATATGTGGAGGAGTCTTGGTCCAGTCAGCTGCTCAGGTACTCTGCTCAAGCTGCATGCCACCCTGGACTCGGACTCCCGTTCACATTAAGGCTGCCTTGTGGCATCAGACTGCCAGGGGATGGCACCGTGACACGCTGCCAACATTCACACCTTATTCCATCACACTGCCCGTGGTTGCCTGTTCTGTTTACACATCTACCGATTGAGTCCTATACGGTCAGATTTACTGTACCCATCCTACTGGTTGTATTAAATTCTGTATATACAATGGTCTTCAAGTCTGGTATAGATTGTGGTTCTTTCATTTCCTCTTATTTATATTTCATCCCCTCGTCCCACACACACACACACACACACACACACACACACGTTTCTGCAAACTCCTCCCACAGTCCCTGAGACCTCAATATGAAAAGGTATCCATGATCTTGCGAGCCTTCGGTATAACGAATCAGTTTCTCTTCTCGGCCCGGTCCTAGGAAAAGGGCAGGCGGTAGCATACTACTGGTGCCGTTAACTCGAATGGAGAGGAAGCTAAACATCAGCAGAGCCTGAACATCACTAAGCTGGCTTGAGTAGCCTACTAGGAGGAAGCGAAGATGCGGGCTGGGCTCACCTTGGCCGAACGCTCCTTGCGCTCCCACCACTCGTCGAAGGCCCGGAAGGCCACCACCTCCACCATCTTACGGTTGAGGTCCCTCTTCATGATGGCCTTGAGCTCCTTGACGATGACCATGAGTACACCATCCACGGTGGCTTTATGCGGATCCTCCTTCTGGGGCTCATAGCCAGGGGGCGGGACGGTGGGGTTGAACCGGGGGAGGGAATGCAGGGGCCAGGGCTGCCCAGCAGGAGGAGGCCCTCCACCCACGGAGAAAGGGCGGTAGGGGTCGCCGAAGGCCACAGCCCCAGCCGCGGCTCCGGCCACATAGGGGGGGTAGGCGTATGCTCGTTGGCCCTGCAGCATGCGGCTCAGCATCTGTGTCTGCATCTGGAAGGACATGTGCATGCCCCCCCACTGGGGAAGGCAGCTCACCAGCTCCACTGGCATCACAGGCACCAGGCTCGGCGGGTACGGGTGCAAGGGGTGCAGCATCGGATGCGGGGGCACCCCAGGCGGGCCCGGCAGCGGTGGAGGTGGCGGCGGGGGCCCGGGGGGGGGCAAGTGTGGTGGTAAAGGGGGGAAACCCCACAGTGGGTGGAGCCAGAGCTGCTGTTGGTGGAGCTGGAGTGGGCAGACTTCACTGAGGGAGTGTGGATCAGCTGC
>JAACJT020000034.1:253425-268301 GCA_009936485.2 Gymnarchus niloticus
GGCGGGGCGGGGCGGGGGGGGGGGGGGGCAGCGTCGGAGGGGGGGGCCCCCAGGGCGGGCCGGGCGGGGGGGGGGGTGGGGGGGGGGGCCGGGGGGGGGGCAGGTGTGGTGGTAAGGGGGGGAAACCAGCCTGGGGAGGTGGCAGTGGCGGGAACCCGGGGGGTGGGATGGGCATTGCCTGGGGGGGCAGTGGACCCACTGGGGGACTGAGCACCAGGCCCTTGGCACAGTCGCTGGCGGAGATGGGTGTGCCAGGCGTCTCGTCGTCTGAGATGTCCATGTCCTCACCGGAGGACGGAGCGTCCTGTGAGGGAGGGAAGGGTCATGTTTAGCAAATAAGGGGACTGCGACATCGTCACCATTTAACAGCTGGGCTGCTACCCAGGCTAAGCACAAAAGGGGGGGGGGTCATGTTTACAAATAAGGGGACTGCGACATCGTCACCATTTAACAGCTGGGCTGCCACCCTGCTGGCTTCAGAGTAAGCGTCCTTTTTAAACATGAAGGCTCTGCCATCACACAAGCTGAATCTGCTCAGAGCTGAGTCCTCCTAAAGATCATCTAGAGGTGGTACCTACATTTGTATCGGTGTACACTAAAGGAGGGCAGGGTGCTTTTCTAGAGCGTGTCTGTGCCCCCCGCATCAATGCCCCCATGTAATTATTAGCTCCATCCCTGGTCTTTTCCGATTGATCCATGCTATACTGCATCACTCTTTACTGGGCTGGGGTCTGACCACATGTCAATAAGCCCACCATTCACATTATTCTTAGTGACAGATCACTGCTGAGAGTCACCTAGGCCAGCAAAGTTAATCAAAAACATATCTATAGCAGATTTAAAGCGCCCATGACTCATCATTGCATTCCGCTTTTCGCCTCAGGCTTCTAATCAGACTGGCCCATTAGGGCAGTCACGGCTGCTCTGCGGCCATGACCTCTGACTGCCCGCAGGGCTACTGGCTACAGCTGTGCCATTTATGGCTGAGTGACCATCAGACATGACCAGGTGGGTGTTCTACTCAAAGCAGGAACACAGACGAGCTTAAGTGGGCCACAAGCCAGAGGCCCCCCAAAGTGGCCAGTTCTCCGAGACGCTCATTTAACAGAAAATATTCAAGCATACAAAAGCCATCCTGTGGGGGAGAACTGCAGAGCATCATGGGATTGGCATCGTTGGCATGAATTGGAGAAAGATGCAGTAAGGTTCTTCTCCTCTGCTCTTTATTCCCATCGCTAGGGGGCCCTCTAATGCTCCACATCCCCACTGGGGGGGGGGGGGGTTTCAGCGTCGCTAACCCACCAAGTGAGCCACTTCCGTCGCACGTTACCTGGTCTAACCCGCTTTTTCCATCATTGATCCACGCCGAGCCAGATCAAGATTTACAGCACTCCTGAACAGGCCTTCGCACTAAATACAGTGAAGGTGAAAGTGTTCCATTATGTACAGTGGTCCAATTATTTACCTCCGTTTCCGAGATGTCTCCGCTGGGACCTACCGGTTGCCAGGGCAAAATGAAAAGTGTTTCACATTTACAATCTTCAGCCCTTAATGTTTCATATCTCTATGACCAAAAATGCTGTCAATGCCTGCAAATTAAAAATTCAGTTCTTCTGAAATGTGGTTAACCACGGGAATTGACCAGCCAGCTTACTATCAGTTTAGCAAACATCTAAATTAGCTGTTGTTTACGCATTCAAGTATCGTTCTACTTTTCTAACTAATTTTTAATATTTGCAAAGAACGCTGAAAATCACTGTCATTATACGACACGTATGACTGCTGCATTTTTCATGGTGCTGCCATCTGACAGACAAACTTCTAGCCCAAGAAACTGAAAAACAACCTTAAAGGCTATGGCACAAAAAGACAAACTGTGATTTTAACTGAGAACACGGGGAGAAGAACATCCAAACCCCCACATACAGAGTGAAGGTGGAATTTGAACCCCCAACCCTGGAGGTACGAGAGAAAAATGCTATTTGGTGAGCCACGGTATCGCCCTAAAGATAAGAGAAATACCAGGTACTAAATACTTTTATTGTAACTAGAAATAAAAAGGTGCGAGCTCTGGCTGAGCCACATCAGGAACCTGACAGTGCTACGGTAACCAGACGGAGATACAGCTACTTCGAAAGACGTGCAAACGAGTGGAAATACCGCTGAACACGTCGTCGGAGCAAGAAAACATTGCGTAATTCACCCCACCGACAGAAGGGGGAAGAACGGTGATTTTTTCATGGATTTTGGTCATACTCCAACTTTATCTGTGATTTTTATTATTATTAAACTCTGAACTTTATTTAACCAGATTAGTCCCACTGAGATTTAAGATCTCTTTCAGAACAGAGGCTTTATCGAAATTCTTTTGGCAGCAATAATAATTTGAAAGCACAAAAATAAAATTAACCACGGATAAGCTGGGCAAGGCTTCTCTCGAGTTCATTCATCTTGGTTCAAAACTGCGATCGGGTTCTGCAGTTGACTATGTGACACATCTTGGCCAACTGTAGAGAGCGGGTGGTCTCAGCTAGAGAAACGGTGAACACCAAAGTTCTGATTCCCTCTGCCGGTGCAAGACGCGGTGGTCACCGCGATGAACTCGGCGTTTTTTTTCTTCCCGCGGTGCACTGAATGTCAGCATCTTTTCGTTTGAAGTATACCCCAGCCTTAACAACTCACTAATACTGTGCCCAAAGGATACTTCAAGACTTCGCAACGGTCCCCAGTTTCAGGATTTCACGGGTTGGTGCACTGTGAAATATGTAGATCTACCGATGGAGATGGAGCACCGGTAGACCTGGGCTTCGGCAGAAGTCGGACTCTCCTCTGTTAACAAAATGACCAAAGAACTGAAGGTTCTAGTCAGTCCCTACAATTCGCATGGTGAAGCCACTCTTCAGGTAGGCAAAGGCCAACTTGGAGGAACAGCAGCGGTTGTGGTTTGCTGAGCTTTACCCTGTAGCAGATGGTCAGCACTCTGTAACATATGCAGCAAGACCCATGACAAAGAGAACCCCCCCCCCAAAGAAAAATCACTCTGAGGCACCACAGCCCAACAGCACTCCAGTTGGCCATTCCTGGCCCCACAGGAAGAGAACGGCTTCCCCGTTCACCGTCAGTGGCCCTGGGCTCCCACTGGCTCTCCTTTCACATTACTGCTGACTATCAAACCCCCCCCCCCACATATACAAACTGTATGGCTTACACAGGATTTCGCCATACAAGAGGAATTAACACAACATGATCAAGAATGCGTTACTGTGCTGTTCCCTAAGAAACATGGGGGAAAATATGGGAAATCTGGCCGCGAATGAAACAAAAACGGGAAGAGTAACATTGAGCTGTCCATTAAGTCCATCACGCTGGCAGAAACTCCTCTCTCTCACTCTTTACTCTGAAACCGCAACGAAAGCTTTCTGGGTGGTCGAGCGCAATCTCGGGGGACGAGAAGAGAAACGAAAGTGAAAACTGAAAGGACACTTTCACTCTCTAACCACAACAGAACACTCAGGGAAGGAGGGGGGAGGAGGAAACTACCCCCCTCCAATGAGAGCACAGAGTGACGGTGACATTCCCAAGCACACTCAGGTTTCTCCCTTAATAAGGACACCGCCAACGGAAAGTGACATCGAAACAAGCTCCTGCGACAGGTTACAGGGCCACGTGGCATGGCACGAGGCTAACTCCCACATTTAGTGATGAGCACGTCCTGAACATGGTAGATGCTTTTCAGGCCTGAAGGAATGAAGATGACTTTGAAGTTGTGGCTGATATTGATTGGGGAGGAGGAGGAGGAGGGGAATCGATACATGAAGAACCTACAGATAGATGCAAGGGGCCCAGACCAGCTGTTCACTGAGCAGAGGCTGCATCTCTCGCGTGCAGCAAACCCACAGGAATCCACCGCCATTAATGACCTTCAGCACTGATTAGTCCACCGAAACACTACATTTCACAAATAGCGATTAATCCTACATGTAACCCCTAATGGAGGTGAAAGTAAACAGTATCTATAAAAAAATAAAAATAAATAAAAAGAAACACATTACCAACAAGCAAATACTGTAAATTAAACGATGAGAAACACATCCACGTAGATAAAATATCTAGCTTTTTCTGAATGGGTCTGACTGGGTGTCAAACTCCAGTGAGCCTAACGCAGACTTCTTAAAAGTTATCTGTATGGAGAACCTTAGTATATTCAGATACAGCTATAGGACTGTACCACCCACCGTACCATCCAACAAGGTCCAAGTCACCATCTTGGTGATGCTCACGTCTGATAACATGTAACTGTCCATTTTTTAAAAAGATGTTTAGCACGGGTGACACTCATCCCCCAAGGAGCCCCCCCCCTTCATTTGTCCAAAATGGCACAGCAATGAGAAACCTGCCACCTGCAGAGTAACGGACCACACACCGCAGGAGCTCTGAACATCAGTTAAGCACTCCAGGGGCCACAGCAGTGAGCCCTAAAATGTTCAGAACCCAAGGCCATGTCGCAAGACGGAGCACAGTGGTAATTAAAGGTAACAGCTCGTTAACCACCAACAAATACAAAAGGAACAGCAACATGAGACACACGTGTTCTCTTACACGAGTAGTTAATGCTCCATAAGGGACCGTGGTCAGTCAGCAGGTTATTTATCAACAAAACATGGTGACAGGACCAAGTTACACTCCAAGCCCACCCCTATGTACCTGAAGAGGTAAACGTACCTCTTAAATGTAAATGTACCCTCTGTACAGGTTTCAAAATGTACCAGCGGAGGTCCTAGTGCTGAATCACGACGGCAACGGACGGTGCCCTTACCACTTCCATGTTGTCAACAGGTGTCTGACCTCTGGAGACGGGCTCATTCTCCGGGGCCCCGTCAGATGTCCCCTGGGCTTCGGCGCCGCCCGGCGAGCGGCCCGACGTGACACGCAAGAGGGTCGCAGCACCGGCGACGGGTTCATCCTCGTCCGAGTCCGGCAGAGGAGTGGGGCTGATGTCCTCCAGGCCAGTGCTGGGGGGCCGGGGGCCAGCCTGTGAGCTGGACACGTAAGGGGGGACGGGGGAGAGTTGCGAGGACGAGGAGGAGATGGGGCTCCCCTCCATGCGGACCTCTGTGTCCGAGTCCCGCTCGCTCAGGAAGGGCAGCTTGGTCCTCTTCTCCTTGAGCAGCATCTCGATGCGCGAGTCCAGACTGTGGCGCTCCGACTCCAGCGTGGGGGTGCCGCGGGAAGAACAGTGCTCGGGGGTCCCAGCAGGGGGCATCGTCGGCAGACAATCGGCAGCAGGCGGAGGCGTTTCCAGCTTCTCCCTCACCGGGACAAAGTCCGTAGCTGTGGGGGTGGGTGGAGCACTGCTCAGAGGGAAGGACTTGGGGGGGGGTGGGAGCAGCCTGCGATACTCCGGCTCACGGGGGGGCTCCGAGTGTGACGTGAACACGGAGGAGGGAGGAGCCTGGTACGGGGAGAACGCAGATTTGTAGCTGGTGCCGACAGGTGGGGTTGAGGGTGCAGGCTCAGGTGGGGCTGAGGGTGCAACCAGGTGGTGCTTGAAGCTTGGGCCAGAAAAGGGGCTGGCCTCCAGCCCACGGTAGCCCCCCCCAGAGCCGTGCACGTAGCGGCGCTCTGGCCGGCGGTTGTAAGCGTCCTGAAACTTGGTCTCGTGTCTCCGGGCCCGGTAACCGGCTGAAGACTCGGCGCGGCCTGACTGGGCCACGGGGGTGCTCTGCCGGCTGGAGTAGGTGGAGTCCTGGGAAAAGGGCGTGCCACAGAGTCGCGGGGTGTGAGGCGTGCCTTGGGACTGGGGGGTGTGTCCGAAGCTGCTGGGCGTGTCCTGCCGCAGGCTAGAGTAGGCCGTATCCAGGGAAAGGGGAGTGTGCGCGCTGTTGGGGGTGCCGGGGCCCCCCACACTCAAGGAGCTCCCCTCGGAGGGTCTCCGGACCAAGTCACGGGCCTGAGGGACAGACGGGGGACAGACAGAGGGTCAGCTGCTGCTATAAACAGGGACCCTCTCCAGTCCCTTGTGCTTAAGTGACAGTGAAAGCAGGTAGAGCCATTCGCCATGTGGAGAAAACGATCAGCTTAAACTTCAAGCCTGAACACAAGCGAGCGGAACTGCAGAGCAAGCGAGGACCGAGGCTCACCAAGGACCCTGATAGCAAAACATCACCGCATTACTGGTCATTCACTGGAGACACCGGGAGAACTGGTTATCGGATAAGAGAAGGCCACTCAGAGGAACGGGCTGACACGCTCATGCGACCAGGTGCTCCTCAGTGACAGCACACAGCATACAAATTACACAAACACATGTGAGACTTCCATATTTTAAAACCATCTCTCAAGTATCAAGATGCTTGTCCATCCACAGCAGTGGTACAAACAGAAACCCTGTAGATAAGCGGCTTCAAAAGTGTGCCGCGAGCCCTCGAACTGTGACATCCACCCGGTGGTAATGCTGGAATGCTGCTTCAACATCACGACGGCTCCATACCGCATAACGCCAACATAACGTGACTCTGTTTCACCGGCCACTCGAAAACAACTCCCACGAGAGATGGTAACGACAACAAAAACAAGCACGGTAACACTGCAGTCGAGAAGGGACGCCCACCCCAGCAGACTCACGGCGACTCTGCTGTTTTCCTGGATGGGACCCAGAAGGCTGACGCTCGGGGCAGTGCCATTGGGCATGGGTTCAGCAGCAGAAGAGGCCAGGAGGAGAATGTAATCAGGGAAAACCCAATCCACTGTCAGGACTGAAGCTCTTCACACTCCAGCATTTCATTTGCTCCGAACCACAAAACCCTGCATGGGTTGTACGGTAGGAGGCCACATCCAGCCAGACACGCTCCAGCTGAAGTACGGGGAGGTCGGAGCAGCTCAGGAGCTCCAGAACGTACGTTTTCTTACGAGCTCCGTCAGGACACGGCAGTGCAGGGTGGAGAGTTGGCAGGAGCCGGCGAGGGCAATTCGCTGAGCGACAGCAGCCAAGAACAACCCCTCTGTGAAAGCTCAGAGCCCGATAACACATCTGTCCCAACACTTAGGAGCCCTTAAAAGCAAGGGGCCAGCTTCAGGGAGCTCAGCGCATTACGAGTTCTGCATCCACAGTTCCTCCACCTTCAGGGGGCGGTGCACGGACTTACCAGCTGGGAGTCTGGCATGCCGTGGGGCGAAGCTCCTCTGGGTTCCTCGCCTCCCAAGGGAAGCGTCCAGGGCGTGTAAAAACCACTGATCAGCAGCTGGAAGTATTGCATGCGTTTTTCACCTGGGTAGAAGGGGTGCGGGAAAGTTGGTTCTCTGATGCTTATTCCCAACTTGTCAAGAAGCATTTTTTTGCAGGTTTTTTTTTTTCCTCTTTAATGTTTTGTATACTTTTCCTCTCAAATACAAGACCTATTTTGAAAAAATAAGCTTTGAAGACAACTATGCCAAGCGATACGCGGAAAGTACTCCATTTAAAATGCAGGACAATATGTGTTCAGCTTAAGGATAACAAAGGGTTTTGAAACTTTAATGATAAATACATCAGAGTGACATGACAAATTCCGGGCTGAGTTGATTTTTTCCCCCACAGCAATCTGCAGTGGATGTTAATGTGAATGCTTTGGCTTTTTTTTTTTTTTTTTTTTTTTTTACACGTCAGTCATTAAAACTGCTAAAGCCGGAGATATCAACCTCGGTACAACACTGCATGAAACCCAGATGCGGGTAGATGCCAACGTTCCCGGACAAGCAATCAATGTGCTTTGTGCGGTTTCCCGAGAACATGAACACGCACCGTGTTAAAGGCCAGTTCCCGCTTCACGTGTTAATGCACTCGTTTCTTGCCGCGCGGACAAAACGACGGAATTTTGACGTAACTGCGGATGGACACGGGTGACAGGTCGCGTGCGAGCCAAATTTTCGGCCCGTGCGCTATAATCAACGCCGTTCATGCTCAGTAACCTCAAGATTACGGTTCAAATTCCTTGACAAACTCTGACCAGCGCCGAGGTTAAGCAGTACAGCGATTAAGTGCCATGCCTGTGGGCAGCCAACTGATCTTCCTGGGAGCTTCTGACATGACGGCTGAGCAAGCAGCATCGTTGCCTTACGCCTCCAGGGCTGTGGGTTCAAATATGGTTCCAGCTCTGTGTGTCTACAGCATCTTCTCCTGTTGTTTTGCGTGGGTTCCCTTGAACGGTGCAGTATTGTCTGGTTCAGGTAAACGAGTGCCTGTAATTTGCCCGTGTGTGTGTGCGGACGTGAGCATACGTGTGTCACACTGCCCGATGCCCTACGCATTCCAGGACAGGCTCCTAACAGAGTAAGCCGTTTTTGAAACCACAAAGAAGATGAAGACCTTTTTTAGAATAAGCATGTACAGCAAACAGATGCATTTAAAATGAAGGAATGAATTGTGGAAAAGCCAATAGGACAGATACAGTACTAGTTCATGTTTTGAATACATACATCTTAAGACTATCTGAATTAAAGTGCCACTGGTAGGCAGCTTTTCAACAGACTATAGCTGACACTACCACTAAAATAATAATAAACAATATGGTTAGTAGAAATATTATACGTCCGAGTTATAGAAAAAGGACATCAAGAACAGAATACTTTTTGTCCATTCAAACATCACCACAAGCCATACTTTTGTTTTCAAAGTCATCAGAAAAGTTCAAGTATCCTGTCCACGAAATGAGTCCGTCAGTACCCTCAACTCCTTCGCAGTTTTCGTCCTTAACTCCTGGGCTTTGGTCAGCAATTTCGTGCGTGTCATGTGTCTAAATTAACAGAGGAGTTGAGAAAGATAAGCGTGTGGTACTTTAAACAAACCAACCTTCAACATTCTAACATCCCAAATCCCACACGCGGCCCGGTCGGTTTTCCCGCTCAACGGAAGACTTTTCCTGCACGCGACTCCAGAAGGCCACGCGCTCAGCCACACGGCGGCGGCACGCGAGCGGCGCGCGGCGCACGCGAGCGTGACAGCGGCACGCGGCTTACCTTTCGGGTCGATCTCCACGTGGATGATGTTGCCCATGACAGACGTCTTGTGAAGGTGCTTAACGGTGTCCTTGGCCGCCTTGACGGTACCGAAGAGCACTTTGGCGATCCCTAAATGCTTCTTGTTCTTCGGGTTGTACAGAATTTCCACCTCCTCGATGTCTCCGAATTTCTTGCACATGTCTGTCAAAAATCCTTCGCGGATGTTGTCGTTGAGCCCGGCAAATGTCACCTCCTTCGGGGGCACCGGTCCGACATAGCATTCGTCAATCTTTCGGAGAAAATTAAGTGCATTTTAAGGGATGTCAGAATATTTGCACAGAACATAGCCCGCGTTGCCTCGTGTCAGCTGACCCTTTGCGATAAAGGTGGAATATTAAACCGGATCGCTTGCATTACGGGCGGCCGTTCAACTTTTCTACCAAGACGTGAACACCTAGGAAAGCTGCGACATCTGCAAGTAACGCAAAGTACAAACTTGGCTCACGCGTCCGTATGCGGCTACCTTGAACTTGGGGACCGGGAGATCCGTCTCTTTATATTTGGTCCAGAGGCGACCGATCCTGGGATCCCGGACCGTATCCACTGGGGCCATCCCCGGGTTCTGAGAGGGATGGGATGGGATGGGATGGGATGGGGGGAAGCAACGCGTTAACATGCACAAGAGACAGAGGAAGGAACACACCTCCCTCCGTGCGAGGCTGCAGAAACCAGAGTGTGTGCATCCTCCTGTCACGTTTAGACTAAACAAACAAACAAACAAACAAACAAACAAACAACAACACATGTGTATGTGCTCTTGCAGAAAAGGGAAAACCAGTGAGGTTTTCTTACTGGGATTGCTGACGCCACGCCGATGCTGTAACTCGGTTTGTCAGGCACTCTGGAGTTACATGCATGCAATACTTTGTATGGTGCATTGGCAAAATCAGGCAGACTCCGGGGGGATGGAGGGGGGACTCACGGGCATGCTGAAATTCTGCCCATCGTAGCGGTACAGTTTGTGCGAGCCTTTCTTCAGAGCCGGGTCGATAATCAGCTTGTAACTTCTCCAGTGGTGACTTCGTCTCTCCCCCGGGTGGCTGTTCTCCATGCCGTTGGGCAAAGCTGCGAAGAGACGCGGTCACAATGCACTTAAGTGTGAGATGCACAGCACACACAAGACGACACACAACACAACACAACACAACACATGGCGCTTCCCCCACCCCGTGCACATACGCGGGGTCAAAAATGGGGGTGTGAAAGCTGGTCCCCGTTATGGAGAGAGACATGAGAGGAGAAGAGCAAGCTCACTTGAAGTCTGCTTTCTACCGTGGTCTTCATGCAGCCTGCTTTTTTCCCCCGGCTTGGACATGATGGAGCTTATTCCAGTATTTCTCCCTTTTTTTTTTTCTTTTTTTTTTCTCTCCCACTAAAGCGGAGGGATCCTTTACATTTCTCTGATCACATTACATGCTTTTAAAGGATCCTGCCTCCTTTTCGCCAGCCAACGCATATTGTGTGCCTCTGGTTTAGGTTTTCTGTCTCTCCCACAATACACCGCTATTGGGCTACAAGCCGCACTAGCGCCTAGCCGGATAGCCTTCGGCACATTCGCCACGCACATTTTCCACGTCGCTTCGAGAAAGCATCGCTTCTGTCCCCTCGGTAAATAGGCTCCCTACCGATGTGTGCCGGCTGCGTTAAAGGCGGCGTATCGCTGACGACAGAACGGGCATCCGCCCGCTAAAACGTGGGCTCGGAAAACGTGTCGAATCTGCCGCCGCCATTTACGCAAACAGGAAACAAGATGGATAGGAGACATTAGGAGTCGTAGGGCACTACCACTGAAGGGGTGCTGTAGCCGCTCTCATTAAAATGACGGCTCACAACTGGCGTCTCTGAGGATTTTCGATCCCGCCTAAGTGGGCAGTGTGATATATAAGCTGCAAATCGACAATATTGTGCTGCTCAGTTTACTTGAGACCAACAAGATGCTGGAGCCAATCACGAGGACGGTTCCATTTCGCCTCCGCAGCCCTAAGAAGACTCGAGATGAATTTTAAACATGGGCGCTTTAAAGACAAGCGGGGATGTTGAATTTTTACACGGGAGTGCAATTTTTTTTTTTTTTTTTTTTTGGTATGTTCGGGACGGAGATCATCGCCGCGAACATTGTCTGATATTCTGCTGTGCTTGGGAATTGGCTGGTTAACAACGGCAGACTCCGTCGGCCAATCAGAGAGCGGCTAGCAGCCGGCGTCGGCCAATCAGAGAGCGGCTAGCAGCCGGCGTCGGCCAATCAGAGAGCGGCTAGCAGACGGCGTCGGCCAATCAGAGAGCGGCTAGCAGACGGCGTCGGCCAATCAGGGAGCAGCTACCATATTGTCTCCCGTATTAGACGCTGAAGCCACACATCGGTGAAGAGAGAGCGGAGAGAGGGGCCCCGTCGTCCAGTGCAGCTCAATGGCCGCTGCTGTCTCCTAGGGTTCCAAAAGGGATCTTATGCATCTTATCACCGTCTCTTTGTGGACTTTCATCAGTGTGTTGTAATGTTTGCACCATTTAAAGGATTTGGGAAGAAGGAAGATTAAAAAAAAGAAAAAAAATGGACGTTATCACTGACATTTTTTCCCTTCCTGGAATCCATCTTTGTCCTAACTAGGTCATGGCACACCCATATGTCAGCATTTTGCTTCTTGTGTTAAAGTCTGCCGAATAAATAGTTAATCAAGTTTGATTTTTATGTGACAACAGGGTGCATTATTTATTATGATTATTAGTAATACCTGTAGATATCTGATGCTGTTAATTCACATCATTGACCCTGCCCACTAAAGTGGCCAAGTGTGACTATAGCTAAATGTAAGTTTTTTAAAAATCTTTCTTTATTAATATACTTTGTAAATTAATGCTTTAAGTGTCAGTGCCGTATCTTGATGATGAGCTATCCATCAGTGAGTAGACACTAAAGGTAATGAGCAATCTGCCTACGGTCTTCTGTTAATATTATTAATTGCATGCTATCTCTCCATTTTCATAAGGTTTACTGATTTTCACATTTCAGAAAATTCATATACTCAGAATTTTATATGAACTAAAAATTAACGTTTCATCACAAATTTGGAATTACTGAATAAACTCCTTGGTAATTTATTACAAATTCCCTATTTTGAAGAATGCTTGTTTCTCATCAAAAGAATACAGGTTAACTTGGGGAAATATTTAGGACCACGTACAACAACTTACAAAATAGTGGTTTAGTTTTTAGATCAAGAAACAATATTTTAAATATTTAAAAGCTGTGATACAAATGTAGAAAAAAAAACAAAACTTCATCCTATTTCCATTTTATCCTTATCAGCTTTGAAGGTAAGTAAATATCTGACCTCGATTCAAGGACATTTTAATTACCCTGGTTCTAAATGCACATTTAGAATTTAAGTGCGTCTACAAATATGATTTCAGACCCTGGGCAAGACCAAACCAATAAAAAAATAAAAAATAATGCTCAAAAATATTTACCTGAATAGTGTGGTGAAACATATGTATCAGGCCTTTACGTAAGAGTAGAAGGAACCGTTTCAGTCCGATCTTCAAGTCCATTTCTACAAAGCTGGGTTTTTAGATTTGATCAGGATCCCTTAGGGGAAAAAAAAAAGGAAGATGGAATAAATAGCGTTACACTTTAAAATATGGTTTATAAAAGTGCTGAGTAAATAGTTAAATACTGAAAGTGTCCTGACA
The DNA here is from genome assembly GCA_009936485.2 of Gymnarchus niloticus. Classification (NCBI taxonomy): domain Eukaryota; kingdom Metazoa; phylum Chordata; class Actinopteri; order Osteoglossiformes; family Gymnarchidae; genus Gymnarchus; species Gymnarchus niloticus. Next base: position 266,149 of record JAACJT020000034.1, read on the forward strand.
GCATCAGTAATAGTAATGTCCAAAGCTCCTTTTTTACCTTTTCTTCAAGACAGTAGAACTCAAATTCTTTACATGAATCAATTTCATGATGGGGAAAAATAAAATAAACGTATGTTCCATAAGTTATTATATGTACATTTTCAAATCTACTCAGTGAAAATCTTTCACAGTTGTAAATCCATTTACTTAAGACAGACCAAATCATTTGTTTTGAAAACGGACTAAAAAAAAAAAAGACTGGATGAGTTTGTTTTAATTTAATAAATATTTACAAACATTTTTATACCTTAGACCTTTCAGCAAACAGCTTAAAACCATTTGTATGCCTAGAAATGTCGAATGTAGAGTAAAAAAAAAAAAAAAAAAAAATGCATACCAGCCAAACTTACAGTAAATATTAGGTTAAAGTAATCCTTGCAGAAGACGACGTCATAATAAAGATCATACAATAGTATGTGGGGTCAATTTGAGTTTGAGAACAGGGTTCCCTTTCCTCCAAAGCGACTTTTTTAAATAAGCAGCATTTAATGGCTTCTCTGTTGTTCGCAATCTCAAAATGGCTTCTTCACCCGAGTTGGAAGTGAAAGTGCGCCATTGCGCGCCGGAGATGTTTCTCTCGAAGAACACGCTCGAATTCCCCCATTCGAGCCCTCTGTTGTGCCTCTTTCTTTTTTACTGAACAGAGATGTGATCATTGTGACAGAGGCTGACTCTGCTTACAGTATGTGTTGTGGGTGATTTTTCATCTGCTACAACCGACACAGAGCACAGCCATTTGGTGGTGCAGCCCTTCCCTGGACCACGGCAGCGGTTGTCTGCTGGAGATCAGCTTTGGCGAGGAGGACCAGAGGAGCACAGAGGAGCACAGAGGAGCACAGGGAGCCTGGCAGCCGGCCAGTCGGCGGCTAAGCGGGGGAGAGTCCGCTGCGTCCTGAAATATCAGTCTGAGGACAGCGACTGCTTTCCCCCCTCATCTTCTTCAAAAAGGAGTTTTTTTTTTTTTTTGTTTTGTTTTTTAATTATTATTTTTATTATTAGTATTATTATTATTTTTTGATCGGCTTGAGAATGTCGGCGTTTTCTTTTAACGAGAATGTCAGGCAGGCCGGGTGTGATGTAAATAAAAATGATTTTTTTTTTTTTAAAAAAAAAAGAAAGAAAGAAAGAGAATCGCTGACTTAATGTTTGTGTCACATTTAGAGTTGAAATCGCCATCTGAAACAGACTCCCAGTGGCAGCAGACGAGCCACCGAAGGCTGAAGCAGGAGACGAGCTGCTCTGTCTGAAGTCATCTGGATCCAAAGGCGACGCTCACCTGCGAGAGTCACTTTGGGGACGGTGACAGATGGCTGGATGATCCGGAGTCACGCCCGTATCCCGGAGCACAGAGTCGGCCGCTTTCTTAAGGATCCTGTCACAAGCGCGACTCGCCTGCTCGTCTGATGGACACATTTACTCCAGATGTTTTATTTATCGCTGTGTGATCAGCAGTCTATGAAACTGCCACAATAATTCCTTCTTTTATCATTTACTTGAAACCATGTGTTGTGAAATGGAGAATATTCTCCTGATATATATTCATATACTTGTAAAAGGTGACAGGATGCCTGATCTCGAATACTGGGCACTTCTCTACTCCAGCAGAGTTGAATGTAAGATCTGATATGGCTCTACTGTCCTAAAAAGAAAGAAAACACACAGGCATGTAACTCTGTCGTCCTCCACCTTTTGAAGAGGAAGGTCCCTCTCTACGGTGTTCTATAATAAAATCTATTAATAATTAAAGCGAAGGCTGCAGCCCTCGGCCGACTTTTACAACTACGAACGCAGCTCGGCATCTCGGCGGCCTGTTTAGTAGCTGCCACTCTTCAATACCTTTCCAAGTGCGTCATTTCATCACATGTTAACCTATAATGTGTTCTTTTTTTAAACCGTGAAAGCTGCCAGGAAACGTCGTCCTCTGCAGAAACAGAAAGCAACAAAGTATCTGTTTAATTACCTAGGAATTAAACGCATGCATAGCATTTCTAATGCATTTCCTCTGCAGAAACACAAAGCAACAAAGTATCTGTTTATTTACCTAGGAATTAAACGCATGCATAGCATTTCTAATGCATTTCCTCTGCAGAAACACAAAGCAACAAAGTATCTGT
>JAACJT020000034.1:268401-281217 GCA_009936485.2 Gymnarchus niloticus
TTATTTACCTAGGAATTAAACGCATGCATAGCATTTCTAATGCATTTCAACTAGCCTACGTTTTCATAACGAGAAGGCGGTTTTAACGAGGAGTTGCACGAGCTTTACGTAAAACTGATCATTTGCCCGGCTGAGAATTATTTAACATCTATAGGTGTATTGTTTGTAAGCACTGAGGCAAAATTCTTGTTCAGTGATGGCACAGGGGAAGTATAATGCTAGTTATTTTACCCATCATAGAAGGCATTTGCAATTTAAACCTTAGCAATTATGGAATTCAATAATGGACCGGTGGCATTGCTGCGCGAGAGCTAATATTTGTTATTGTTCTTCGAGGGTCGATGGTGTGTATTTCATACACGTCCATGCTAGTGTATCAGTGTTTGCCTCCATGAGTCCCACGCATGCAAGGAAACGCTATTCCATCCATGCTGTACGTGTATGCTTCAAAGCGTTTATAATAAAAATCTCTCAAGACTCTTAAGGAAAAGGCTCTGAATTGGCCAAAATCCCACGTACGTTTTACACTGACACGCAATCAACGACGAGATCTCTAAGTCAAACACACAACTGACGAAACCCACTTTCGATGCGAGGGAAAAACACAGAGCCGAGCCAACGAATGAGCTGAACTAATCTTTGACTGGAAAAGTGCATGCGGTGACTTCAGTGTGAATGCCCCGAGTTAGCACCCACACGCCATGTAATGGCGGTGACACTTGTCACATGTCACACCGGCGCCCCCTGTGACGACAGCACTTTTTTTTTTTAAATCTGAGCGGGATATCCGTCTCTAGTCCGCTAGGTGGCGCCACGTGACACAAGGAGAAAAAAAAACCTCACGTCGCGTGAAAAAGTTTTAATCGCCAAACGCAAAAATCGATCAGCGGCTGCTTATAATTTACGGCTGCTACAAACATCCGATACTCTTAAAGACGTTTTTTTCCGGCACATGTGCTTGTCACAGATAACATAACAAGGCACTCTATGCTAGGAAAAGGATGCTTATTTATTTATTTCGGGTATTTTAACCAGCAGTTACTATATTTTGGAAATTTTAGCACACAAATCATTAAAAAAATATATCCGTCGCCACTCCAATGGAACGAAATGACATAATAATCATAACCAGAAAAAAGTGAATAATCCACGTGTCCCCACGTTGTAAATCACAGCCGACATTTGTGGCTCACTTCTGCTCCTCGGGTGTCTGCACTCCAGTGAATATTCGGCTTTCCTCTATGAGATATTAACGAAGGCATGGCTGCTTCTGACATACGGTCCATGAAACGGCCGCGTTTAATAAGGTGTCTGCTTAAGCAGCCTGAGATGGGACGGAGGAGGAGGAGGACGCCGAGACCGCGGGCAGCCACGCCCCCAGCCACGCCCCCCCCCACACACGCCCCCCCAGGCTTGACACCATCCCATCGCCCTCCGCTACCTGGCTTTTCTTTTGGGCTTCTTCCTATAGCCGGTCCTCTCAGCTGAAGAGTCTCGTTTTGACAGGAGGAAGAGGAGAAGCGAAGTTCCAGCTGCTGCCCTGGGAGCCCCGGAGCGCTGACCAGCTTGTCGCCTGCTGATGTGCGACTCGCCGCCGGATTAATCCGTCAAGCTGCGGTCTCTTTCTGGTTGCTCCTCCACCGTCACCCCGATGCGGGGCTCGGCACCGAGAGACATCAGCGGAGCCATGAGCCACAAGGAGCCGAGGGTCCGCGGGAGCGCTGGACACCCAGCGCAGGAGCTCAACCTGGTGATCGTGGGGGACGGGGGCTGCGGGAAGACCTCCCTCCTCATGGTGCACGCTAAAGGCAGCTTCCCCGAAGTAAGGCGTGAACACGTGGCCGTAGACCCTCTCAGCCTTAGCTTCTGTCACATTTTAGTCTCCTTTTTCGTTTATCCGCTGCGACTTGATGCCATAGTCGGATGACTAAGCCAGACAGACTGCCGACAATACATGATTTTAAAAGCTGTTTCTTATAATCCTTTACGGTGGACTTATAATGGTGAATCCGACTGGCAGTCAATAACACTCAAGAGCTGCTTTCGGGTCTAATTCGTACCACTTCGCAGGTCGGACACGTACGGTACATTTCTGCATGCACACTCACCTCCCACGCCCCCATTCGGCACGCCGTGACATTCCGCCGATTTTCGGCGTTAGTAGACCAAATACCGGAGAAACGGGACGTCACTCTGAAAGCCTGGCCGCTGGCGTGCTGAGAGGTGAATGTTTCTCATGGCGTGACTACACAGATCAGCACTCAGTAGCCGTCAGAGGCTTCCGTCTCATACTTACCCTTTGCTGAAATGTTTTTGGTAACTGTATCCATGGCAGGGCCAGTTAATAATGGAATTTAATAGTAGGTGTATTATGCATGGAGGGAGGTCTGTCATCATTTTTGTATTGTGTAAAAGGCAATGTGAGAAAAGCTCCTGGTAGTAATCACATTTTGTCAATTGTAGTGAAAGAAGTTTAGGCAAGGGGAATTCAAGCAGAGAAAGAACATGATGCTATACAGTGTACCAGCTGTGGATGTTATGCTCTACAGTGTACCAGCTGTGGATGTGATGCTGTATGGTGTACCAGCTGTGGATGTTATGCTCTACAGTGTACCAGCTGTGGATGTGATGCTATATAGTGTACCAGCTGTGGATGTGATGCCAAGCCGTCTCTGTGATTAAGCCTGTCCCAGGCAGCACAGGGCACAAGGGTCCAGCCTAGACAGGATATCAATCCATCACAAGGCTGGCACACTGTACAAAGTTTAGAGATGCCAGGTCACCTAACTGAATGCCTTTGGACCATGGGAGGAAACCGTAGTGCCTGGTAGACTCCTAAACAACCCAGGGAGAACATGGAAACTCCACACAGACACAACCCTGGGGCCATGAAGCAAGAATGTTACCTACTGCGCTCCCTGTTGTTACATTTTCCTGGACAAATTCATTAAGTTGATTTTTAAGCAACTGGCAATCATCTGTAAAAGTGAACTGAAACATGTTTATTATTCTTTCTTTTTTTTCAGAAATATACTCCCTCCGTTTTTGACAAGTTTACCACCACATCGAATTATGGGGGAAGAGAGATCATTCTGAATATATATGACACAGCAGGTAAGTTGTCTCCTTTGGCAAATAGTTTCAGAGAGGCGGGGACAAAATGACGAACGGGACACCTTGCTGGGCGGGTATATAGAGACCAAACTGGGTGTGGGACGATTAGGAAGTTACAAACTTTCGAAGAATGCGAGAAATGAAAAGGATTGTTCCTTTTCATTGCATCAGTGAAACCAGCACACAGCATGAGGGAGTGGTGGAAGCGTTTGAAGGTTACTGAAATAGTCAGTAAACACAGGAGCTAATCAAATGACGCAGTGATAAGAGGGCATTATGGGCTGGGTGTAGCCTGGACAAGAGCCAAGGGAAAGCTTCAAAAATGTGCCCAACAATGTCAGTCCCGAGGTGGGTGAGGTTATAAAACAGGTTTTCTACATACCCATCCTTAACTTATCCAGTAGTGCCTCACTGGAGCAACAAGACCTTTCATATAGCCATGGAATAAGCAGTAACCCTGAGATGGACTTCAATTTTGAGCAGCTGTAGTATTGATTTAGTTTCTTTCCTGAATGTTAGTTGGGCTTTCACAAGTCCAGTCCTTGGGATCCAACTTCACTCAGAAATGCAATTTGATAAGCATAGACTGTATCACCTAATATCAGGCACCTGAACCCCCCCAGAAACCACAGCCTTCTCTGTCCTAATAGACCGTGCCATTTAGAACCACTCACTGCTGACTCGACCAGACCTAGCGAATGGTGCAACAGTCAAAAGGGTTTAGTTGTAGAGACATGTAGCTAGCTGAGGTGTAGCTATCTTTCCAGTTTGGATTCCTTCCCTTTCTCTGTTTCAAGAACCCCACAGGCAGGCTGGCTCTTTTTGATCGTAGCTGATATAATCTCCAGTGTGTCAGGGCTTCCCTGCCTGCAGAAGGCACACGCTCAGTGTTTTGTGCCCTGTGAATGACACACCATTCTTCCAGTGCATCCTGCAGAAAGATACTCTGTGTACAGTTGTTCTGCATGTCTACTTGACAGTCTTTTGGCACAAGTAGCCTGAAATCAAATTTAAAACACAAGTTCACGTTTGTATGGGCTGCACAGGTGAACTTAGGTGATATTTTACATGTTTTACAAACCCTCCAACCACTCTGCTTCATAAACGGCATAATCCCATCACTGTACATTCCTAGAGACAAATTATCTATTTGAGAAGCTCGACCTGAAAACGGTTCATTTTTATTCAACACCCTGTCTGACGCAGGATTCTCGTTACTGTTGGGAAATTGCATTTTGAAGGTCAGGAGAAAAGACAGCACAGAAGGTTCCATCCCACGATAGCCTGGCGTGAAACCAGATGACCTGTACGTGCCTTTCCTCTTGGTTTTACGGCATGTCCGCCCTAAATCCAGCAATCGAGGGTCTGGGGGTTTTGCTAATGTAAGTTAACAGGAGGAGGCTGTTAACTTACCTTTATTTATTTGGCAAAGTGACAAACAAGTGAGGCAGGCAATACGTAATGTAGGTGAATTCACAATCTCACCTCGTCCTACAGTTGCCAGCCTGTGATCCAGTTTGATCCGGTGTGATCTGGGGAAACTGCCAAACAGCTCAGTTTCATCTCACTAGATACCACAAAGATCAAAATGGTATGAGTGTGGAGATGAGGAGCTAAAATAAATCCACTCTGGAAGAACATGGTGAAATGTGTAATTACAGAGAGTCCGCGAAGGGCTGTTACTTGTGACAGTCAGAATAGCATGACTCACATACAGGCATGTTAACACGCTAGGGGACAGTCTTCACTTTTGGGGGCAAAGACCACTGTGCTTAAAGCGACAGGTCATCCAAATGAAAAAGATCGGCTTTACTCCCAATGTAAAAAAACCAGGTTATCTGCATGACACCAATGGCCAAGAGGACTGATGACGTGTTTTGATTTCCGCAATGTTGCTCATTAACAAATCTGTTTGTTCAAAGTCGATCCGTGTCCAGAATGAACCAGAGATAAGTAAAAATATTTAGCAAAATAAACTAGCGTGAATAGTTTCATTATGACAATATAAATTAATAATTACAGTTTAATATGTCTGGAAGGGTTTTATGTATCCTGGGAATAAGTTACCTGTCTAAACCCATAACATTAATCAAATATTAAATAACACTATTTAACACAAATTCTGTTCCTGGATAGTATGTGGTATGTTTCTTAATTACTCATGTTGTAAAGGTATAGAAAACGGCCGTTATTCCCTTCAAACTTTGCTTTTGTGACGTGGATAATGAAATGTAATGAAATTCACTCTCACTTATCAGCCCCCAATTACCCAGGTCACAAAAGCAAAGTTTGAAGAGAAAAACAGGTCTTTGCAATTTACTTTAGGCATAAGCAGTTGGGAAATCATACTTTCTGCCCAGGAACAAGAAAAAGTAAAAATGTTGTCACATAGTGTAATGATATGGCGATGTTCCCAACATCTTATTCAGGTAACAACAGCAGTAATTACAATATTTCATAGAGGCAACTTAGGAAGCTTTGCCACGGAAAACCTCAGTGATGTTTATCCTACCAGCTTATACAGAGCTGTCCTTTGTGCCCCTGTTTCAGGACAAGAGGACTACGACCGCTTAAGACCCCTGTCCTACCAGAACGCAAACCTTGTGCTCATCTGTTATGATGTCACAAACCCCACCAGCTTCGAAAACGTTCTGGTCAAGGTGATGACCTTCCACACGCACCCATAACAGCAGACATGTTTATGCATGGCACCCCCGCAATAGGGCCAGATAGGGCATGCGGTCAAATGGGTGGGGAAGCTCCAGGAAGTGGGGGAGAGTCGTTGAAGCCATTCCATGCAGGCAAGCATCAAAGCTGGCTGCAGAAGCAGGAAGTTCTCAAACTGTTTAGAGGTGTTTTGTTTTCCTGGGCAACATCTTCCAACTTGAAGAGGTGTTTGCTCACTCAGGTCAAATAAATTCAGCTGAGTGTATGATCTCCATGGTCCTGGATGGCGTGGTGGCTAACACTGTTGTTTTCTGTGGAGAGGTCATACCACAGTAGGAACCCCACACTCATATATGTAGGTAGAGTGAAGCTGTGCAGTTAGGTGTTTTTGCGTCTCTGAACTGCCCATGCTGTGGGTGTAAGTGTGCCTCATTATGACCTGGCATCCCATTTGGCATGTTCACCTGGGATTGGCACTAAGCACCCCCTGAGCCTGTAATGTGGAAGAGGAGTGCGTGAATGCTCAGACCCTTCTTTCCGGTGAATTCCGCAGTGGTACCCAGAAATCCACCACTTTTGCAGTGGTCTGCCCATCATTTTGATTGGCTGCAAGACAGACCTGCGGAAGGACAGGGAGCTGACGAGAAGGCTCTGGGCCCTGGGCCAGGTCCCAATAACCTACATCCAGGTAATGGGGAAGGCTCTGCCATCCAGGGGATTCAAACCGGTGACCTACTGGACAGTTCCATAAAACACTCCGTTATACTTATTACCTAATAGATGGTTTTTTCATTTCCCCCGCAGCCTGGTAAAGGCATCCACTCAGAATGTAATCTCAGTAAAAGCTAACATTTCATTGGCTTCTACAGACGGTCAGGATTCTACAGTCCTAACTGACTGAAATACGAAGCCCAGCACTATCAAACTCATTTCCTTCTGTCCATACGCAGGGTGAAGAGGCCAAGCGGCAAATCCGAGCGGAATTGTACCTGGAATGTTCGGCAAAGTTCCAGGAGAACGTGACGGATATTTTCAGGGAATCCATCAAGAGGGGGTTGGCTGCGGCGCACAGAGCCAGGCAGACACGCAAAAAAGGCGGCTCTTGTATGCTCTTGTGATCAAGCACCCCCTGTTGGACAGACATGGAAACACGTGGCGCCCAGTGGCGCTCACCAATAATTTGACATTTATGTATTTAGCAGACCTGCAGCAAGGCAGCTAGGCCACATGGTCCAGCGACTAGGGAGCTACTTAAGGTATTGATGCAATTGCTTTGAAAATCAAGGCTAAGGAGAAACACCGGTACAAGCTGTCATTGGAGTTTCTACACCACAAATTCCTTTCTTGGGAAAAACACGCCAGTCTGAGCCACCAGGTGGCGTAGCTGAACTTATTTTCCCTTAAGGCTGAAATTGTAAATATTTTACAAGACACCCACCGTCCTGAAGGTGTCCCCTGTTCAAGTAAGGACCATTGTCTGCTAATGCAAATCCAATTGTTATTGACCTGTTTTAAACGAACAAATATTTATTGATAGCTAATAGGACCCAAACTAGTTTACTTTTTTAAAATAAAGCAAAACCGTGTAAGCTTCACAGGTTTGACTCCTGTACCTTGAGAGAAGGTGACTCTGTTGTCCGCACGTTGCCCAGGCAACCTGTCACTTGCCAGCACAGGAAAAAGCCAAAATGAATGACTAAACTACAGTAAAAAGTGAAAATATTTGCAATGCACACTTGAAGTACAAATACACAGCCCCCTTTCCATTTTAGCAACATTGGAAACAATTATTTTTATGTGCAGTTCTGCTTCATTCTTGCACTTGGCATTTCTAAGACCAGCCTAGTCCGCCCTGCAGAGGCAGTGTAACAGCAGTGGTCTTTTTCTGAATGTCGCTCCTGATGAGGATGCTGAGGAGGACGAGGCAGCTGAACACCCCAGGCTTCATTTGTGTCTCCAGTGAGCTATTTTAAAATGTTTTCCTTATCACGTTGTCCCACGGAAACGCAGCTTGGTGCCACCCCAAACAGAGACTTTATTTTTCCACTGAGGAAGCAGAAATATTTTTTTTTTTTATTTGAAACGTTGATTATCTGTTACAAAGCTAACTTAAGCTTCTGTTTTAAGACGAGTGTCCTACAGCAGCCAGGCACTGGCTAAATGAAATATTAGCTGTTTTATAAACATTGTCAATCATCAGTCTGCAACAATATCATTACAAGTCAATGTAAATATAAAGACTCAATAAAAAAAAACATTTAATTTAAAAATACCTTTATACAGCTTGATAGATGGAATAAATTCGTACTAGTGAAGTCTACGTAACGACGCCCTCTAGTGGCTCCATGCCGAATAACGCAACTGGACGTGAGTCCTGAGACTCGGAACACAATGATTAATTGTAGAATAAAAAGAGAGACATGGGACATAGATTTTTGTTATTTATTTGATCCCAAACGTACAACGAATTACTAAAACGGCACAGGAAAAAGCTTTGCTCCCTCCACCGCACTTCCGTTTAAGAAATTAGCAGAGAGGTCAGAGTAAATCAGACAAGTCCCAGGTTAACTTAGCAGTGTGACCTGGGATAGATTCGTCAATGTCAGCTCCACACACAGACTATATTGGCACATTAATATATATCATAAAAATACAACCAAAAACCTGAATTGATCATTTGCTGTGCGCTGTAGCGGCTTTTAAAATGCTGCTGTATGTTATACTGAGACCTGCTGCCTTCGAAAGGTGAGCCAAAAAAAAAAAAACACGATCCTTTACACAGATTTATAAGGTTTCTTGTTGATCATCAAACCTTTCACAAGCCAAACATCCTTGCAAACCCGAGCAAAAAGGTGTTAACGTTGCTATAAATTGATAAGGCAAGTGGTTTGACCTGAGACGGTCTGGTTAATGGGACCCAACGACAGGCGCTGACCGTGCCACAGGCGTTAATTCTGGAGATGTGTCCTGCACATCCCCGTCAGACACCAAGCACACGTCTCAGCGACATGAGAATCCATTCGATTTCAGCAAGAACGAGCAGCCGCATGCATTAAATTACAAATAACGCATGACAATCAACACCGGTAAACGTTCCTCAAAAGTAGTCTAATGGTGGGGTTGGTAGCATTTTTTTTTTTTCCAAGCGTACGAAAAAGGAGGCCCATGTTGTTTTCCCGGTGGAATTCTGGAAATGTTTGTCAATGCTCGCAGCACAGGTTGAATTCACGAGTTCCCTTATATGCTGACATGAATGTCTCATCTTCCATGCATGACAAAAAATGCACAGGCGCGAGCTACTTTCACATGGAAATACACAGTCAGACATCTTCTCCACGGATATGGAGATAAAATTCACTCTTCGGATGGACACCAGTGCATACCAGCTGGGGTTTAAGCACTTAAGAGGAACTGTCTGGTCAGTGCTCATCACAAAAGAGACACTTCCCCATTTCTTTGAAAAAATTCACAAAATGACACGAGAAGAGCCATGGAAGTTACAGCTGTGTGCATATCCGAACATCTCTCATGCACGTCAGTCAAAGGGAAACTTTGAGGTATATCTCTAAGTAAGTGACTGAATTTCTACATTTTTGTGTTGCATAATGTTTAAGTGGAGTGCAGTCCCCCTCATGCACACACACAAACATGCACATCAAGTTCTGAAGCTCATCAGGAGCTGTCCAGAGACTGTGCACGTTTGAGCTAATAGTGCCTCAGGTGAGTCTTCTAAAGTCACCGTGAAGCAGCCTTCATGACGGATCAACCTTCCGAAAAGAGACACCAATGAACAGTCTGTTTCTCTTCCGTCACGACATCAAGATCAGAGCTCGTCTTCCCTTTGGATTCTGAGCAGCGATGGATTTTTGTTAGAACGTCACAATTGCCAACACATTTCCATTTAATAATTCCACATCTGGCTCTCGCTTCACCCGCTTTCACTCCTTTTTCTGCATCTTTTTCGTGTTCTTCTGAAATTTCTGGTGGACCACCTTCAGAGTAGTGAGGAAGTTCCCCAGGAACAGGACGAGAAAAGTGAAGGCCAGCACGAGAACCTAGAACATGATCATGCCACCAAAAGCATCGGTTAACCAAACTGCTCCAAGCTTGGCGGTCATTCATTCGACTTTCATAACACTGACCCGAGGGTCCAACGTCACATCGCTGCTGGAGTTAACCATTAACCTTGCGGAATACAGATTCCGAACTTTGACCAATAATGAGCAGCAGACAGTATTCTACCACAGGCCCATCTAACCCACGTTAAAGACTTATTTAACCGTGAGCAGAATAACATTCTGGAGAGTATAGGTCAAAGGGACAATGCAGGAAAATACGACGCGTAAACAGTCACCTGCCACACTTTGCAATCTTCATGCCTGGACAACCCAAACAAGATCACTGCGTTGTACAGCTGCCAGAACTGGAGCAGAAACAAAGAATGTTCAGTTTCCCCCCCCCCCATGAGATCGGAACCCTGAATAGCTCAGTATAACAGCACTGAGGAGACTTCCTAACTTCTTCAACACTCAAACACCATGGGCTTTTGGGACGTGTCTTAAGACTGGCGGTCAAAATGTCCATAGGAGGTCTCAAAAAAGCGACACGATGCAGAGAGGGTGATGGGACCGCGGGTAACCCCCACGGGTGATGGGACCGTCGGGATCTATCGCGCTCGACAGATACACCCTGACCTCGGGGCGCGATGAGGACGATGCAACAATACCACCCACACGCCTCCCCGTCCCAGCAACGAGAACAGATCTCACAGAGGAAGGCTCCTCCCCGTGCGGATGCTTACGTGACCAAAGAAGAGGAAGGGCAGGAGGAAGGTGAGTCCTCTCCACATCCAGGACTGAAAGCCTTCTGCAGAACAGGTAACAAAGGTACAAATCAGATGCAACACCCCACGAGACTGAATACAAGATCGCCAGCTAAAATCTCCCAAATGACGGTAGTGGGGTTTGTGTCACTCATATAGGTCTTAAAAAGCATTTCTGCAGAAACTATCCAGCAATATGAAAATTAAGCATTTACTACAACACAGAAGCCCTTGTTTTATTTAAAAACCGTGAAAACATCATCAGGCCCATTAAGGCCCTGCGCCCAGCACTTTCTGGGAGAATGACGACGGTACAGGTGACCCTTGCTCTCTTCCGTGGAGTTTAACCCCCAGCGAGGCGATCCTTCACAGCTCTGCACTGAACGGACGTATTGCCGCGAGGCTTCTCGGTTCCCATGAAGGCACCGTAAAAATGTCCTACCTACAGTCAGGTCCAGGTGATTCCTCTCGCCCAGCGCCCGTAACCTGTACAGACAGCCACTCTGGTAGTAATACTGCAGGAACTGCACAAAACCTACAATGTAAAGAGAAGGAAGGGTCCTGAATTGATTAGCCAGGTCTGAAATCATAGGCGAGGCTTCTCCAGATTATTGGGGGAAGAGTGACAAACATGAAGCATGAAGAAAGTACAAAACCTGTGAAGGGGCTGGACTCCAAATATCAAATCAATACAATCGATATTTAATCTCCAGCAACTTCTGTTTTTAAGTATTAAACTCTTTCAGTCAAAGCTGTGTCCTGATGTCAGGTTCCAGTCTTGTCCAAGCTGTTGTCCACGCAAGCCTGATACTGTAACTGCATGCATGCTAGACAGTCAGCAGAGCAAATACGGACGACGGCTAGATTTAAACGAAGGGGAAGGACAGACAGTGGCATGGTGTGAGCGAACGAGAGGCTTTACAGAGACCGAATTAAGAACCTTTATCAGGTAATCATTAAGTCACGAGAAGACATTTTCTGATCGGTGTTGTTGAATTTAACCATCGTCGAGCTTCAGTCACGTAACGTATTGTGATTACAGCTGTGACACAAGTAACCCCAGACAGCCCAACGTCTTCTCGACCGCCATGACACTGGACTGTACTTCGCAGACCGGTACTTGCTTTGGTAGATGGAGAAAGCCAGGAACTGATTTCGGAACAGCTGATACATTGTTCCATCTGGCCTGTACAGAAAGGGAAGTCAAGCACAGGAGACACTGTGAGCTGTGGCTGATCTCTAGGAGAGACGTAATGAGATCCAATAAATCTCCCACAACTGCCCCCGTGACCATTACACAGAAGACCAGGGACTGTACTTATGGTCGTGACTCACCAAGTCAGCATCACCCCAGACAGAAAGGTTGACACGTAGTGATGTGAAACCCACCACCCTTTAATTCTTAAAAAAAAGAAAAAAAAAGAAAATGTACGTATTACTGTTCCTCTTCTAAAGAGTCTATGAACTAACAGTTGTTTTTCTTAAGAAACATTACACCCAAATCCACATGCCCCTTTTCATCGTTTTAACTGTCTGGCAACTCAACATAAAGCCTCACTTTGGACCCTAGAGGTTCTACAAAATGGACTGGCGTCTGGTTACCGTGACCCGTTGCTTATTAAGATACTCTCACGTATGGTCAGCGTGCAGTAGTACCACACCAACAGGAAGTTAAAGATCTCGTCTGTGACTCTGAAAAGAATCACATTTACACATCAGACTCACGTTTAAGGGAATATCTGATTCACAAAGAATTATGAGGAGAATACGCAGGCCGCCATGAAGCAGCAACCACTCACCGATAATTAAGTATAAAACGGCAGCTTATGGCACCGAGCATCAGGATGATGGTCAGGTAAAGTTTGAACTTCTCATATTCGTCTTTGTAGGCAAATCTGTTCATAGGGAACAAAGAAAACCCGAACTAAGCCGGATTACTGCTCCCCTTCAAACTGCAGGATGTACAACGGAGGAAAAAAGGAGATCACTGATGGGAAACTACTCAAGAAGAAGATGCTTTAATAACGGAAGCAAACTTACTTCGCTTGGTTGCTGAGAAGCGTTACATTAACGTTCCCGAGGACCAAGTTTAAGTATAACCTGAAAGAGACCATTATGAAATGACGCCTGCATTAAACACGCATATCAAGTCGAAAAAGCATGTACTTTGTATTTCTACAGTATATTAGATTGGATTCTAGGTTGGGTCAATG
>JAACJT020000034.1:288171-316018 GCA_009936485.2 Gymnarchus niloticus
CCCCTTCCCTCTCTCCCTCCCCCTCCTCCCCTCTCCCCCTCCCCCCCCCCCCCCCCCCCTTTCCCTCCCTCCCTCTCTCTCTTTCCCTCTCCCTCCCTCCCTCTCCCTCTCCCCCTCCCTCTCCCCCTCCCTCTCCATCTCCCTCCCTGCAGCACTACCTGAGTTACCTAAACAGCGTTCGTGTCCAGGACATCTTCACTTCCACCCACAGCCTTCTGCATTACTTTGACCGGCTCATCCTCACCGGCGGGGACAGTAAGAGTAACGGGGACGAGGGCTACGGCCGGAGCCTCCGCTACGCTGCTCTCAACCTGGCTGCGCTGCACTGCCGCTTTGGCCACTGGTGAGCGGGGGCTGCCACACAGCCCCTGATTGGTCAGGGGGGGCTCTGAAGTCGCACGCTGTCACGTTAATGACTGCAGTCGCAGTTTGCTTGGCTTTTCCATGTGCTGGGAAGGTGATGTGTGTCGCTGTGGCCAGGAAATGTGTAAATTAACATGAATGTTTGGCTCACAAGGTAAGACCTCTGTAAAGGGTCGTAAGGGTTGGGGTTCTGGGGTCACTCAGGTGGTTAGTTACAGGAAGGACTTGTGACATTACTCAGAACAACATGGACAAGGACCAGTGCAGAACGTGTGTGTCTCATGTATGTCAGCACGATATATTTGAGGGTGTTAAAGCTGAAAAGGCCACAGCATACAGTTTTGACCTGAGCTCGCATGAGGCTGAACCCTCTCCCTCCAGCCAGCAGGCTGACCTGGCTTTGCAAGAAGCCATCCGTATCGCCCAGGAGTCCAATGACCACGCTTGTCTGCAGCACTGCCTGGTAATCGCCACCACTCTCCCTCTCGCAATAACTGCAAAGATCCACTTCTCCTGATTTGCTTTGATTCGCACGTGTGTGTGTGTGTGTGTGTGTGTGTGTGTGTGTGTGTGTGTTTGTTTGCTTGTTCGTTCCTTCCAGAGCTGGCTGTATACACTGGAGCACATGAAGGGATCCGACAGCTCAGTCCTAACGGAGGACTCTGTGACAATGGCCGCCCACTTCTGTTTACCGGTATTAGCAGGACACGGAGATTGCAGGTTGATGCTTGAAATGTAAAATTTCTCGGCTCAGGACAGGTTCCTGGGTGCAGGCTCTCTGAGGTGCTAAGCTTCTTCCTCCTCCTGGTCTTGCTTCAGTACCTGGCTTCCCTGGGCATTCAGTCCCTCGTCCAGCAGGGGGCGACAGGCGGAAAGGCCGCCAACAAGCTAATGGATGCGCTGAAGGACACGGACATTTTGCTTTGGAAGCACAGCCTTTCTGAACTAATCGACATCAGTCTGGCACAGACCACCTCCTTATGGCGGATGTATGGCAAGAGGTCAGCCTGCCCCCCAGTAGCCCTTTCTGAATCTTTGTCAGCCTCTTCCTCTTGCTCCTCCCCGTCGCTCTTGTTAGCCCCAGTCAGCCGTATCAAGGTGGACGTGTTGCGGCTCTGCTGTGGTTCTCCGTAGCTAATCTCTTTGTAGTTCTGTGTGCAGCTTTTTAGTTGCTGTTGAGGTGAGCAGCCCCTCCTGGGGGACGGTAACCTGCGGAGCCTCTCTTGCAGCACCATGGCGCAGCAGCAGGCCCAGCTTCTCCTGAACATGAGCAGCCTGGAGCAGGTCAACTTCGGGGTACAGCAGAATAACACAGAGCCCTTCGCCGTGGCCCTGTGCCACCTGGCCGAGCTGCACGCCGAGCAGGTACCCACCCCCCACCCTTTGGCACAGAAGCTGTGCCATTTTAGGGTTTCTGTAGGCTAACAGCCATAACCCTGAACCTCTCCCATGACTGACTGTTTATTCCAACAGAGAAGGTCTGTCTCCCTCGCTCCATCTGTCTATTGATTCTGCCCTGTCTCTAATCCGACCCCCCCCCCCCCACACACACACACACCTTTTCCAGGGTCTCTTCGCTGCAGCCTCTGAGATTCTGACACACCTCAAGGAGCAGTTCCCCCCCCACACTCAGCACGCCAAGGTGAGCTGGTGTCGGAGGTGTCCTCACTCTCGCGTCCCTCTGGTCCTGTTGACTTGTTATCGTGATTGTTTAAGGGTCCTTAAGTACCCAGGGCTGTCTGTTGCCTTGAGTGCCCTCAGAAGTGCAGGTTACAGGGGTCATCAATTCTGAATGCTTAGACAGCTCCGCTCGGCATCGTCTCGGAAGCGAGATGCTGATCAGAGAGACTTCCTCTACTACAGTAACCTTTCACTACAGTCAAGATTAATGACCAAAGAATCAAAGCTAAGTTTGTAGCTCAGCTGTATTCTAACCCTAGAACCCGTTGTTGGAAGATTGGACTTAAGTGGCTAATGAGAGACTGGAGCCAGTCCAGGCTTGCCATAGGCTCTGCCCTCTGAGCCCTCTGCCCCCCTCCCATCATCTCGTGCAGCTCTGGATGCTGTGTGACCTAAAGATCCAGTTTGAGCGAGCCATGAACGACGGGAAGTACCACCTGGCGGAGGCCCACGTGACGGCCATCGCTGCCCTCAATGAGATGGAGGGGCTGTACAGGTGGGTGTCAGCCTGCTGACTCTTTTTAAAGGCACAGCGACACTGTTTAAATGCTGCTCACCTGAGTACGCCATATCTACAGAAGCTGCCAGGAAATTCTTTGTACAGTCACACAAAGGTCCTTGAGTCCTTTCAGATGTAAATGTGATTTCGTGGTCATAAGACTAATGCAGTTGTAGAATTCTGTGTTGGAGGTCCTCGTTAAATGCCTCTGTCGGGGGTACACTTAAAGAAGACAGATGAGGCTTCAAAAGCCACAGTGGTTGGAATTGCTCGTGAGTTTGACCCAATGGGAACCAATAAAGTATCCAGAATCTGTGGGTTAATCTGGTTGCTGTTGACCGACCTCCCTGTTGCTTTCAGATTGGCGCGAACCCAAACTAACCTCCATACTCCAAGCTAATCTCTCCATGAATAGCGTGCCAATGTGACAACTTGACCGTTTTCATGTCGCCGAGCCGCACCTGCTCTCTGTCCCCAGGAAGGCGTTGGTGATGAAGGCACAGACCCGCACGGCTGAGGCCTACAAGGTGCTGCAGCGGCTGCAGGTGCTCTGCGAGAACAGCCGCAGTACCGAGATGATGATCCGGTAAGTGAGCGGAGGCGGCGCTCTCCCCAAGTCCCGCCCCAAAGGCAGGGCCGTCGGCGTCGTCCAGTCTCATGGGCGCTAGCCATTGCAAATTTTGCTATTAAGGAAAGAAAAGCACATTTTTACATAATGGTTTTATGTCCTGCCCGGTGCAGCGTGATGCTCACCACAGCAGAGCTGCTCTGGGAGTCCTCCAACTTTGCCACCGTGCTGCCCCTCCTGCTGCAGGCTCTGGCCCTGGCGCGACAGCACCACCTCCAGGCACTGGCTTCTGAGACCATCTTGCACCTGGCCTTCTCCCAGGTGACCCCGCTGCCCTTAACCAGCATCAGACTGCTCACTGATCAGGGATGGCAGCAGTATCTCTGTAATGATGAATCCTGCAACGTCACTCACTGGCCCTGGGGACGTTCTGCCTTTGAGCTGCTCTGATCTGCTGAGTTAGTGTCATTGGAAATGGTCTGGTTTTCGCGGCTGAGTTTGGAGGAGCATGGCCTATCATGTTTCTCCCAATGCCTTGGCCCAGTGTGGCACGGAAGCCTCAAAAGATGGTCTCGGTGTGGAATTCTGCCCTGAAACCCGGTCCCCAGGCTTATGATGCTTCTGTTTGTCCTCCCCCCCCCCCCCCCCCGTCTCTGGGGCAGCTGATGCTGGGTGTGCCCGAACAGGCTCTCAGCATCCTCCATGAGGCCATGGAGCCCATCTTGGCCCACGGCGCCCTCTTGGATAAGGGCCGTGCCCTGCTGCTGGTGGCCAAGTGCCAGATGGCTGTGGCTGGAGGTCGGCCGGACCAGCATGCAGGTACGCGGGGGCTGGACTGCCGTGAGGCTCCTTGCAGATGGATCCTATCGGGGTTCTGTACTTAGTACCTGCTGTTCTGGAGATGCTTGGGTCTGAATGCATCGGGGGAAGGTGATTCTAGTGTTTAGTTCTGCATTCCTACATTCTTTATTCATGAATTGAAAAGCTCTGGCTGTGTTAGTGAGGAACTTGGGGGGTGGTGTCTTATCATTCATATGACACTGTCCCCCCTCCCCAGCCTTGGAGCTGGCGGTGCAGACGCTGGATGAAGCCGCCGCCTACTTCTCCCGCTTGGGCTGCAAGGAGCGCCTGCGTGACGTGCACTACCTGCAGGCACGGCTGCACCACTCGCTAGGCCACGCCCCACAGCGCAACAAATGCGCCATGCTGTTCCGCATGCTGGACCAGGAGCTGCAGGGAGCAGGGCTGCAGCCCGTCACTCGGCTATGATCCGCATGGTGGAGGGAGCGAGTCTGAGTGGCACACGCACCAAGCGAGCACGCAAGCCCACCCCTCCTTCCCCGTCTGCAGGAGCTGCAGTTATCTTGGGCTCTTTCTTCCTGCCGTGGGTTTCATCCTTGGGTTTTACGGTCACTTTTTGACCGGACAGCCTTCTGTTTTCTGCTTTAAAATCAAAATGAACATGTGACATCTGTGTATCTGATTTCGACCGTGACCATCGCTGCGTGATAATGTTGGTCCATAAACTGACCACTAGTTCAGTTCGGGTTTTGCATGGAGAGAATGCTCAGTGTTTTTTTTTTTTTTTTTTTTTTAGGTTCTCCATGCCAAATGGTGGACTTGGTTTCTTACTGGCTGTTTTGATGTTTCCTTGGTGGTTTTTTTTCGTGTGTGTTCTGGTTGAGGGGGGTTAAGATAATCGAGTCCAAGTCGTTCTCTGAGACGCCCACGCTCTGCAGTCCCACGTGCCTGATTTTAACCCTTGACTGCCCGAGGTACCTACAATAATGGTTTCCTGCCGAGTAGGCACACCATGAAGGTGTTCTTGTTCACTCTGCTTCTGGATGCGATCAGCACGTCAGTAAAAGTGAAACATTCGTTTCTTGATATTTGGCCTGGAGGTGAATTTGCTTTTTTGTTCTGGAAAAATGTCGCTGTATATGCTTTTAAGGGATGGAACAGCACCTTAAATTATAAACGTTTAAAAATCGTGACTCTTAGAGTGCTGTCTTTAATTGATCACCAGCATATGACTTACTGCAGGGCAGAATTTCATTTTTGATGTGGTTCCTAGACCGGTCTATCTATCAGGAAATATCACAACAGCGCATCCTCTAGAGGGAGCTCTCACTCGATTATAGTCATCAGCACTCTCGCTCTGAGGGGGAATTGAAGGTTTCCATCATTACTGTCTTTGTGTAGTGTAGAATGATTTTGTTGAGACGCTAACGGGAGTGGCCATGCGCCGTTTTTTAATGCAATTTGAGTTGAAACCACATTGAATTCCCACTAGATG
The DNA here is from genome assembly GCA_009936485.2 of Gymnarchus niloticus. Taxonomy (NCBI): domain Eukaryota; kingdom Metazoa; phylum Chordata; class Actinopteri; order Osteoglossiformes; family Gymnarchidae; genus Gymnarchus; species Gymnarchus niloticus. The sequence goes on from JAACJT020000034.1 coordinate 293,578, forward strand.
GCGCTCCTGCTCTCATCATCCAGCAATGGTTGAATTGCTAAAATGGACTTGTGTAAATAATGAGTAAATCTAGGTTTGGGTGTATAATAACTATGAAAATGTGGTGGGGAAAGCACTCAACTAACGGGCTTCAGATGACTGGCATGAGTTCCTGTTTCAGCAATGTAATAAAACCTTCCAGCTAAACATTGTGTAACCTAACAGACAAGAAACGATTTGATGCGCTTTCAAGCATCGAGCCCAGAAGAGAGAGAGTATACTTTGGCTTCCTTCAAAAGGTTTATTCAAAACTGGCTAAAGCAGGGGGCTATTCTCAACAACCTATCCTCACAGTGTACATAAGTAGACACAGTGTAAATGAATCACTTAGAGGAATGAATCCAGGGATGTTGTAAGACAGACACCCCCCTTGAGTTTTGGAGTAATTTACTATATATGCATCGTTAAGCCTGGGAGATTCTTCAGATAAAAGCATGGGCAGCTAACTAATTTCTACAGTTTACTGTCATTTAAAACTCACACATTTTGTTATGAAGTATTTAAATTCTTAGGGGATGATCTATATGCTGTATATAAAGTCTGTTCTGGATTAATTAGCCGATTACAGCTCTGATTACAGCTCTGATTACATCTCATTTATAATCGTGCTGCCAGGTCAAGCTCTGTTGACTGCTGTGAAGTCCCATGATTGTTCCTGGACACAGACATCATCGGCTGGGAGAAGGTGACGATTCGGTGTGGCGTGGAGTCACAATTCGTCCCGGTTAGTGAGTTTTCGGCTGCTGGGTTTCGTTGGCGGAGAAGATGGCGGACATGATGCAACTGGGTAGAGAATCTTTGTTATTGTGGAAATGGAGCAAGGGGACGCATGTTTACTGTATTGTCTGATAGTGATTCATATAATAATAATTCTGATGAGATGCATACATCCAGCCTGTAACTGGTAATTCTGGTCAAAGTTGCAGGGGGGCCTGGAGGTAACCGCAGGAAGCACAGGGCAGAAGGTTAAGGGGTTCGTGTGATGGACTGGCATCGCACCCACAGGGCAGAAACACACACCACACTATGTCCAATTTAATGATGCCAGTTAGCCTACCTACGTGTCTTTGGCCAGCAAGAGGAAACCAGTAGGACACAGTGAGAACATGTAAAGCCCAGACAGACAGAATGGAGGCAGGGCTCAAATAGAGGCACCATGCCACCTGACTGTAAAATAGCATGCATTTTACAAGGAGATGGTGCAGATATGCAGTGCTTGCTGTTTATTTTCGGTCAAGTTCCCATATATCGTCATACACACACCGTGGTAATTTTTGGATTCTCTGATCCTGGTGGTCATGGATCCATCCATCCATCCATCTAAATCCTCAGACTGATGCTATCAATGAAAATTGAAAGAATGCGAATCCATTTGACTACCTGTTTATGGTCTTTGTACAGAATGGCGAATCATGTTTATGAATAGCCTTAGTTATACAATGTCACTGTGATCAAGTCAGGTCTGTGTAAATGGTAACTTTTCTAGATCAGAGAACCACGCAAGGAGGAAGATGATTGAGGTCATCTGTGCACTTTATTCTTAGGGCATTTAATGCTCCTTTCAGGGGTGAAAAGGCTCTGTGGGTATCTGAAAGGCACCTGCTGTATTTTCTGTAGAAAATGTAACCCATTTCTGATCCCGCTGAAGGGAGGGAATACATCTGTGATAGAACATAAAGAACACATTAAGCAAAGTGTGAATTCTGGCCTAGATGACGCTGCCCTTCACTGGACACGGCAGGGGGCTGGGGGCTGGGAGAGGAGTGAGGGGCAGAGGGGGTCAGGCCGTACTCCGCAAAGACCACTTATGTCCGAGGCACAGATCGCATTGTCACTCGCGGTTCTGTTTCTCCTGTGAAGAGGAGGTATTTGTCATGATTTACTGGTGGTGTTTATACTGGTGTTCTTGCACAATATTCAGATGAGTGCACAGCATTTGGTATTCTCTGTGAAACGTGCTGCTCATGTAAGGCAGACATTAAGCAAAGCGCATGCACAGCAGTCCATTTCCGACGGCTCACACTTCCCTTCAGAATCACTAGATGGCGCAATTCCTTAACAGAGTAGCCTGCACATTTCTCCTTTGTCCATGAAAGCCCAGTGATGGCACAAATGAGGCTTCAAAACCTGTGGTGGGTAGGAGTATCCCAAACAACCAATCAATGCGGGTGCTAAATGAGGCTTCAGAACCCATGGTGGGTGGGAGTATCCTGAACTGACCAACCAATGTTTTATCCCATCACTATTTTGGGAAGGCCAACAGAGGTACCAAGAAAAGTTCCTGTTAGTTCATTTCCTCGCAAGATATTTCTATGTAGGAAATCTAGTTGGTGTAAGGAGATGTTGCAGACTGAGGTACTGCGTATTAGCTAACAGGCTCTGTGACGTGTTCGCTGCTGTTTTTGTTTCCGAGTTTCATCCCACAGCAGCTTCCAAGAAACAGCATTGCTGTCAGCCCGAGATGAACGCACGGCTCTAGTGAATGTAGCCCTCAGGAGGTCAGTGCTGGAGTCTCCATGTCTGATCCTAATTTTCCTCCAGGGATCAATAGCACCTTGCCTTGTCTCGTCGCTGCAGGAGCGTGGCCCGCCCAGCAGGCTTGTTCACGAGGTACAGCAGAGTGTGGGGCGGTGGAGGCAGCCTGGTGTTGTGGTGCATGGCATGGATCTTTGACTGGCGGTCCCAGAGGCAACAGGAAGAAGCTCTGGCTGTCCAGGCAACAGGGAACCTATGGAAAATCTGGAGGCATAAGTGGATTCTGTGGGCTGATGTGTGCTGGCTGGACCGTCAGTGCATCAGCTTGTCTGCAGGGGTATGAAGGCGTCTGGAAGGTTGCTGCTCAGCTGCACAGCACTTTGACTTTTCACTTGCATGAGTGCAGTTTTACACTGACCGCTCTGGGTGAATTACTAGGGAGACACTTGGTTTGAAAGCTGAATGATCGCATGGGGCTGTTTAATTTGTTTATCTCAGTAAGGGTAAAGCATACAAGCTTCATTGGCCTGTAGTGTATTTCATGAGTTTAGAAAACGACTAACGTAACGTGGCCGTATGTTAATAGGGCAGCACGTATTTTCTGGTCTCCTCCTGCAATTTGAAATACGAAGTGAATCAGGATCTCTAAGTTACCTGTAGGGTGTATCAGTATATACCCTGTAACTGACTGGCATGTTGGTCAGTGTAGGCCCTGCCCTGTGTCCTGAGACACTCTCTTCAGGCTTACCACAATACTGTACTGGATAATTGGTTATGGATGGATGGATGAATGAGAGTCACATTCCCTCAAGATGTTTCCCAGTGACTCACAGGAGGAGTGTTTCAGGTCAGTAGTACTGCAAAGCGGCTGAGACCAGACTTCCTGTGTGTGTCCCACTGCCGAGCGCCTGCCGCTCGAAGGGTGGAGTCTCAGCACCCAGGCAGTGCTGCCATTATGCTCTGACCTTTTCGCTGGCACCTGACAGAAATGCCACATTTCCATCTCTCGCCATGGGAACAAGGAGGGGCTCAGCTAATGCTGGTGGAGGGTATGGTTGACCCACACCGCACAGTGCCCCCAATAGGGCACAGAATCCTAGGCATTCCTGTGGCAGGTATGGCCAGAAAGACTGACCAACAGCACAGAAATTCTGCCACGATGTTGCTGAGCCTGAATATAGCTAATGATGCCTGCCGGGTCACACAGTGGATTAGGGATCTGGGCGTGTGTCTGGGTGGTCAGGGGCTCACATCCTCTGGGTGGCTGAGTGTCGCATTCCAGAGCAACACACTTAACCCTAAGCTTGGGGTCCTTGATGCTGCCTGACTGCAAGCTTTTCTCATCTGCGCTTCACTTTGAACACACGCATTGGCTAAATAAATGAAATTCAGATTGGCCTTTGCTTCACAGAGCAGCAGAGCAGCTTTGTCCAGTGGCCCACAAGGCATTTCAGGGACCTTGGACCACAGCAAGCTGTCCACCCCTCCCGTTCCTGGATTGTCATGATTGGTGGTGTCAGTTTGCAGAAAGGGAATGGGTATAATGGACACCCTAATAACAGTGAAGCAAGTCAATGTTACAGTATGGTGGGGTTTGTTCCCCGAGTGAGTCAGTGTTACGTTTAGGTGGGGCCGGTTCCCCGAGTGAGTCAGTGTTATGTTCCGGTGGGGCCGGTTCCCCGAGTGAGTCAGCGTTACGTTTCGGTGGGGCCGGTTCCCCGAGTGAGTCAGTGTTACGTTTAGGTGGGGCCGGTTCCCCGACTGAGTCAGTGTTACGTTCCGGTGGGGCCGGCTCCCCGACTGAGTCAGTGTTACGTTCCGGTGGGGCCGGCTCCCCGTCTGAGTCAGTGTTACGTTCCGGTGGGGCTGGCTCCCCGTCTGAGTCAGTGTTACGTTCCGGTGGGGCCGGCTCCCCGACTCAGTCAGTGTTACGTTCCGGTGGGGCCGGCTCCCTGACTCAGTCAGTGACAGCAGTTACATGGAGTCCTCAAGTCCGTGCTGTTTAAGTAACAGCCATATCTTAACGGTTTTACGATGGCTGTTTTTCTGCCACCGCCTCTCGTCTCAGAGATTGCTGGGAAAGAAAACCCAAGCTGAACGTCTCAGAACACGAGTCCAGCTCTACTTGTGTTGAACATTTTCTGCTAGGCGGTGCTTTGAGCACGAGTTTCCCCACATGGAATCACACAGCTCTACCCACATAGACACACGCAGAAATGCACGACCGGTATTTCAGACTTCTGCTATATGTACGAATGAGTACATGCAATGGACATATGCAGTATGTTACCGCATACAAACTAACAGCCATGTTAGTGTGTGTGTAGAAATATCATGTCTTACCCTGTGGAAGATGTCAGCATTTTGCTGCACGTGGGAGTCTGCAGGAGAAGGCGGGGGTGGTCTTCCTTCCGTCCTGCCCAATGGAGAGGACTCATCAGTTATCCCTACCCTACCCCTGAGCTTCTGGTGGCTGTCACTCCCTTCCCAGGCACTCAAGCCTCTCATATCTGTTTTCGTTTATTAACCCAAGAAAGCAGCAACTCCGGGATTGTGGTTTGCTGTTTTTATTTTATTATTGAATAAGCTGTTACACAGCAGCTGGACTGACTGCGTTTGACGTGTGTGGAAGCGGCTGGCCGAGGTGATCGGGTAGCTGGGAGGGTGGCATGCCTGAGATTGTCCGAAACCCCGTGGCCAGTTAAGACAACTGGCTGGCGGTAAACGTCCACGGGCTCATTTTTGAGGACAGCGACTGATATACTAGCAGAACATAGTCAGAACGTAAGCGGAAGGTTTCACGCCTGTGATGTGTGCGTTTACATCATCCACGTACATCGCCGTAGACCATAGCAGTTTTTCTACTTTGCCTGCACATGGTTGGGTAGACAGTTAGCTTACCGCAGCAGTGAGCGGGAGGTCCGGGTTTCGTCACGCCTCGAAAAGACCAGACGCTGACACGACGGAATGTCCTGACACACCGGTGCCTTGCCAGCGTTATCACAGCTCACAGATGGCAGATCTGACCCAGAACACTGAACACCAATTCACGTTGAAGCGGCTTTGAAGCTCTGATCGACGAACTGACCAAAACGCGCACACACACACACGGCATACGGCACCACAGACACGACAGTACAAGATCACAGCGGTGAAATCACTCAGTTCAAAACACGTTGCTGATTGTAAAATTCACATTACTGATGCAGTCCTGCAGTCTAAGACGGCCGGTAAAGCGTATCAGAATGACACCAGAATAAGATTTAGCTTTTTTTTTTTGACTGGTAAAACGCAGGATAGCAGCGATGCTATGGGAGATGTGTGGACCGAAGACACGGACCGTCTCACGCGCTTGTTGCCGATGGAGGTGGTGGGTCACTGACAGCCAAGTCGCTCTTGTTGCTGGAAACGCACAGCTGCGTCAAAGGAGAAGGCAGATGGCTTCGAGCTAACAGGAAGCCACTGACACGTCTCGACACAACGTCAAAGCCAGTATGATGAAGCTAGAAGTCACGATGGAGAATCAGTAATTCTGTTGTTCACATGTTATAGTCATACGATGCTACATACATTGTAAAAGCTGGAGTTCGGGGGCTTGATTATTGGCTACATCGAGGGCTGCCAGCTTCCATTCTTGCCGCATGTAAACAGTTACGCGGGCGTACAATTAAACAACAGATCCGTTCTCTGCTGCAGCTCTCTTTCCGACATGTGATCCAGCAGACATCTCAGTTGGTGTTTCGGGTAGCACTCCGACGGGGTTAGCGGTCTGGCTTAGAAGAGAGGTCTCCAGAAACTGCAATTCTGTTCTCCCTCAGTGTCCTGGACAAGATGAAGAATGAGCTGGTGGTCCTGATGAAGAGAATTCTCCCGCTCAAGACCAACAGTCATGCTGTCACAGAGGAAGAGGGGGGCCTCTAGTTTAAAAAAAAAAAAAAAAACCCGTAATGTCTGTCAAAGCCCCAGTCACTGGAAGGCAGTCAGGCTCCAGCCTGGTGATCTCACTTCGAATAGGTCTTCTGATGAGATGCTCTGGTCCGATCCGGACGTAAGCGCTGTGTTCACTTTGGGCTTCCGTTCCGTTCATAGATTTCCTGGTTCAACAGGGAGGATTGTTTCTTCCTTCAGGCCCACAGTGTTATGACTGTTCTGGACGAAATCTGACCTTCTGCGATCGGCTTCCAAATTGGATTAACTCTCCTCCAATTTACTGTCAGCTTACCGTAAATACACAAGGGCTTGTCAGCATTTAACAAGCTATTTATTACACCGTAAAAGAAGCGCCCTAAATTATGGATGTCAGGGCATTCGACACTAGTTTGAACATGGAAAGATTATTAAAAGTACAAAACCAGCTTCAGTTTCAGTCAATGAACTAAATCACCAAAACTGCACAGTTTGTTAGTTAACATAATTAATCCGGACGACAGGAAAGCTCCGTTTCTACTTGCGTTCAATTTCACACAAACAACGTTCGCAAATGATTTGCAGGTGAAAGTTTTGGAGAGAAAGAGCACAGATATGTCAGGGGGAAGGACGACAGGCAGATGTCATGACTCGGCAGTTTTGTCTGTCATGTGACCTGGAGCTTCCAGAACCCACTGAACTCATTCCGTACCTTTTGTTGGGAGATTAACAGGCTTCATGTGTGCAGCTGGGCCATCATTATGTGGGCCCTCGGTCCTGCACCCAAGCCAAGCCAAGCTCCTCCAGTCCAGGTCCTCAGGATCCGATCCCACCCAATTCCTGGGAGCACCGTCGACAGCATGGTGAGTCAATGTCAGACTCACTTCGCTTCTGAGTGGGGACCTCCTGCAATGGCGTTTCTAGGTAATGGGGTACCTACAAGGTGCTAGGTCCTCTGCTTGCCAAGACGGGCTGCAGATTCATGGTTTGGGACTTGGTGGTGGTTTGGGGAAAAGGAGGGGCTGCTGTTCTGGTAACCGAAAACAGAGGAAAGGCCTTTTGGTACTGAAGTCAGGCCCGGCTTTGTGGTGGTGCTGACAGTTAGGCAATCACCTCTCGCAGTAATGCAGCGTGAAGTTCCGGGACACCTTCTTGTCCCCGAAGGCCCAAGGCTCCAGTTTGTCTTCCAGTTCTTCCTCCTCTGCTTCTTCATCCTCGTCATCATCGTCCTCCTCCTCGCAGTGGCTGGCCTCCTCGATGGAGGTTTCCATGTGGTAGCTGTACGGTTGCCCCTCCGTGTACTCGTAGATGGTGGGCAGGCTACTCTTCAGGCTGCACCGCCTACGCAGAGCCACCAGCAGGGGCTGTGGCATCGTGAAGATGTCCACGTTGTTCCCCAGGTCGATCCATGCCAAGCTGGAGAACCTCTTGGGGTCTTTCATGGCCTCCGTGAGGTCCTTGACGATGCCGAAGGTCAGTCGATTGCCATTAAGCGCCAGCGTGGCCAGTTTTGGCATGGCACTCAGGTAGGGCAGCAGGAGGCGGAGGTTGTCGTCGTGGAGCTCGGTGAAGCTCAGGTCCACCGAGGCCAATGCGTCGCCGTTATTCTGAAGGTAGTACGCCACCCGGTGGACATCCCTGGTGGAGAGCGGGATGCCGGATAGGTCCACCGTGTCGTTGAAAAGCTTCTTCTGCAGTGTTGTTTTGAGGCTGTATGGAGAAAGGAAATTAAATCGTTTAGAACAACCCCCCACAGGCACATGGTAGTTTTGCCATGTTTGTCGCGCCTCTCTGGAGTCAACGGGAACGGCGAGGCCATCGAAATGAGCGTGATCTCCAGACAGCTTTTGTTCCTCCCCCCTCTCTACCAGTCAGCTTCATTCACGCCTCGTTTTCCTCATTTCCGATGACGCCTGGCTGTCTGTGGATCACGCTAACGGCCAGATGTCGGCTTACAGCGGGGATCTTTCTGCAACTGACTGCGCGTGTGTTGTCCTGATTAGCACTCCATCGTATCGCCCCGAAACAGAGCTGTGTCACGTCTCTGAGGCGTGTGCCGTTCGCGATGGCATTGGTCGTCACCCCGGTGTCAGCTACGGGGGTGCCGCGAATTGGTGTTTTTACAAACGGTGCCAAGTAAGCAAGCATGTAACGCTTTTAAAGGTGTTTCGTGTAAACTCAAGAAGATACCTATGTGTACAGCATGCACTCGGTGACACGACAAGCGAGGCTCATTAATCACTGGCAACCCTTCTTTTGTAAACTAATAGGCTTTGGCCTGCTCGGGGCAAAGCTTTGTCGATGAGGTTTAGCGGTAAGTGAGGTGGTGCAGGAGTTCCCCCCCTCCGCCGGCCTCTTTTTGGTAATTTTACCCTGCCTCTGAAATGGCAGCCAGGGAGAAACATTACCATCACACTGTACTTATGTGTGTCACTGTGCGTCTGTTTGGGGCGGGGGTACTGGACTAAGGCATTTATTTCTGTCCCAGTTTTGCCCCGGGAAGCCGTTTGTGTCATTTCATGTTACGAGGGTTAGTAGTCCAGCCGGCCTGACGGCAGAGGAGGGACTGTAGTGCGTCAGGGCTTACAAGACGTTGATGACGTCCTCAGGACACCAAGAAAATAGCAGCAGGAAAAAAAAAAAAAAAAAGCTTGCCATTTTGTTCATGGAGGTAGCAAAGCTGCTCGCAGGCTTCAGTACATACAGGCTCTCAACCACAGCCCCCCTACCTGCTGACAAGATAGACTGGTCTGAGATGGTCATGGTGCCCCCTGCTGGGCAGTCACCCAGCCAGGTCGAAACGGACACGGTGCACGTTTGAACCCGGCAGGACAGACGGAGCTCTCTGCCGACTGCTCTCTCTGTGTCCTTTTGCCTCAATGGTGAATTTTGGACAATAAGTACCCATCTCATTCTTGCTAAAAGGGATCTTAAGCGACCCTTTCTCACTAACGGCAAGGCCGTGTGCTCGCTGCCCTGTTATACACTAATTAAAGCCTGTCCAGGCAAACAAGGCGATGTAAACAACGCCCAGCTGGAGGTACATTAAAAAAATGCATGAAAGAGGACAAGGTGGTATTCACACAATCTGTCTGAAATGCCTCTCTCTGATTTCACTGAATTCCATCCAGATACATTCTTCCCACACAACGATCGCATTTCACAGTAATACTTCTGCATTAAGCATTCCTATTTTTTCATTCTTATTTTTGATTATCGTTATTGTCGTCTTGTTTACTGCATGCTTTCAACTCTAGTGCCTTTCAACCAGTAATTCTGGTTAAAGGTTCAACAGAAGCACTCCTCAGGTTGGAATCTCTGGCCCTTCTTCCACTGATGTGTATGCAGAGGGTCAGAACAAAACAGACAGCTGTTGTGTCGATCTCTAATACTAACACGTGCTTAAAATCTCATTAGCCACGTGTGGCACGTCCGCCAAACACTCCAGCCAATCACAAAGCCCAATTCCTTCGGTGATCGCTGACCGCAGAACAGTTAAGCTGCTCGTTCTCAGACTGGACCAAAACAAGTGCACTTTCAGAGAACCCTCCCATCTCCTTCTCCTGCTCCAGTCCTCGAGGGGGTCCCCCCCCCCCATTTTCAGTCAGCATGGTGGTCTCCTTCTCTTCTCCCTCTCTCTCCTTCTCTAAGCTCCCCCTCCTGCCCGTGGCTCCAGCCTGATTCATTTCTCCTCGCACACACCAGTCAAGGCCCGTCTGCAGCCAGGACACAAACACAAGCTGCTGGAGCCGGGGGGAGGGGGGGGGGGGTGTGGCTTAATGCAGGTTCGTGGGATTGGTACTGGCTGCAGCATGAAGCTTGGATCATCCTCAGTAGACCTGAGGAGCCCCCAGTCCCCGTGGCAACAGAGTCGGGAGGAGACATATATACACTAGAACACTGATTGTGGAAATACCCACCCCACAAAAATTGATGCAGTATGTACTTTTATTTACGGGTTGTTATGCTGAAGTTCTACTCTTATCACTACACGCATTCTTCAGTTAAATAATTGGAAACAAATAGCATTGAAATTACAGAAGTAATAACCTTTTGTACAATAATTAAATATTTTAATTGCACGCCTAATTACATTTTGTTACATATAAACTTGGTATTTTCATACACGTTTTATTTTGTGATAAACAGAGCCAACTTTGGTCAGGATTTACTTGGATCACCGATGTTCTACTGTATAAACATTCACAGTGAGCTGGTATGGTGGATAAATCTGACAGAGGACATCACACCTGGTGTTGTCCTGTAAAGCTAATGAACATCGACCCCAGTGCTTCATGTACCAGATGGGATGCCGCTTTGCCTCACGTTTAATAATTTAGGGACACGCTCCCCACGTGACGGTCCTGTATACCAGCCTCGTGGTCGACGATCGGCCAGCCTTTCCTTTCTAGGACGATTCCGTTCCCGGTTCGTGTACGGTTGCTCATGCTCGGTGTGTATGGCGAGTGTCCTCCAGTTTCCGGCGGAAGGTATCGGGCTTTGACGTTCTTCTACTGCCGGCCTTTTGGAGGCTGGGGTGTGATTTAACGGAACCGAGGACCGCTAAGCCCAGACCACCCCCCACGTTATTTTTTTTGGTCAGTTAACTGACATGGTGCAGCAAGATGCACGTCGGTATCAGGGCACCATACAGCCTAACGGGGGTCTTTCAAGGGATGAGAAATCTCCCTATGTGATTGGGGGGCTGTAAATTTAAGGGGTAAAAAATGAGTTTGAAGAAGCTATAATCTTACTTTCCCAGTATTCTCCTGATCTCCTTTAATTTACCTCGTAACTCTGGCATTCATAACACACGACTCTCATAATCATTTCATTCTCCTGAATGCCGGCTGTGACCTTGAACTGCTGCTACATTAATGAAGATTCTGCTTCCAGAACTGTGATTAATGGTTGAAGGTATATTAGAATAAAAATTCACATTGGAGATTTCCCTCTGCGTTGGCTGCTAATTATACTTAAAGCATGGCATGCTGTCTGTCATGTGGGATAATGCTTTCTGCAGAATAGCAGTACGTATTGATTCTGAGATGGGCTGAAATACATTTTTCATATAATGCAAACGGCCAATGACCATCTTCTCCACGCCTTTCCCGGTCTTACGTGCGCGTTCGTTGCGGAGGACCCCGCTAGCATTTTGCCTAATGCACTAACGTATTGACCTCTCTCCCTTTCTGGTGCCTTGAAATGATCTGATTGGCTTGGAGGAAATGAAAGCTACAGGGTGGCTGTTTTGGCAGAAGCAGGGAGGGCTGCGGTAACGGTGTCTCCTTAGCAACCGGTGATCGATGGCAGCGTCCACTCTGCCACCTGTCGCTAAGCACAGGGTTTTTTTTTTTTTTTTGGACAGCCGTGACGGTGCCAAAAAAAAAAAGAAACTTTCTGAATGCAGTGTCACTTCTGATTAAATTTTAGCTGCCACGTTAAAACGTACGCAGATGGCGTCGGCACCCTGTCGCCTGCCAGGCAGATTATGGGATGGCACAGATCACACGCTGTTGACGGATGGCATTAGGGTGATGAGGCGGCATTAAGAAAGGCTGCCGACTGCGCGGACACCGCTTGCTGCTGATGTGGAGCTCATGAGCCACAACTCGGCTGCCGGCTGCATTGCCACCTGCTGCAGTGGGGGGGGCGGTGGTCTGGTGATGCGGCAGAGCAAGGAGCCAGGAGCTGCCTCCGGGCTGTCCATCAGCAGATAAGCAGCAGTGCTGATGGAAGCAAGGGCTCCACACCTGGCAATGGACGTTAGCGGACCCGCGGACAACTGATGGGCCGAGTCCGGCGAAAAAGGATGACTTCCCCCAACTAAAGCATCGCATCCAGAGAGGTGCCAACCTGGCCATCTGCAGACACGATATGGAGGAGTAACTCGTGGGATGAGAAGGTGCCGCGGTTACTGCCGGAGAGCAGGGCACTGACCGGCCTTTCGCGTGAGGCCTGCTCCTTCTGGGGCCTGGGACAGGGTGTCACGCCGGTGTTATTTGCAAGATCCACTCCTTCCGCATCACACTACAGAGCCCTAAACAGACCCAGCTCGGTATACGGACCCGTGGAAGACCACGGTACAGTGCGTGGCAGTGACGGTACTCCGTCCTGCTTCAGTGCTGTGATGATTCGGCCCGCCAGGTCTTCCACACCAGCCTGGCTTCGTTTCCCCAAAATGACCCCCTCAGCTTTAGACGTACTTTGAGCAGGGACACATTCACGGCCCAGCGGCCGGAACGGTGTGATGTCACAGTCTTCGAGCGGTCTTACATTATAAAGGAAGGATTATAAAAGAATGTTGCCCAACCGTTCATGTGCGTTACAATGGTTAGCGTGATTATAAACTAGAGCCGACTGAGTTTGTTTGTCCCCGTAACTTTAGGGGGTCGCCAGGATCAGGTGTATTACCCGCATAACGGAGTTCGATCCTACAGCTGACTGGATCACTCACACACCAATGCAATTGGTGCCCACCTTTGCGGGGGGGGCAGGGTCTCTGTCTCTGTCTGATCCTTACACCCTTTATAGCCTCCTCGGTTTCCAGAAACTTCTCTCAGTTCTTTAATTATCTCACAACCCTGAAGGGGGGCCGGGTGGAGATGTCACCATGTATCCATTCTTTGTTTTCTACAGTCCGATTTGGTTCTTCAACGTTGCCCACTTGGCCCCCGTTGTGAATTCCTCGCCCCGGTCCTTATCTTCCTGGCCTCACCCAGGCGACTGGTTCCTCTTCGTCTCTTCTGTCACACTTTGACCCGCATCTTACTTTTCTAATTGGTTTCTCTCACTTTCCCCCCACTTCCACAATAAAGTACAGAACATGCAAAATATGATAGAAATGCCCCCTGATGATTGATTACATGTACAAATCTATGATCTACTGCTCTAACTCTACAGTAAAAATTTCCATCAGTCCCTCTTCTCCTTTGTTCGTTTACTTCTCACTTTATGACGGGACTAAACTTTGCCATTCTCGAGTTTCTGAATCTGCAGTGGTCTCTGGATTCCATGCGGAGTGTCCCTTTGGGGGCCAGTCTCTCCATGGCAACAGCCCATGGGTTGTTCTCTATCCCCAGCTTTGCTTTCAGGAGGCCCCTAGAACGGCAGTGACCTCACGGTGTGGCATCGGTTCCATGGTGACCAGCGACACGCTTGGGGTTGTTCCAGCTGGCAGATGGGAGGACAACAGGTTTCAAGCTGATGAATCCTGAGCCATTATGGATGTACTGTAGTATCTTCACCGATATTTTTATCCAAAGTTGTGGGATTTCAAGCTGAATCTTTAGTAGCTCAAATCCCTGGGCCCTGACGCCCAGTACAATGTCACTGCCCCACACTTTTCCTGAGGATTTCCTTTGGAGCTCACAGGCGGAGGAATGACCTTGTGCAGCAGCCTGAGGGGCAGAGAACGTGACCGAAAGGCTATGATTGGGAGGAGCCTGGTGGGGGCGGGAGGAAGCTTCCTGCTTCGGTCTCTGCGGCTGGCTGAAAGTCACCCGCCTACTTGGGTCACGTAGCAGCTCGACGGAGCAGGAACACCAAAGCTTAGAACCGTCGTGTCCACAGATCACCGTGGGCTTTTTCCAACACAAATAAAAAAGCAGACTGTGTACCGGCGGCGAAACAACGCGGAGCAGATTAAACAATGAGACATTCGAGTCTGACATTGAGGACTGCTGATCAGTGTGGCTCTGTCGTACCTAAAAGGATGGCTCGATGGCACGTCTGCCTCTTTACGGCACCCGAACAAACAGCTCCAGTAAATAAATGAAACGCCACAAGCTAACAGTGGAAACAGGCACTCTGGCCAGGCAGTCTCTCAGCTCTCCCCAGCCAGCTTCAGCTCACAGCCAGAGCTTCACTTGGCTACCACCCTGCTGTTGATTGTCAGGGTCTGGTTGACACAGTCTGTCCGGCAGAGAAGAGAGAACAGATCCTCTTAAATCAGAATGCTTTACTCTTAATAGGACAGTGCGGCTGAAGCAGACAGGGTTTCGCCTAGCTGACCATAATCATCAAAGTGTGAGAATGAAATCATCTGAAAGCGTTCATGGGCTGCTTGCAGAGCAGAATGCGGTCAGGGCATCCACACCATTTTAACATTCAGGTCCACATCCCATCCCTGGTGTTTCCCGAGCCGGGATCTCTTCCCCCATGCAACATTGTCGCTTTCAGCCAAAGCCCAGGAGTCAGTCAGAGTCAGGGATGACCCCAGCCTTTCACAGTCGTGCTCCAGAGGGGAGTCTCCGAGAAGGTAATTAACCCATCAGACGTCACCTCCTGATGTGGCTGTGGGAGCCCGTCATTGTACTCTCAGATGCTCAGGTCACCTGTCACCAACAGCCAGCATGTCGTTGTTCAAATCTGACCCTCACAGCCTCGTCGGCAGCAGAAGAAACCGAACACCAACCAATCCCCTCGACGGAGTCCATGCTCATCGTCACGTAAACTTCTGCCGCTCGGTTGTTACAGGTTCCGATCGAGGCAACTACATTTTGATAAATCTGGAGAAAACTGTGCAGGAGGGCGTGAAAAGGTTCAGCGAGCAACCCGGGAGGCAGACGATAACGCTACCTGTCACCGTCACGTGATTACATTTATTATCTACAAATCGTTAAAGTAGGTGGCTAAGCTGCTCTGCGGACGACCATGAATAAATGATGAGGAACCCACACCGACTTTCTCACCAAGTCCCCCTGGGATCGGACAGCTTGGCTCGCTGGGTCCTGTTTTTTTTTTTTTTTTTTCTTTTCTAAAGACATGAAAGTTTTAGTAGGTGCTGTATTATTCATCAAGGTGGCTTCATAAGAGCAGCAGAACCACAGACGTCCTGCAGCAGGCAGGACCCAGGTGACAGCTCCCTCTTCGCTTTTACTCAGGGGGCTTGTGCTCCGGCGCCTGCCTTCTGTCCCCGGGTACCAGTCCTGAGGGTGGGGAGATAGTTAGGGGGATAAGGGCCGAGACTCACAGCCTGCACACACCTGATCATCCACGATCTCCCTGGCTGTATCTTCTGGGCATGCTGAACGTACGCCTAATGTCACAGCTGGAAGGTTCTCCTGTCATCTTCCTGCCAGATGTGAGTGACAGCTGGAAGGTTCTCCCATCACCATTTGAGTGACAGCTGGAAGGTTCCCCCGTCACTGTCCTGCCAGATGTGAATCACAGCTGGAAGGTTTTCTCCTTCACGCTTGTACGAGATTTGAGTCACAGCTGGAAGATTTCCCTCTCAACATCCTACCGGATTTGACTCACAGCTACATGCCGTCTGTTTCACCTTCTGACCACCTTCAAGTCACAAATAGAGGTTTCAGTCTCTTGTCACAGTACATTCCAAGCCTTTACATAACTGTCATTTGACTAAAGTCTGCTTTGAGTCAGATGCTCTTAAGGCTTAGAGTAGAATTTTTACAGACATGATCCTCCACAAATATAAGTTTGCAGGAACAGATATTTCATCTGACTGACAGCTGTCCTGACATCTCATGACCAGATATCCCTGAATCGGTGGTCTGGCCTAAGCTAGGAGCAAAACAAACAGCAGCTTTTTCTACCACTGCAGGGGAAGAATGACGGTGTTGCCAAAAGCATTGTACCTCTGAAGGTAGAGTGCGTTCCTGAAACTACAGTCAGGTGGCTGATGGTTTAAAGGCATACAGTGTGAGGCCAGGTTGATCCCAGCCTTACTTTACAGTGAAGACATTGTAGAGTAAGGCAGTAGAGTAAGGCAGTCGACTGTAGAGTAAGGCAATTCCTGTAGAGTAAGGCAGTAGACTGTAGAGTAAGACAGACACTGTAGAGTAAGGCAGTAGACTGTAGAGTAAGACAGACACTGTAGAGTAAGGCAGTAGACTGTAGAGTAAGGCAGTAGAGTAAGGCAGTCGACTGTAGAGTAAGGCAGTAGACTGTAGAGTAAGACAGACACTGTAGAGTAAGGCAGTAGACTGTAGAGTAAGGCGGATTCCTGTTGAGTAAGGCAGTAGACTGTAGAGTAAGGCAGTAGAGTAAGACTGTAGAGTAAGGCAGTAGACTGTAGAGTAAAGCGGATTCCTGTTGAGTAAGGCAGTAGACTGTAGGGTAAGGCGGATTCCTGTTGAGTAAGGCAGTAGACTGTAGAGTAAGACAGACACTGTAAAGTAAGACAGGACACTGTAGAGTAAGGTGGATTCCTGTTGAGTAAGGTAGAATCCTGGGCACTGTGCCACATTGCTCCAGAACTGCCCTAAACAGCTGGGTCAATCTGGATGGGGGGGCCAACCTCATCCCACCCATCTGCTCCATACTACTGGCTAACCCCCACCTCCGCGCCGGACCCCTCATCCTCGGGGCAAGACCAAAGAGGACAGGCTTGCAGTGTCATTCCACTGTTAACTCCAATGCCCCGCCACTTTCTGAATTTTGCTGCTCATCTTTCATTTTTCCAGTTTTTCTCTCTTCTTCCTGAACGTTCTTCGGGACTTCAGATCAGCAAAACATCCAGTGATGTAATCTGACAAAGTACAAAATCTCCATATTGGTAAAAAAAAAAAAAAAGAACAGCATTGCCGAGGACCTACACCAGATCTCCATTAATCATGTGGTGACTCGTTCAGAGTCTATGCCTGGACAATAGCATTGTTAAGACAACGTGCCAGGCATTGTCCACCAGGGATGGTGCCCGTCTCCAGGGAAACACAGCATCTTTGTAAACAGTAATGCACATCCACGTGCCTTATCAATCATAATCAGAGATGACACCATCTCCCTCTCTCATCTCGACCAGACCCTACAGTGTAGTGCACATTCACACACACGGCGAGTACATGGGACACACACGCAAACACCTACAGATGTACGTTTTCCACAAATAATTTTTAATAAACTCTAATTTAGTACAGGGTCACGGCCAACCTGGACCATATACCAGGAAACACACCACAGAAGGCACTGACAAACCGAGACTGAGTTCCAGTCCATCACAGTATGATATTATATTATTTTTATTATATAAGATAAACCTACTTCAAACACAGACATACATATACTGTATAACCTAAAATCAAAATATGCCCCTACTGTACAGTGTATGTTCAGTACCTGTACTGGACAAATCTCCCAGGTAAACCACTTACTCACTCCTGCCATCAGTCACACAGAAATATGATCGTGAGATTAGAAACTGATTCCAGCCCACCGGGGTGCCAGCATGAAGCGGAGACAGAGGTCCGCCTCCACCTCTCCGCTGCTTTTGAACGCTGTGGCTATCACATCCCTCTCGCTACACAGTCTGACATCCCAGCTTCCTCGGGCTCAAGCCGAGCTCTCTCTAGAAGAGGGATCCACGTCTTTCTACTTCCGTGCGTGTGTTTGGGTGACGAGGCCTGTATCGCGTTGCAAGCTTCAAATGCCTTTCTCACTGGGAACTCGATAATGCAGAGAAGGCCACCGTAAAGAATTAGTTACATTTAAAAACCCTCATCTCGCACTCTGCACTTCTGTGTTTTTGTTTACTTTACACACAGCTGAAGGTGCGTGGTCAATCCCGGTCTGATATGCCTACGATCCTACATTCTGTCCATCTTCTGTGACCAGCAATGCAGTAAGGTGTGCCAACAACCGTGGACCATAAGGCGGGGGCCACTCTGCTGGGGAGCGCAGTCTGCAGGACACACGCACACACAGAGTCACATGGAGATTAATGCAAAACACACGGCTGTAACCTTTACTCACCATCAGTTAGAGGAGTCTCACAAGTACCTTGAGCCTATTAATTTTCATGACGCAACCTCAACAAATATGTGACGTTTCATCCTGAACTGGATGACATTTAACTGTGGCAGGTGTCCGAGGCTGGATCTCTCAACCTGAGACGCGGGGTGATGTTATGGTCAGAGATAACTTAGGGTGACATTACAAATCCTGCTAATTAAATCGTGCGGTAAAAACCTTCCATTTAGAACGTGCCTGCTTTGCCAGAACAGGGCATTTCCTCCTAAATTCGTAAACATAACGATCTGCTGCTTCGCAGACAGGATGAAGGGACACTTGTGTCATTTCCTGTGGACCTCTGTGTGAGTGGCAGGGTGATTTTAATTTTGATAAGGACCTCGGGAGAAGTTTTAACTCCTTAAGCCAAGTTAGGTTCAAATGGAAGCGACTGGACTGACATGATTACTCCATTTAAGGAAAAGGACAATTTAAAAACCTGCAAGGGCAAGTAAACATTGACCAGACGAGGGGGATTTTCGATGGCAAACAGACAAACATGACTGCTGCAAATTGGCCTTAATTTGGCTTGCAAGGACAGTGGGAGAAGATTTCACCCCCCTGTAATTTGTGGAAGGGGGGCAGTATTAAGAACTGATTCTCACTTGTGGGAAAATCCCATCTATCTTCTCAAATTAGCTGATTGGAGGTGTAGTTTTCTCTGAAATTCTGGGGTTTGGCAAAACGCTCCTTCTCTCCCCACAACGACGGACAGCTGCCCACACCCAAGCCACGCAGGAGGTAAGGCTGAAATCAACGGCGATTCTGCTGCACTACATGAAAAATCTCACAGAAATCTCCTCAGGATGCCACAAGGAAGCCAGTACGTACGTGTTTTTACCTGGCGCATTAATCTTATCAAAAGTCACAAATTTGCTAAGACGGAATATAAAGAACATTCCGTATGTACGTGTGAGATGTGCTCTGATCAGGACAGCGGACCGTTCCCGGGGACCCGGAGAGGAGACGGACAAAGGGAGTCATCACCTGACATCCACCTGCCCCCTAGAGTGCGAACGATCCCTCCTCCACCTTACACAGGAGGGAGACAGGCCTGCACACCAACGCAGGGGTTGATCTCCTGATGATCTCTCGGGATGGGTCCTCTCCTTGGCTAGTTTCTTTAGTGCAGGAAGCTAAAGGACACTGATTCTTTGAACAAAACGGGCTGACAATGAGGCACGAAGGCAAGTGGAACCTTCAAAGAGGAAAACGCGGCTGCTATTTATAGCCAACGCCGTATGGGATCGGCTCCCACCGGGGGCAGAACAAACAAAACTCAGGCATCACACTGTGCCCAGTACAGTTTGTTGCTCGCGAAACAAAAAAGAGCCATTCCCAAACGTTCCCCGGACGCATTCCGTACGTCTGCACCTGTGCGAGACTCTGGTAAAGAGTGGGGATCACGGCTTTGCCTACCGGTGAAGCCAAAGGTGCTTCCACATGGTAACTGGCGAGGTCAGAGGATGGTGTAAAAGCAGCGCTTCCACTGGACACGTGACTTGCCTTTGGCTGCAGAAGCCATCTGTAGCTACTCAATGAAGGGGGCATCGTGGGCATAGCTGGAACACCATGAACAAAAACCGGCGATCTGGAAACCCCAGAGGGTCAATGGAGTGATTTCCCGGCTACTTGGCTATGCTCAGCAGTGTCCCAGCTACCAATGGCCATAATGCTGTGACATCATTCCACCAGAGACTAGTTAAGCACTGGTTACCTGGCATTGTGAAGGCAGGCAGGTTCTAGGGCCGTGGAACATGACCGTGAGCAGTGGAGTTCTTGCTGTGAGAACTTGTTGTGCTATCAGATCAGACAGTGTGGGCTCAAAATGAACAGGAAGTACTGTTCCTTTAAGCAGCACGTGGTAAAGGCATGGAACTCAGCTCTTCAGGTACACAGCCATCATCTTCTGATTTAATATCATCTTTAGGACTATCATCTTTAATCTGGCACCACCTTGCTTTAAGAACAGCAGAACTGCTGTAGCTGTGAAGTGTTCAGTGCACTCTGCGGGTCAATCTCTTGGACCCGTTCACCGTTTGGGTGACATGGCTCTGGAGCAGCACTGTCGCTAGCTGTGAGTGTCCGCTGCGACGTGGTGACTAATGCAGGCCGCACCTTCCATTCCTGCAAGTGTCAGACGGACACTTAGCAGCAGGCTGACAGCATGACTCAGCAAAAGGAGGCTTTAATGAGGCGGCCGCATTGTTACATACAGTACATACCAAGCAAGTGTACAGTTACATTACAACGTTATTCGATCTTCGTAGAAGCCAGACGCTCCCCGTGTTTGACCCAGAAGACATGAGCGTCCATTTCTCTGTCCGAAAAGCAGTCAACCTTGGGTTCCTGCCTGGTGGTCAGGCAGAACGGACGGGGAAAGACAACGCCGTCACGTCGTACCCACAGATTTTCCCGTTGCGGCTTTTTCCACAGAGCCTCCGGCACTCGTTCCTGCCGTTGTTCCAAGCTGGGTCACCTTTCTCCACAGCGCCCGTACGCTCTGTTAAGACACCTTATCTCTGTTTCGCGGCTACACGACGGCAGGAAATCGACGGTCTGTGCGGTCACGCTGCAAAGATGGCGTTATTTCCTGCGCTGTGTGCCCTGTGCACAAATTATCTGACCGTTCCTCTCTGCAAGGAGGTCACTCTACAAAGCAGGGTAGGAAGATGTGGCAACGGGGGCCTGAAGCTGTTAGTCACAGTGCCACCTTAAAGCCTGGTTGAGGAAGGACGTGAGTGTGAGTGGGACAAAAGCACATGGCGCATGATTACATTAGTGGAGTCGCAAGGAGGGCTATGCTCATCAGCGCCGCCCTTGCTGTTACAACGAATCTGACAGCAAGCAGCCAGACGTATGGAGCACATGCCTAACCACCAGGACCAGCCACTGCTGTCCCTCAGCTGTCCAAACCCACCGCACACCCCAGTCCTGTACCATCCCAAATACCTGAGCAATGCCCACCAGCAGTACAATTTAATCTCCAAAACACACACACGTCAGGAAGTAATAAGATGTAGCAAATCGATATGAACTGATGAACCCCGATGCTTCCTTCCAAACAGACGATGCCAACCCCACCCCCCCACCTCCCGGTGTAGTGATTTTCCGGAGAGCATCGGGAAACAGGAAAACGTAGCACTACAGTAGGAACTGAGAATCCCACTCTCTGTAAGAGGGCGGTGTCCCGGGGTGTCGAGAGGCCGGATCTCGGCGCCGGAAGACTGGCAAGCGAGATGGACGGACGCCCTCATTGTGCATCAGTCACATTGCTGGGAATGCATTTCTCGAAGGATCCCAGATCTTCCTGACAGACTACACCCCCCCGAGAAGACTCACCTGCATGACCGTGGATGTGATGGAAGCGACACACGCAACAGACCTTTTCTCTGATACGCATTCATTACCGCGCTGCGGGCAGAACCTTGGGCTGTCGCCCAATCCATTTACAAGGCCGATGGCTGACACGAGCCGCCACAGCCGGGGGTGATGATTGGCCGTGACCTTTGATCTCTGCACCCGCTCCACAAACCTGCACATGGGCATGGACGGTCCTGCAGATTAATCAGATTAGTCCCGCCCACCGTCTGGCACGCTCCTCCCGGTCAGAGCCGGGAGACAGCGGATTTCAGACGCCGCACTTGGCAGACGATTTCAACAGGCCGGGTTTCCTTTGAAACCACGGAGTGCTTCCCATGTCTTTCACTGGGCCTGAGGGAATACTCTGCTACAGCCAGAGGAAGATCTCATTAGCTCCTGTCTAGAGAGCCTCTCAACTGCGGTGAGCCGCGTGGCTTTCCAGCAGAGGAAGCGGGAGGGGAAACACCCTCGGTGTGAAGAATGAAGATGAACTCTCGATAAACTGTGGTGTTCAAACAAACGTAAAAACGGACACTCCTTTAACCATCCTATGGCGGTTATCATTATTTGTTCTGCATAGAGCAGCTGCTCTTGCCCGGTGGTTGGGGGTCCAAACAAGCGGCACTTTATGGTTCCTCGGAGTCACAGATCCCGAGCCTGGGTCAACCCTGACTAAAGTTGAACCTGTGAGTTATAAATGGTTGGCGGTGATGCAGTTCCTGCAACGAGGCTGGTATTTTGGCCGGTGTGGCGGCAGCAGGACGCAGGACGCTTTTGCTTCCGACAGACGGTCGGGCGCGGTGGGGGCGGGGGGGGGGGCCTCCCCCGGCTTGGGCTTCCCTCCTGGGGACACGCTGCCCTAACCACCTGGAGCGCGGGGGTAGGTGGTAGACGAGGTGGCGGCAGC
>JAACJT020000034.1:316118-337068 GCA_009936485.2 Gymnarchus niloticus
TTGTAACGAGTACAACGAAATTAAGTGCAGTCCCTGTGTCAGAGAGATTTATACAGGAAAATAAATAAGGAGAAAATGAATTAACATCCAGTGATATCTGACCTCTGCTCTGTGTGCCTGGAGTTTACATGTAGATTCCGTGTCTCTCTGGTTCCCTCCCGCAGAGCAAGGACATGCAGTTAGGCTGCCTGGTGGTTCTTAGTTGCCTGTACCATTCGAGTGTGTGTGAGTGTGTGCGTGTATGAACCCTGCAATGGACAGGCATGCCATCCAAGGTGTACCCCAGCCTTGTGCTTCCCGTGAGTCTGAGCTGAATACGTGGTTAGATGATGGATGGATGGACGAATATCTACTTATTTCTTCACAATTTCTTAAGCATATTTGTACAACACAAAAGGAAAATTGCAGCTATTAAATTTGAAGATGGAAATGTATAATTCAACAAGTCAGCCAGCAGATCAATCAAGCCTGATGAACTGTGGTGTGAGCTGGACTTAACACCCAGCATGCACCGCCTTCTGTGAAGACCAGGCTTTGGACTTGTCAGCTTACCTGATGATGCATGTTTCTGCTCACTAGCCAGCATTAGCAAATTTACGGCACATTTATATGGCATATTCACTAATGTAAACTGGCTAATATTAGCAAGCTAACACCCCTGGGTTCTTGCCACTTGATAAAAGCTCACATTTGGTTGGTGCTGCAGCGCCTTGCTCATCTAGGACCGACACGTGGGTGGTGCCCATTTGGTCCCCAGAGGGCACGCTGTTGTACTAGGCAGGGTCATGGGTGCTGTTCCTGATCATCGCCCTCGTCTGAGTAGCCAGCTCTTCGGTCGCCAGGCAGAACGCGTTCTGACCAAGAAGGGGGAAGCACACAACCCCTCAATAATAGGCTTTTTTCATAAGGAATCAATGAAAATGATCTTAAAGTAAAATTAGGAGTCATTTTGTCGAACAGATTAAATCGTTTTTGCAGTGTCTCAAGTGTGAACCAATACAGTGACAGCAGCACCGTGGAGTTCCGTCTTGCAGGGGGAAGCTGGCATCACTGTCCTTGTCACAGCTGTAGGAAGCCAGGATTTGTCTCCTGGTCCCACTTTCCCTCCAGTTAAATCATCATCGATGAACTGACCGATGTTCACCAAACAGGATCAGTGTAACGTAACCTGGGATACGTTTTATAGTAATGAGTAACCTTATGCGACTTGAGTAAAAAAAAAAAAGTACTTAAAAAACACGTGTTAACGCGTTACTCCTTTTAAACGTTATGGAAAAAAAATGTTGCGTGCTTTTTACAGTGATGTCTGAAGACTTTAGGCCTCATATTAGAGGTCGACGAGAATTATGCATAACCCACGGCAGATCGAATGGTACATTTTAGGAGGTGGTTGCTTACAACACAGCCAATATACGGGACAGCCGAAAGGAAAACGCTCGGAAAAGAAGCCTTGCTTTAGTTCTACTGCACCCAGTGCTAGAATGAACATTTTAAGGAACAACAAAGGGTTAAAATATGGAGCATTGAAAGGCATGTAATAAAATGAACAACATGGAGTCTTCACGTCAGCATCCTGACCTGGAATGGGGGACTAAAGAATGTCGCAAGTTTAATTTTAATTAATTTAATTAAGAAGTGCGGGTTTCATATCGCAAGTTTACACTGAAAAAGAATAAAATTAAGTAGATATAAGACTGTCAAATTTGTTGTTAGTTTCAGGAAGGCTCATGTGTCTGGCATTTAATCACAGACGCTGGCCGGTGAAATGTGCAGTTTTTCATGCGTACAACTCAAGAAAAATTAACGCAAAAGTAGTACACCGTTTGTAAAGCGTTACATTCTGTAATAAGGAACCTTTTTGTGAGTAATGAGTAATGCAACTAAGTTACTTTTAGAAGCAACATTCCCCAACACTGAATAAAGCTAATAGCCCCCCCCAGAATAAATCAAAATGCTTACAAATATGATAATGTGATGACTCAGTACAGAAACTCTGACCCCCCCCCCCCAGAACAGCAGGCGTTCAGACGATAAAGTGAACCCTGGGGTATTTCTGAGGGTGAATTCATTCAGCCTGAAGCAGCTCCAGTGAAGTGTGATGAGGGTGTGGTCATGGTCCCCTACGGTGCCTTGTAATGGGAAATTAACCAAACTCTGACTTTAAGAAAAGACTAAACAAAACACTGGTGTCGCCTTCTGACTCGCTCGCCTCACAAACACAAAGGCCTGTCTTTTAGTGGGAAGACGAGGGGCTTCTGGGTAGACACCTGTTTATGCATTTAACAGCTTGACCACTATTCAACACGATGTGACCAATCATCTAACATCGCCACGACTATCCCTACTGTTACACAGCTTTGTAAAATAGATGCTCTCCCTCGGATCGTGTTAACAATTTTCCTCACACAGTCACAGACAAATATTTCAGGTATAATCATGAATTGCCCAGGATTTCAGACTGTGTGACTTTAACCCCTACAGGTTCTGAATCCTGCCTACCTGGATGAGTAGTTACCTCTGACTCTGAATGGACTGGCAGTTTGTCGCTAAGATGTTGGTCAGTCTGGTATCCTAAGTCCAGCTCACCTTGTTGGAAACAAAGGTGGGGTTGCGGATGTCATGCTTCCCGCCGTTGGAGAACTTGCACGCTTCAGCATAGCGGTGGTAGGTCAGGGCCTTCTGGTCACCAAGAACAGAGGATGGGCTGAGGTTGAACCCTGAAAGCAACAACTAAGTGAGGAAGAACCTGTGTAATCAAAGTGCTGCTTGATGCATGAATGGATCTTTGAGGGCGTGATGAAGAATGCAGACCTTTCATGATGTTGAGGACTAAACTGAGTATAGCGCCACCTGCTGATGGCGGAGGGAAATAAATTTTGTAATCTCCGATGACAGTTGACCATGGTTCCACCATCTTTGCCGTGTATGATTTCAGGTCCTCTAATGACCATGTTCCACCTAAAATGCAACGGGAAATTCAACATGAAGAGGTGATGTCGGTCTACCATGATAGGTGGATTAAAGCGAGATCTCCAAAACAAAAAGTTGCAATAAAACACATGGATGAATCCACAACAGCACAGCAGTGATCCTCATTGTCCTAAGCCAGACTGAGCCTGGGCTTATTCTGCCCAGCCAAACTCCACATGGAGGTGTAGGGGTCAGTCGGGGGGGTGAGGCGAGTTGGCATCAGTGTGAGAAGCACAGAGGCGCTGCTACTGCACCTGCATCCTGCACATCCTGGACAAGGTCCCGAACGATGTCGCGTGTATAAAATGCGCCGGCACCCTCCTTGGCGACGACCTCCAGCATGTCAGCCAGCTTCTCAAACTTAACCGTATCGCCTACCTTCAGCAGGGAGCTGTTCTTATCACAGAACAACATACTGGAAAAGAATGACCAGCAGCGGTCACCCTCATTCTCAGTGCCTGTCACCACTCAGTTACCGAGACCGTCTTCTATATCTGGCCTTCATACCTACAAACGGAGCCTTTATTTCACTGCAACGTAGAATGAGCGTTTTTCACATGGATTCCATTCCATTCTATCTATTTAGACACTTCAGGTTTTAAATCATTTGGAGGATTTAAAAAATTTCACACATCCTTGCAGTTAATAAATGCTTTAAAATTACCCGGGACCCTTGGACAGACTAATTTCACTTAAAATTATGCTGTAAGGTCAAGAGATTTAAATCAAATGTTTAGAAACATTTTGTTTCTAAAAATCAGGCAGTTTGTTGTCTGAGAGAGCTTTTCAGTTCCACTCCTGGAGACCCCAAGGACATTTCTTTGGATGAAACTCATCAGATTTTACTAGATAACTAGACAATGGTCAGGTCTTCATGTGTTAGCTATTTTGATAAACATTCCGCCATTCTTCCTAGATGCCGAGTCCCCAGGGCTGAAAGCTGAAACATGCTAATCTTCTCACATCTGGCAAAAGTGCTGCGGTGGGATGATAAGCACCCGACTTGATGCTGTACTGAAGAGGTGAGGCTTCCTCGAGTTTATTGAGTATTGTGAGGAAGTGGCCTGTGATGGGTGGCAGGGGGAAACCTTGCCGAGCCAGCTGGATGGTGGGCTGGAACAGGGTGGCCCAGGGCAGCCGTCCATAGAGCTGGTGGGCTCTCTCGTATCCACAGAGCTCCCCAGGAATGCCGATGAAGTGGCTGTCTGGAAGGACACAGAACGGCGATCAGAGACCGCTATTTCAGCACGATTGGACCCAGACTTCTCCAGGACCATCTGTGGCTGATAGCCCACCTTTTTCAACCTGTGACCACCTCCTTATAGGCGAAGGATCCAAACCTTTTCCAGCAACAGCTCAAAACTTTCCAAGAATATTGAGGTAGTTTAGCTGAAGTACAAGCAAATGAAGTTTTATGGGAGTTTGTAAGGTTTGGGACAATATGAGGAACCTTCTCCAATAGAAATCATAAAATATTATATTAACTGACCGTTTTATATAATTATATCTTATCATGAATAAAATGTCATTTTTAAAGATCTGGTTCAGTGCTCAAAAAAACACTGGACTAAATTTTAAAGGATATTTGACTGTATAGTGTTATCCCTCTGTCCCGTTCTCAGTGGGATAGGTTCTGGGATCGGTGAGAACTTGCATTCGATTTTCAAAAGGCACGGACTGATGGATGGATAGATGGGTAATTTGCATGCTGCGATCTAAAGCTCAGATTTTGCATATTTTGAATGACTGTTTTCGTATGAATCAATTGAAGTGACAAATCCTGAGCTGGAAAGGCAGACCATTAGAAAGGAAGGAAATCTTGGCAGGTGCATTGTGGGTAGGATTTAATATACGGTTACTTACTACTTTTTCTATAATAATTCCATACTCAACATTAATGTGTCATACTAGATCATTTTAATGTATGGCACTTATGTGCAAGTCTCTCATAAGTTATTTACAGAAATCTTTAAGGATTTTTTATTGCTACAAACTATAACAAAAAGATATGAAAGTATTTTGTAGGGTTTGAGAGACCGCGTGGTTTATAACTGGAGTGGAAGGAAATTAATGTAAAAAAAACTAAAAATATCTCTGGTGTATTATGGATGCAAATGCACGATATGTAAAGGCAGACCTGCCAGGAGACACTGTGTGTTGGTGGCGTGTTGGAGTTTCAGGGCTGTGCCACAAACGCACACTTTCTTTCCAAGCTATGCTGTCAAAGATCATCTCACGCTGATGGAGGATGCGGTGCTGCGCGGCTTCACACGTACATGTGGCTGTGAAACTTCCTCTCGCCGATGCAGGCCTGCGAGACGTGACTGTAGCCATCATCTTACCTGCCGTTCTCACATTCCAGGCCCCGGAGACTTCTGGAAATGACCGTTTAATCCGGCATATGGCCGTGGGAGGCTGACGGTTCCCTTTTCCAGTCGGGGAAGCAGATGCAGCCAGCCTGCAGGATGTTCACCGTACCTGTCTTTACCTTCGCAGAGCATTCCTTCAACAGCTCAGTTGTGAAGCCCATTGGAACAGTCTCACGAGAGTTGATGACTCTGACCGGACCTGGACAGAGAAGCATTTCCATGAGGAATAATTTAATAAGGCAGCCTGATAAATATCTTCAATACGAATGATACATAGAGATAATATCACTGCATTACTGGGTTTCCGCTGCAGAATCTTTCACAGCATACAAAATTAGATCAACAACAAAAATGCACGCAAAAAAAAAAACAAACAATAATTTTCTGAGCGTTTGTACCTTGTGACGGTTAACACTTTCAAACTCCTGTTGTTTATGGGGAGGGGGCTTTGAAACAATACTGAGGAACCTTGTTTTCTCGAAAAAATTTATTACAGTGATATTTTATTACCTGACAGTTTTATGTCTTATTTTCAATAAAGACTCTCCCTTTTTAACATGCATTTCTATGCTGGAAAAAAAAAAAAAGTGGCTCTGCCAGCCTTTGAAGAATTTTTATCTTCTTTTTTGGTTGAGTATGACGCTACACGTCTTGGATGCTAATTTGTCACTGGTGCTCCTGCAGCCGTACTCAGGACAGGGGGGTGGGACTTGAACACAACCCCAGTGTCAGAAACTCCTGGCTGATTGAGAATATTTACATTGAAATGGCCTGCAGTGGGGTCTGTGAGGACTAATCGTGTTTTTATGTGGGAGAATTCATACGTTGGCATAATGCAGCGGTTTCAGAGTGACTTGAGGTTACGGAGAGAAGAGAATTTCACATTCTTCATTTAGTTCAATTAGCACCTGTTCCTCAGACGGAAAACCAGACAGCACTTACAAGCAACCTAGATATGTTTATAAGTACATGCATTTGATTAGCTCACATAGAATATTAAATAAGTAATACTTGGATGTCGAACTGCAACAGAGGTGGGCATGGTTAGAGATTTACTTGGGAGGGTCCAAGACAACCTAGTACCCACCATTCTTCTCCCTCACAGTGAAGATAGAGCCCCCTCCCAGGCCCATGCTCTGCGGATTAATGATGGAGGTGCAGAGTAGTGCTGCAATAGCGCCATCTACTGCTGAACCGCCCTACTGCAGAACGTCCCTGCCAGAGCAAAACGGGTCGTTAGCGTCACACCCGCCTGTAACAGGTGCAACGAAATACATCGTTTCACTTGTATGCAAACGCACACACAAACAAAAAGGCTGACATCCGTGGATTTGTTGTCGGAGTGTAAAGCCATCGTGAGACTACACACTGTGACTGAGCGCTCTTCCAAAATATGAAAATTCATTTTAAATGTGTGGTCTTGTGACTCACAGGGAGGATATGGTAATGTTTTAATGGTAATGGAGCGGATATTTCAGTGCTAATGCTAATGTACCAGAGAAAGTGTAGCTTGAAGTCATAAAGTATAAAAAATGACCGTTTCCAGGGTAATGGCAGGCCTGCTGTAAGAGCCGGAGAGTGGGCGGCCCCGCAGGGGTTATCGCAGTCGAGCGCAGCGCTCCTCTAATGGGAAAAGTTCACTTTTGCCGGGAAAGGTCAGGGATTAACCCGGGATGGAGGTGCAGATGTGCATGAGGATAATTGCATATTCAGTAGGAGCCAAAAAGAAGGAACTTCTCAAACCGAATTTACATGATAAAAGTTAGAATAAGACAAAAGAACGTTCACAATGCAGCAATAAAAATATACAACCCAAAAGGCAAGTAGAAAAAGACCTATGGCTGATATACTGTATAGTCACAAAATACTGCACTGAAAATGCAATGTGTGGAAGTATATCCTGTATATTCAAATAGATTTGATTTAAATAGCGCTTTTCCAGCAGCCATTCCATGGATTACAGCAGGTTGAGCGGGAGAAGAACTTTCTGGCAAATAAGAAACACCAACGGCACACCAAAGAAATGGGCTCTCCTGCCCAGTCCCTGGACGTCAATCCCCAAGAACTCGTATGGGACCAACTGGACAGAACAGCAACAACAGAGCAGCCCTACATCCCTGGGAACTGAGAAGAAAAGCTGGCCGATTTCCTGCCTCACGTTTCTGAAGCTGTCATAAAGCAAATTACAGCCACCCAAAATTTAGAGACAAATTTCATTTTCCTTGAATATTATTTTGTGACCCCATATGTTTTGTTTTGTATATCGGTTGGGGGGGGGGGGAGAGACTGTCCAATAAAGCACATAATATTTGTTGTACTGTATATGGAACATTTTATAGTAAACGGTATATATTCCCAAAGCTTGAGTACGTCAATGGGCTCCTGTCTGTGGATAACAGTATGCAGCCTTTTTCACTGTAAAGAAGTCACCTGTTTAATTGGCGGTGATGACCTCAAAGGGTCCGATGATCCCATCAAGAGTAATAAACGATGGCAGCTCTGAGCAGCCTGTCAGTGTTCAGAAAAGTAACGCAGCCTGACTACCAATGAAACAAAACATTTTTAACAGCGCCAGGAAAAGGGTCAACGCCGATGATAAGTGGAGCCCACCGCTGATGAGGCAAATCCACTCGAGGCCTACGCACAAGCCAGTGAGATGCTGTCACCGTGGAGGATTAGGCAACATGCCTCACAGGCAATTTATGATGATGATGTAGGATTTGCGTAATCTTGGGCAACACAATTACATTGATTCACCTTGAAGCCCCAATTTCGGGCTAGCAGAAACACACAGCTGGTCCTCCTGGATGATACCTTAAAAATCACGATCGTAATGTCGAAGTAATAACCATTCCAAACAAAGAACAGAAAAAGGAGAACCAGAGAATCCATTATAGTGTCACTAAAGTGGAACCCTTGTGAGATAGGGTACTTGGTGATATTATTAATCTATAAGTATGTAGGTTAAAGAGCTTTTTTGAGAAAACGCAAGTAGATATCCCTTTTCTAGTCGAGACTGTAGTTTAAGATAATCGGGAGACTCCCTAAGGCTGGGTTTAGACTACACAATTTCCTCCCCAATATTATCTCCGATTCACGTCATAGAGAGGCGGCACCAGTAATGTAGGTCATAGTCGGCTGAGTCTTGGAGAATCGGAGTTGATTAGCTAGCACAGACAATCGCCTGTGAATGACAGCCACAGACTCTAGTCTCTGGCCTCCTGACGGTGGGTCAGACGACTCGTAGAATTTCAAACATGTCTGAAATTCACAACCTGAGTCAGGAGCAAATCTGCTAGAGTCATGTACTGTATGATCCCCAGTCCTGCAGTGTGTGTGATCCCCAACACATCACAAATCTACACGGATCGCTCGTTAAGTGTGAGCTGCCCCGTTTTTTCAGAATCTTATATGATCTAAAAAGTCGTGTAGTGGAAAGTGTCGTGACAATTTACCGAATGAACCTTTCAGAGACCAGTGGAGTCCTGGACTCTGTCCGTTTTGGTGTTTATTTTCTTTTCTGGGACCATCTCCACTACTCCACACCACCTGTGTTACACCATTCTCTAGAGATTCGGGTGCTTCAGGTTTTCAGCAAAACGTCTGCAGTAACTTTGGTGCTCAACGTGCGAAACGTTACCACAGAGAGTCTTAAACAGCGAACAACACGTTCCAAACAGACGAAACCTTCATGATGTTGGGCATGGTACAAGGTAAACAGAAAGCATGTTTAGATACTCCAACATTACTATCACATTCAGACAACGTTCTCATGTGTCACACCCACACCATGCCAGCCTACATGGGACCTACCATCATCCCCTGAATACTAACCAGCTGTGCCTCATTAATTACCATCATGTAGCTTCCAGCCGTGCCTTGTTAATCCCTTATATAAGCCCTGCTGTTTCATTGCCTCCTTGTGAGGTGTTGTGTTGTCTACACCATTCCTGAGTGGTTCTGAATCTTGTAGGTTGCCCCTGTATGGCCCTGATTGTTTGACTTCTCTTTTTGCCTTCTGTTTGGTTCTGTTTGTTGCTGCCTTGGTATTGATCTTCTGCCTGTGACAATGGCTACATTTTCTATTGTCCTCTGGCTTTTGGAAATCCTACCTGTTCTGGTCTTGACCTTGCCTGTTTTGACTAGGCTCTGGAAGAACCATTGGCTTTTGGAAATCCTACCTGTTCTGGTCTTGACCTTGCTTGTTTTGACTCTAATTAAACTGTCTGTCTGATTCTGTGTTTGGATCCTACTGTGTTCTGAATCATTACATCATGCAGGGCTGTCATTTGTTTGTTCCAAAATGAGTTATTACAATAATCTTATTAGAGCTTTGTGTAGAGGGCTCTAGGGTGCTTCATCTCTACGGTGTCATACCCAACCTCTAGGGAACCCCAGTAGGCAGCACCAATGCACGAGGAGCTAAAGGTGAACCGCTCAGTGAAGTATCACTAACATTCACCATGTTCATGAAAAGGGCTTTGCTCCGTCAGGCGGACTCGCATCAGTGCCGGTTTATCCCAAAGGCTGCCTTTAATGGATAGTGGTGATTCAGTTTAATGATGCATATATGAACTGGGCTTTGTTATAATGAACAGCTAAGTGGAACATTTTTGCTGATTAAATCATTATACTGATTAATTTGGATATTCTCACCTGTGTATCCCCATGGGGGGACTCTTTATCTGGGCTTATGTGGAGAAACTTTTGGGTTAACAGATCTTGACTGAGGATCCATGATGGCTTTCTTTTTTTGTGTGGAACCCGGTGGTGTATTAAGTGTTCTTAATGTGTTATGTTGTTTCTGTTGTGACGGGTGTAACGCTCAAAGCAAAATACTCAAATGTTCAATTATTAAAACAGCCCTTCCTGCAACTGTTTAACTTGTGGGCTTTGCTAATGACTCAATAAGGATATTTTACTGTTTTAAGTGTGTACGACTGTACATCTCATTTACTTTAAGCAGCAGCAATGAGTCAAATAGTCATGTACGTGGTGTGTTTAAAGGACACCAATGACCCCAAGAGACCCGCATTATCTGTAATATGGTTTCACTTTGCCTGAACATGAAACCCCAGCACATGGTCCGAGTACGAGCGAGTATTTAGTTAAGCCGCCGGCAGGGGGCGTCCTCTCCACCCTAATTCTAAGAAATCTCCTTTATGAAATTATGCTTGTGAATTGAGGTAATTTACCCTGTAGTCTGATTTATTTTTTTTACAAACGCTCAGCTGCGTGTATCCTAAAATGTTGCTTTCTGCTGCTCGATTCATTAAAACTTTCATTGATAAGGAGCCGGTGTGTCAGAAAAGTGCGAATTCATCACCGCAGGCTGCATTTAAATAAAAAGGCGCTTAAAGTTGCCGACAAACGTCTCGAAAGGGGATTTCCTGAAATAGCACTTTAGTCTAATATCTAAGACTAAAAACCCTGAAAGAAGCCTAGATGAACAGTATGCTGATGCGTACAAGACTTCGTGTACCTGCAAATTGCGCATTTTTTCTAGGTTCAGCTTTTTGCGAAGTGCTGTATGTCTGAGGCGTACATTTTATTCAGTCTTATTTAGGTATAAACGTTCCCAGTAAGGAGGCCTTTTAAAATACCTTTCGCTCACTATTTCTGCCTGATGATAAATGTTGCGCTGGACTCCCAGCTCAGCTTCACTGTTTACTGTCGTCTTGTCTTTCAGGTCATTTGGGAGGTCAAGTGTCGCCTCCTACAGCCTCCTCTTCTAACACAGCATCCCTGATGGTAGTGCTGTGTCTATTCCTGTTTGGCGACTTCAATTCTAAAGTACTTAGACGCTCCCCATTTTAAGAATATTCTATGAAAAAGCGGGTTGATTTAAGGGCAGAATGTAATTATGGTAATACATGATTAGATCTGTGGTCGAAATACATTAGAAACCAAGCCTTTCTTCATGACGCGTTGGGTCTGGACTTCTCTAACAAACCCCATGGAAAAACAGCAGATAATAAATTGGTGATGTATAAATTATACTGTAAATGTAAACACGCTGACTCCAGAATAAGATCCCGGGATTATAGTGACATCTGCTGGCGGCGCAGGGTCACTATGATCCCGGGATTATAGTGACATCTGCTGGCGGCGCAGGGTCACTAACACGTGCGCTGAAAGCAAGGAGCTCCTGGGTGAAGTCTAAATGTGCATTTTTGTGAGATGGGCATTTAATGGGTTACCTCGCACCTTCAGGGTTGTGGGGTTGAATCCGAGCGATGCTTCGCATCTGTGGAATTTTAATGTTCTCTCGGTGTTGCATTTTTTTTTTTTCCTTTTTTAATATTATTAAAAATATTATTTTAACTATCGTTTCATTATTAAACATTTGAGAGCTTGAACCCACAACCCAGGAACCATGAGAATACCATGTTACATACTGAGCAGGTCTTTTCAGTACATTCTATGCTTCTACGCTCAGTAATTCACCAGTTACTCGTATGATTTCAAAAGAGTGTAACACCATCCCAGTTGTGGCAGAATAAAATGACCCTTTATGGCGAGCCATAAAATTTGCCATGATGGTCATGGCTTAGCTTATGCTAAATTTCTCTCTGTCCTTGCTGTGCATTCATTGCTGTAGATAGCAAGTGATCCCACACTGATATGACAGACATTTTAAAGGGACATTGCTTTAACTGTTACTGTGCTTCATTTTTTCCTTGACATTAGCTCTTTCTCCCTCTTCCAGCTTGAGCCCAGTTACAGTCGATCCCCTTGTACCCCTCTAATCTCAACCACGCCATAATGGATATAATTGACTTTGTCAGAAAAGTGAGTCACGTAATGTATACAATGACACAGAAGAGGTAAGAGATGTCAGATAGAATACCTAATAGACTCTGTGTTTTTCTGCTTTCCAGAGGAGCAGCATTACATAACTCAAATGAAAATAGACCTGTTTTGCGCAAATTATTGGAAGAGAAAAATTAAACAGGCTGTCATGCATTACAACCCCCTGAAATATAAGAAATGTCTGGGCAATTAAGCAAAACTACATCATCCCTATTTCAGTGCCTGTCTGTCCAGAATGGGCCATGGTAAATCCTGAGCGTATCCCGGGCAGCACAGGCCTCAAGGCTGGAGCAGACCCTGGACCAGATGCCAGGCCATACATGTACACGCTCATGGAAAATTTTGGGCCATCGGTTCACCCAACCGTGGGAGGAAACCGGAGTGCCAGGAGAGAACTCACACAGTTCCAGCTGGTGAAAGAATCAAACACACGGATCCGGTGGTATAAGGCTAAGGCACTTTGCTCCTGAGCCGCCTCGCAACCGCACACCAACGCCAACTGATGGAATATCAATGAATAACTGTTCATGAGGGAAAGCTAAAACCCCAGAACACCGTTCTCTAGCATAACATGCATTTTTTTTCACAATGCGCTTCAGACTGGACTTATGAAAATGGTTTGTGAGCTATCTGGAATGATCCGAGTTTCTGCATGGATGGTTCCTAAACTGTGGCCATTCAAGCAAGAGATTGCTGTCATAATAAAAAATTAATTCTTTTTTAACAAACAACGTGCACAACATTTTGCATTGCCATATGTTTAAACCATTTGTTCAATTAAGAATCAAGGTCATTAATGGAAAAGTGCACAAACCCTCATGCATAAAAACTAGTGGAAGCTCTAATTGGCAGCACCCAATACCCAGTAGCGTTTAGGGTGTGTTTTGGCCCATTCCTCTACTCTTGTGCACGTTTTCAATGTCTTGCTTGAATGTCCTGCTTCAGATCACCCCTCATCACTTTGTAGTGGTCAGCTCTCTGGTTAAGCCATTTCTCAGATTGCAGTTTCTTCTTTTTTGAATAACTCTGTAAATTTAAGCCTCTATTTTGGATCGTGTCATTTTGCTTGGCCCGGCTACGTTTAAGTTTTACATTAAAGACAGACACCCTGACATTCTGCCGTGGAAGTTTCTGATGCAACTAGAATTCGTTGGTCCCTCAATGGCTGAAGCCATCTAAACCCCAAAGCAGCAAAACAGCCCCACACCGGGAGAATCCTGTCACTGGGCTTTCCAGCTGGGATGACGAGTTACTTTTGTTATGCAGTGTTTATCCTTTGTCCCATCTGTAAACACCTCATTGTCCTAGTGACGTTTTTCTGGAAAGCAGTGGAAACCTCCATGGTAAGATCCTATAATCAACACTCACGGTAGATTCATAAACGCAGACATTGTCAAGTGTAAGAGGAGCCTGTCTGTCCTCAGTTGTCAGCCACAGGTTCATTGTCACTGGTTTCAGGATGCATCTGCGTGCCCTTGAGCTGACCTTGGTAGGACACTCACTTCTAGGGAGAGGAACAACTGTAAGACATTTCTCTGACTTCTGTAAGCTATTTGCCAGACTGGGGACTGATGGAGGTTTGAGTCTTTTGAAAATTCTTTTGCAACCCATTTTCCAGCTTATAATAGCATCCATGCTCCTCTGAAATCTCTTCTGATCCAGCTATGATGCACTTGAACAGAATATGCTTGAGAATGGGTGGTAATGCAATTTGATTTAAATTTTAGTTTTTTTTTTTCATAACCCAAGTTCACATTGATGATTAAAAACCAGAAGACAAAAGAGGAGAGAACAAATCCTTCAACAGGAGCAGTAGCTAGCATTGTGTGTTTTATTTTATATGGCAGGGCAGGTCAAACTGAATTGATTGGAACACCAGGCTCCAGTTACTTTGTTTGCAAGAGGTCATTATCCTAAACATTCATATATTTCCCTATCGGTAACCTGGATTGTTTAAACCATGTCTTCAATAAAAATATAACAAAGTAAGATCATCTATGTCTAATTAAATTTTGTATTATAGCTTAGATGAATATCAGATCACCTTTTTAGAAGTCATTCTTCCAGATATCCTGATAACTCAATTTGGTTCACAAACTTTTTCTGACTGTTGTAACTTAAAAGGACTTTAAAAGACAGCAAAGATTCACTCGTTTCCTTACCAATCAGTACATCTTGCTTGTGCAGAATGTCTGCTTTATTGTATCACCCTCTGAGCATGTGAATGGGATGCTCATTAAGATTCTGTAACACTCCGGCCTCTGGCCCTCAATGACTAAAACGGATGAGCGCTGTGTTATCTCATATTCAGTAAGTCTCATCTCTGTTGCTATTTACAGGGCAAAGCAGACGCTGATGTTCTAATAGGCATAGTGTTTGGGGAGTCCAGTCCATCTAATTTTGTAGAAAAGTTCTTTCTCAAAACTTAAAAAAGCTTCCTAATTTAAGCATTTGGTACGTGGAATGCACTAGACAAAGTCTCTCCCTGAAAGTAACATCTGTGTAATTCCTTTTCCACGTTTATCCAGCATCTCAGCGAGTGTGGACCTCATCCCAAAGAGCGTAGAGGTCAACCTGGAGACACCCTGTATGGGACGGCAGTCTTTTTGCTTGTCAGACACTTGTACGGTCCATCACACACCGAGGACGGTTCAGTTCATCCAACACAAACCGTAGCATCCAGAGGAAGCCACACACTCTATATAGTGGGTGGCAAGAATCAAACCCGCAACCCTGGGGGCGTGTGGCAAGTGACACAAATGAGACAGTTACTGGCATCCCCACTTTGCGCAATCTCCCTTTGCCTTGACAACAGCACAGAGTGATCTCTGATAATGCTGGATGAGAAGGGAGCAGGATCTGAGACCATTCCTCCATACAGAATCTCCTTAAGAGTCTTCGGACTTCGCCTGTAGATTCTCCTCTTCAACTCACCACACAAGCTTTCTAAGGCGTGTAGGTCAGCTGATAGGGATGACTACTGCTAAAGCCTGATTCTGTGGTCAGTGAACCATTGCGTGAAGATCGGGACATATGTGCTTTGTGTCACTGTCCTGCTAGAAGACCCAGTCATGACCCAGTTCTAACCTCCTGACAGAGTCAGCTGGGATTTGATGAAAAACCTCCTGATAAAATCTTCATCATACCATGTATCTTAACAAGATTTCCTGGGCGTTCAGAAGAAAAACAGCACCACGACTTCACAGATCCACCACCAAGCTTCACAATGGCGATTAGGCTCCTTTCTTCATGACCTTGATTCGTTTTAGACCAAACCCACCTCTGGAGTCCTGCAAAAAAAAAGCATTTGATTATCTGCAATCTTGCAATCTGACAACAAAACTGCTGACAGTCAAAATTCCAGTAATGTTTAGAAGTCTCCAGGCACTTCATCATTTGTGACTTGAAGCTTTCAGCTGGCAAATTTGCCAGATAGTTTGTTGCCATGGAGTTGGCGTATATTGTTTGGGAGACTTGGTAACTCCAGGATCCTTCAACTGTTATCCTTGGCAAAGATTTTTCCTCTCAAACTGTCCTCCTCGTGGTTCCTGGAGGCCAAACTGGGTTGCATCCTCTTCCAAATAAATTCCTCAAAGCTCCAGTGTTCTAGCATCTTAATTATTGCTCATTCAGAAGAAATGAGTATTTCCAAATGTGCAGGCATTTTTGTTATAGCCATTGTCTGACTTATGTAGGTCAACAACATTCAGCTTCAATTCATTTGTGTATTCTGTGGTTTCACCCACTTGGATGGCCTGTGTGTTACCGTCTGCTTATATCCCAGTGGAACTAGGGAACTAAGTCATGCATCACAACTTCCACAAAAGTCCACAAAATT
Source organism: Gymnarchus niloticus (assembly GCA_009936485.2). Taxonomy (NCBI): domain Eukaryota; kingdom Metazoa; phylum Chordata; class Actinopteri; order Osteoglossiformes; family Gymnarchidae; genus Gymnarchus; species Gymnarchus niloticus. Next base: position 332,109 of record JAACJT020000034.1, read on the forward strand.
CAGGTGTGCCTGTAAGGAGTCAAATGAGAATTTGAACATGTTAGTTACACTTTTTTATAAGAATATTTAGGGGTGCCGCTAACTGTGACAGTTAAGAAAAAGAAATTCTGAGGATTTTTTTTTTTATTTGCTTCATCGAAAGGATAGATTTCTCTGATTGTTTTTGTTGCGATTTTTGGTCACTTTTCCCTATAATTCTGGAGAGTATGTGGGCATGGTGATGAGACCTGATCTTCTGAAGCTGTCTGAAGGTGCTCACGTCTCTCTTTTATGACAGAAAAGCAGCTCTTGGTCCAAGCTGTGCTTCTCCCATCCAAAAATATGTCTTAAACTTACGCAAACCTACAGATATTCACAGAGCTGGCAACCTCTGAGCAGCTGGGCTGAGCACAATTTTATTCCACCTGCATCTTCTAATCTTCTCATTTTGGCAGATGTCACGTAGCGTCTTTGAGGTCTTGGGCACTCGTAAAGCAAAGCTCCACCGCCAGCCCCCCCAGACCTACTTTGAGTTTACGCTGTGTCTGAGTAGGTGTGTGTTTTATTTCTAAAGGCAGTTTCTGCAGATGGATCTCGGAGCTGTCAAAATGCTTACATAATGGCAGGGCCAGGCAGATGTTAAGCAGCCGTTTTTCATACCCAAGTAGAGTATAAGCAACCAATGGAGAAAATGGGTGAGAGTGAAAAACCAAGTCAGAGTGGAAGAACCTAGAAAGTGTTCATCAGACAGTAGAGAATGGAGTGACCCTGACCACTTCAGGAACTGCTGAAGCTTGGACTTCAGAGGTTTCTTTAGAAGCTGGGGCTGCTCAAAAGTGGCTTTTTCTCTCTTATGTTTTATCGCCCATCCCCCTTTATCCCTACATACCAATTTATCACTGTCTGCTTATTAATATACCCGGACTCCTTCCAGAAGTACTTCAACACATAAAATTATTACATTAATGGAAAATTAAACATTTTCAAATTAATGTGAAAACAGCAGAATTGCACTTAGTCACATTTGCATTCAGTCACTTTTTTGGAATTTTTATCCAAAAGCCCAATATCTTATCCAATTTTGGAGCAGCTTAGATCAAATACGGTACATCACTTCACCGACAGAAATGCAGTGCCATGCGACGGTCCAATGGCCGGTGGATCGCATGGCATGCGGTACAGGCAGGTCCAGAGCACCAAGAAAGGCCTACAGTATCTCTGTAAGCTGACTGTCTGCTGATGCAGCCACCAAGTGTTTATCTCTCACTGCTCTGGAGCTGAATTATATGGACTTGGACTCTCCGGTTGGTGTCTGGAGCGAGACATCTCCACAGAGCAAGAACAGTATACAGACACACACTTAAATGGAAATGCCCAGAGCATACTGGGAGAAACCTCGATGGCCGAGGCCATCTCTCCTAAATGAGGGGGAGGGACTGGCAAAAGCAGTGTAGGCAGAAGGTGTAGAACGGCCTGATGGAGGCATATGTCCGAGGCAGACACCCACTTCCGTCTGCAATTGGCCATTCCAGAATATAACCAGGTCAACGATGAGTGAACGACCACAAATAAAGTGTGTTTAGCAAGACTCATTTACTTTTAGAAGAAAAGAACACACAGTAAGTGTAGTTTAAGTGTGAGCTCATTCAGCAAAGTATATTGAAGTGAGATGTGAGCGCGAGCATCAAATGAGACTTTATCATTATAATTTGCTTATTTTTTAAAGGGTGCATGGGATTCAGAAGTTCTGGCTTAGAAGGACCAGTTGTGGCCTTCTGGATGAGCCAGAACTGGCTTAATGCCACGTGTTGATAGTCCAGCTATGAAGGAGCCGCAGACCCTCCTGATGAGTTCACCGTGGGGCAAGATGTGAAAGGTGCAGATGGAGGTCTGGCATCCAGGTAGAGATTTCAGCAAGGCAGTATTAACGTAGCAGAGGAAGCTGGGAAATTGCTGAATGGCAGGGAATCGTGAGAACATTCAGATAGAGGAACTGATGTGAGGTTGTGAAGGATGAGGACCACGGGAGAACAGGTTTGGGAGGAGGAAGGGTGGAGCAGAAAGAGACAAGTGGTACATGTAGCAGTGGAGAGGTATAAGAATGAGGTGCTTGAGCTTCCTGTGAAGATCAATTCTAGATTAGTGAGGTTGGACATGTGTGCGATCGTGTAGGGCTAGAGAGATGCTTCAAGTCGCTCTCCCTATCACAGAAACCACGGGTTGTTGTTATGTGGATGGCGACCAGCTCTGTTTATTTCAAGAGGGTGAGCAACACAGCAGGATTGGTGTGGGGAGGCTGCTATCTGAACCCAACGTCCTGCTTTAGCTGCAGAACTGGCCTGAGCCAGATATGCATGCAAATGATTTCTTTGGCAAGAGATCGGACTGCGATCATCTCTTTTATTGGCATACTTTTAATAACTGAATGCTAACCAGCAATTGTTTTGTATGGAATACCACTTTTGTTGAAATAATATTACTTGTTTAGTCTTTGTTAATAAACACAGACTTTTTGTGTCAAACTGGCTAACTTCCAGAGCTCATTGCAGGGTTTAGTGATCAGGGTAAAGACGACATATTTGGTATGTCAAAATAATTTCTATCAAGTTTTTTTTTTTTTGTCAAAGCAGGAAAAATCAGTAGCACACCAAAAGGACCAACCAACATCAACATCATCATCATCATCATCATCATCTTTATCTTCACCATATTTCCAGGCCCCTGAGACACCATCCTGAACAGGCCAGGCCAGATGTCACGTTCTATCAAGCTGGAGTTGACAGTGAGTCCAGCTACCCTGCAGAGAAACCTCATTTTGAATGCTTGCACTCGCCATATTTTACTTTCAGTCATTACCCAAAGCTCCGAACCATAGGTGGGGACAGGGACACAGATCCACTGGTAAAGCTGGTTCTCTTCTTATGGTTTACCACCTGCTTCACTGCCACAGACCTCCTCAGTGCACCACCGAACCAATCTGGCTGTCAAACTCACATTTCATATTTCAGTCACTCGTGAACGAGATCCCAGGGAATTTCCTGTAAAGTCCTACACTAAGGGCAGACTCTCCCCCACCCCCCCACCTGAAAAAAGCAGTGTACTCTTTTCTGAGAGGACCATTGCCTCCAATTTTTGGTGCTGATTCTGCGCTCTGCCACTTTGCTCAGGGCATCAAGCTCCTGAAGAGCGTACTGAAGGTCCTGGTCGAATGAGGCCAAAAGCACAACATCATCTGTAAATAGCATCTGACAGAAGGCAGCGCAGTGATTTTCTGGGTTATGAAAAGTGGACATATATTTCTGTATAAATGTAATAAAAATTATCATCAGCCATAACATTACCAAGTGATTTTCATTCTCTCTCCATCAAAAGCTGTATGATATCAACAATTATCCCATGGTTTAAAAATAATAAAATATCATACTATTTTGCTTAAATTTGTGTTGTATTTCACAGTTTATGCCCACGTTTTTATTAGTTGTTGTTGTCAAGTTGATGTTCACTCCTGATGACCATATCCATAGCATTCCCTCCAAATCTATCTGGTTCTTCAATTTTTAACTTTACTTCTCGCCCAGTTATAGTGTCTTTGATTACATGGACGAGGATTTCCAGGCTGCGGCCTCAAACAAAAATGCACACTGAATGGAGGGCTGAGACCCAGGGTTGAAAAATGCTACATTATGAGATGATATCACATTCTTGTGCAGTCAGGTCAGATCCCCGCTGTGCTCTTCAGCTCCCTGTGGTGAGGAGGCCCACAGGATGTAAATTAGCTTAAGCTCTGTCAAGTAGGGCACATGGCCGGGCGTCTCTCCTGGTGCCACTGTGATATCCTCTGGGCTGCTAGGGGAATCTACTGAATTTTCAGTTTTCTTCCAAGCACCTCGAAAAAGATTTTAAGTTTGTTCTGAAAGGTTCGTGTTTTTAGGAATTTGTTGTTGTTATTATTATTATTAGTAGTAGTAGTAGTATTGGTAGTGATAGTAGTTTTAATACAACTAGACATGAAAACTGGATAGCCATTCAGTGCCGGGATTTGCACTGAGGTATGACATACAGTTACATATCATGTGAGGGTATCTGTGATGATATTTCATATTCAATGGTTTGGGTTCGACCAGAATCACGGATAACATAACGATACATGCATTGCCCATGTTGTTGCTGTTCGCTTATATAGGAACCAGTGGCTTGCCAACGTCACCGGCTCTGCCTTTGCTGAATTAGCGCGACAAAGGAAAACAGATGGACGTGTGATGGCTACACGTATCAAATACGTCATAGGGGGCACACACCGGTGTACTGATGTATATCACGTATTTATTGAACTTGCTGTAGACTGTGTATGTGGACTTCATAAGGAACCAGCTGAAAGCTCCCGTATTATGCTGGTTTACACTCCTTAAGCTCATTAGCACCGCCTGCCGTGTCTGTTTACTTGTAGCCGCGCCTTTAGCACTCGTAGCTACCAAAATGCTTTGCGCACACGGGGCGGAAGTTCCTGGATTAACGCTGTAGAGTGCATTCAGGTAACTGCGATTCCAACAAAGAGTTTAATAGCACGAATCCCCTGTTATTCTTTTACACTCTGCATATGTAGAGGGATCTGACTTTTACGGTATCGTTCAGAAACGATCCGCTACTACGTCACCGGACTCCGCCTGTTACTTTGTAGCCAACGGCGGTCTGAGCGCGTCGCCGCGCGGGTCCAGTCGTGCATGTGGATGGGTGACTCGTCCAGGGATCACTCTGACACGTATGGATGGGTGACTCGTCCAGGGATCACTCTGACACGTATGGATGGGTGACTCGTCCAGGGATCACTCTGACACGTATGGATGGGTGACACGTATGGATGGGTGACTCGTCCAGGGATCACTCTGACACGTATGGATGGGTGACTCGTCCAGAGATCACTCTGACACGTATGGATGGGTGACTCGTCCAGGGATCACTCTGACACGTATGGATGGGTGAC
>JAACJT020000034.1:337168-357934 GCA_009936485.2 Gymnarchus niloticus
GATCACTCTGACACGTATGGATGGGTGACACGTATGGATGGGTGACTCGTCCAGAGATCACTCTGACACGTATGGATTGGTGACACGTATGGATGGGTGACTCGTCCAGAGATCACTCTGACATGTATGGATGGGTGACTCGTCCAGGGATCACTGACATGTATGGATGGGTGACTCGTCCAGAGATCACTCTGACACGTATGGATGGGTGACTCGTCCAGAGATCACTCTGACACGTATGGATGGGTGACTCGTTCAGGGATCACTCTGACACGTATGGATGGGTGACTCGTTCAGGGATCACTCTGACACGTATGGATGGGTGACTCGTCCAGAGATCACTCTGACACGTATGGATGGGTGACTTGTCCAGAGATCACTCTGACATGTATGGATGGGTGACTCGTTCAGGGATCACTCAGACACGTATGGATGGGTGACTCGTTCAGGGATCACGCTGAAGCAGTAAGTGTACAAGAGAGGCTGTAAGGTGTGCAAATGCGGCCGCGTTCCTGTGCGCACAGGTAGGCGGCTTTTGATTGACGGCAGTGAATGATGCGACTGTAGGTGCGCCAGTACCGCGGGCGATCCGATTCCTGAAGGTAAAGCATGGTGAAAGATGGTAAAGCTCGGCTGTTGATGTCCACTCTCCGGGGTTTATCCGTCTCCCTCGGCATCCGATTGGTGTTTTTGCGCAGCTGTGCCTTCGTTTTATTCTAAAGTGCAGTCAGACGGTTTTTTTTTTTTTTTAAAATTCTATTTTTTTGCAGAGGCGATCAGCCGTGTCAACGTCATGCCTACGCGTAGTGAGACAGCAGCGCCGTCTTCTCTTGTTCTTTCGGAGTCGGTGACACGATGGCCGCCCGGTGACAGGTTCTCGTAAACAGGGAGAGACACGAGTGTCGGGGAGCGGAGGGGCGAGGGACGGGCTGTGACGCCGCTCTGCCCGATGCCTGCTGTTAGTCAGATGGACTGTGATTAGATAAGGAGGCTCTCCGAACCTGGGCTGCATCGCCGAGGCTCTGCGGACAGTCGGACTGGACACCTCATCTCTCAGGAGCGCCGTGGACTGCGGTCAGGGAAGCGAGGGACACAAGGTGGCCGGTTCCTGTACGTGATATGCTCTTATTTGTATCGTTTATCATTATAATAATTATCATTCCGATTTTTATCTTATTATTATTAATAATAATATTAATAATATTTCTTTTAATCACTGCCAGATCAGCTCGTTACATGATCAACTTCTCTGCTTTCATTTTTTTGTTTTTGTTTTTGTTTTTTCGGGCTCTGTCATCCATTTACCCTAACGTCTGCTCTGTTGTCACGTTTGTCTGTCTCACCGGCCATTTATTTCTTCACATTGCCGTGTCGGGACCGATGCTCCCAGCTGTGCACCAGTGTATGGATTCTGTATCATCCAGATGTGCGTTCGGAAAAATCCTCCGGCCAGTATTTCATTAGTATCCCCCCCCCCCCCAGCCGAAATATGCATTTATCTCTGGCCCTGTATGTGTGTGCCTGTGTGTAACTGCAGCATTACGGGCATGACTCATGGCTTTGTACAGTGCAGTGTGGGGATGCGTAGGAAAGCTGAATGTGAGATACTGTGTATGGGCAGTACAGATTGAGCAGGGCAGCACAGAGCGTGTCTGGAGTGTGTGTGTGTGGGTGAGTGCGTGGGGGCAATATGGAGTGTGGGAGCGTGGCGGGGGGAGGACTGGCGGATGCTGTAATGCCGCTGGAGTGGAGGACTTGGTATTTTGGCGCGGGTCTAAGTTCTGTGTGGTATTTGTTGTCATAGGAGACGGAGGCACATGCTGTAGGCTGTGTCTTCCTGTCCGCCGTGCAGAGTGTGGCTTTAAGCCCCTCCCTCTTCCCCTCTCCCAGTGCAGGGGGGGCGCTGCCCTGCAGGCTGCTGTCTGCTTGAGTCTCGTCCGAGGGAACAGTGAGCCTGTCGAAGCTCTGCCATCCGGAGTGGTCTGCCATGAGGATCTGAGCCGGGTCAGTCTGCGGAGTGGCCCTGCCCCCTCCACCATCCGTTGACCAGAGGGGGAGGCAAGCGAGGGGTTTGGCGGGGGGGGAGCTGTCTGTGCTGACGTAGCTCTCTGTCTGTCTGTCTGTCTGTCTGTCTGTGTCAAGCCGGAGAGTCGGTGAGCCTGCACATACCTGCCAGGTTGTGGTCTGCTGTCCTCCACCCCCCTACCCCCCAATGGAGTGGTCCCTGGAGGGGGTCCGGGAGCTGGTGGCAGGCGGGATGCAGTCGGTCCGGGAGTGCGAGTCCAGCGCCCTGGGCACGGGCCTCTGTCTCCTGCTGCTCTTTGTGTGGTACTGCTACCGCGTGGGCCGGGAACACGGCTCCCCCCAGCCACTACGCGGGGGCTACGCCGGGGACACGGGCCGCGGGGCTGCCGTCGGTGGGGTTGGCGGCACCGGCTCCAGGGTGGTGCTGGCTGGCCCCGAGGCCGGGGGCACCAGGACGAAAGGGCGGTCTGCAGGTGGCGCCGAGGAGCAGAATGGATTCGCGTACTGTCAGTCGCCGGAGTGCTTCCGCTGCGCCCACCCAGGCGAGGGTCTGAACCAGCGGCTGTACCACAGCCTGCAGGACTACGCCAAGCGCTACACCTGGGCTGGCATGGGCCGCGTGCACAAGGGCGTCCGCGACCAGGGCCGCTACCTGAGCAACCGGGCCTCCATCCAGAAGCCTGAGGTGTTCTTCCTGCCCGACCTGCCGTCGGCCCCCTTCTTCTCCCGCGAGGCCCAGAAGCACGACGTGGAGCTGCTGGAGCGTAGCTTCCCGGCGCTGCTGGCCGAGTTCGAGAACGTTTACCAGCAGCCGCCGGCCCGGACTGGCCTGCCGCTGCCGCCCGGCTGGAAGGCCAACAGCACGCCCCACGGCCAGTGGTGGACCTTCTACCTGGTGAACCAGGGCACGCCACTGGCCCTGAATGCCCGCCGATGCCCACGCACCTGGAGGGTCCTGGGCCAGCTGCGCACCTTCATCGCCAACAACGTATTTGGTAATGCCTGCTTCTCCGTCCTGAGCCCCGGGGCGCTGGTCACGGAGCACTACGGCCCCACCAACGTCCGCCTGCGCTGCCACCTGGGTGAGCCGGGGCGCCCCTCTCTCACCATTCGCTGGTGATCTCCTCCGTCCATCGCTGCGTCTCTTCACGTGTCTGTGTTGTACATCTGTCTGTAATTCTAGTTCTGTCTGCACCCCTTTGTGTTTCTTCCTGCTTGTCCATCCATCAGATTATTTTTGTGGACGTCTGTCTCTCTGTCTGTACGTCAGCCCGCCCGCACGTCCCTTTCGTCCTGCCAGGGTGAGGTCCCTGTGCTAGGCTTTATCACCAGACTGCCTCCCTCTCTCTTAAGGCGTGTTTTCCCATCTGAGGGCTCCCTGTGAGATTGTACCGGTGTCGCGGTGCCTTATTTGCATGCAGAGCAGGCTCCCCTACCCAGTGCACCTTGCAGCTTGCACTCACCACGTTCTCCTGCTCTGGCAGCAGGATCCTCTCCAGCTCGTTACAAGGCTCCGCTGCTGGGATCTGAACCCACAGCTTCTCGGTCGCAGCTAACGCCCATCGATCAGAGGTTTCTAGATTGTTGGAAATGGCCGCCGTGTGGGGGGGTTGCAGGCGCTCTCTGCCAGGTGCAGCTGAAGTGTCCTGCACCCGTGACCTCGGGGTGACCTTGCGAGGTCAGCCGCGGCCATTTTTTCCTCTCGAGCGTACACAAAAGCTGAAAGCACTGCAATGCAGTGGCTGCAGGAGCACGAGGGAAGATGAGGTTGTGCCTGTGTGTGCGTGTTTCTGCATGTGGTGACACGTACGGCAAGTTGTGTGGCGGTATCTGGCCGCGGAGCCAGAAGCTGCTGGTTTTGACAGCGTCTTTCGCGGTTCTCGCTGTGAGCCGCCCTCCGGACTGACAGTCTGTAGCGGAAAGCCGGTTTGGCACATCTGCCCCTAACCCACCGTGCCCCTCTCTGTGTCTGGCAGGTCTCCGCGTGCCCCCGGGCTGCGAGCTCGTCGTCGCGGGGGAACCGCAGTGCTGGTCCGAGGGCAGCTGCCTTCTGTTTGATGACTCCTTCCTGCACACCGCCTTCCATGAGGGTGAGAAAAGTGGGCAGGCCTGGGGGGAGGGGCTTGACGTTAGAGGAAGCGGGGGGGACTACATAGGCTTTCATTATTATTGATGTATATATTTATAAATAAACAATAGATTATGTATTTTTGCATTGCATTGCATGACAGCTAGGACTAGGGATGGTGACATTTTCCTGAGTCCTCCTCCCCTACCAACACCATCTGTATTTGTGTTCAGGCAGCGTGGAGGACGGCCCCAGGGCTGTCTTCATGGTGGACCTCTGGCATCCCAATGTGGCGGCTGCAGAGAGACAAGCGCTGGACTATATCTTCACGCCCGGCCGCTGAGACAGGGAGGGAGAGTGAGAGGGAGACCGAAAGGAGTGGTCTTTTTCATTTTTTCATTTTCTTTTTTTTTTTTTTTTAAAGGGAAATTTGGCAGCAGTAAGGAGGGAGGGGGCTCCGCTCACTCACTCTCCTCATGTTCGCCGCCCTGTGTGTGCGTGCGTGTGTGTGTATGTGTGTGTGTGTGTTTCCTATCCCTGTCCTCGGTGCCCACCAGCACTTTGGCTCGGGACCCACGTTGCGGTGTGATGTTTACAGAGCCCGCTCTGCCCCCCCCCCCAGACGGCCCCCCTCCTCCGTCACCTCACTGTGCTCTCGAGCTGGTGTCATGGGAAGTCATCCGCCACCAGCTACGGGGGGGAGGCCACGCACAACCTCTGACTCTCCGAAGTATTTACCTGAAGACTTTTTAACGCGTATCGGCACACTTTCAGAATGAGCACACGCAGTGGGGGCCGGGGGGGGTCTTTTTAAGGCGGCTTTGAGGTCTGTTAACGACAACTTGCACTGTCATTCATACCTTTCTAGTACTGCGTTGTCAGGAACGAGGCTGAAGCGGGAATAGTTTTGTTCAGAATCGGCTTGTTTGTGATACCTGTATGGCTGGACTGGCAAAAAAGAAAAGAAGAAAAACCCATCAGGAACCAGTTTCTTAAAGTTTGTAGTTTATAACGCGAGACAGCTTTTATATCAGCTCCGTCTTTAAGTCCAGCAGCGGTTTGTTCAGATCTGTGTAGTCGTCCTCCTTCCTAGACGACGTTAAAGACGTCGGCGAGTAGCGTTCCCGTGTTTAAGCTTGGTGTGTTTACACATTCCTTTTGTACAAATCTGAAATTTCGAAATGGTGTCCCGGCTGCTAAGTGGTATTCACGAGCTCATTCCAGCTTTGCCGTGACATTCCTCGTTCGTGGATTGGTCCTTCGTCACGTCGGACAGTGAAGGAAAGGTGACTTACAGATTCTTGTGAAAGTTCAAGATGAAACAGTGATGTCACGGTTTTCAGACTCTGAAGGAATGTTGCGCTTAATCCCAGCGCGGGATGCCAAAGAGTGACGAATTGAGCGGTTCGTGGAGCGGACCACTAGGTGGCGCTAGATCACCTGGCGGGACTCCTCTGTTTTCCTAAGTTTAAGTGCACAGACCCTCCGTGTTTGTGAGGGGGTCAGTTGTGAAGGAGGAGAGTCATACTAGTCCACTGGAGCTCCCAGTGGTCAGATTTCTCCTCTGCCTTTTGTGTCAAACACAAATGCAGTGTAGTTTATGTCACTAAGGAATTCGTTTCAGTGTACACCCATGGTACTGCTTTAATTGTGGTATTTGTTTAATTTGAGTGACAGCTGTTAACTATACTGGTTGATGTTGAAATCGATCTTTGTAAAACTGCTTTTCGTTAACATTTATTCTTTCAAAGACAAGGATGTCTCAAGTTCTCCGGACTTGCTGTGTCTTAGGATTTCCACGAATGTTTCTGGAAAACGCTATGGTAACGCTGCATCAACACAACGCAGATGGCTGGAAAGTAAACTTCTAAATAGTCAAATACTGATTCATTTAAATACAAGCCAAAATGTGATATCCTGGTGACTTTTGCGACATGCTTCTATAGATTTATTTTTTTCCTGCTATTACACTGAATTAGCTAAAAACCGCTTAACTGTGCCTTCCATTGGAAACTCTCAGCATCCGCTTTGATGGATACTGCCATCGTCCTGAAAAATGTTCATTTTGTTTCCAGAGTACAGATCAGCGAGTTTGCGAAATCCCGGTTTTTAATGAAAATGTGACCTGTTTGTATCTGAGCACATTTCATATTCCAGCAATCTATAATAAAGCAGATCATCGGGGTTTTTCCTTTTTTTTAATCAGACTATTTAACGATGCCACCTTGTGTTTAAAGTGTCAGCCCTGAATCCGTCATCTGCCTTCTCCTTGGGGTTTTTCTCCCCGACTGTGATTATGAATTAAAGGAATCACTTTTACCTGCTGTATGAAATGAGTGGATTCAAGGCTGTGGTGCTGCCCTCGTCTCTGCTCTGTCCTCCACACACCATGTTGACTTTCTTGCTTTCAAACTTATGTGGATTTTTTGCTCTTTAAAAGCTCTTTAAATATCCACTTTTTGCTTTCAGAGTCTGGACATTTACTATTGAGCTGCAACTACCGCGACACTGGTGACGATCAGTCAGTCCGTCCGTCCGTCCGTCCACCCTCTAACTGCTCATACCCACCCTCTAACTGCTCAGTATGCTCTTGTTACTGCATTTCACACCAAGCTGCAATCCCGGCAGAAATGCTGAAGCTGATCAGAAATGAGCCGGAGCGAGTGTCGTGTGTCTGAAGCAGCTTTCAAACGGCCTCTCCACAGTACATGTGGACCATGACCCACAGCTCACTGCCGCACCAGTGCTTCATGTGGAATAGTTCGGGCTTCAGGCTCTCCTTCAAGAGCTTCACACTTCACACCATCTGTTAAACGCACAAGTGCTGGAAGACGTCGCTCTTCAGCTGAACCGACACCAAAGGGAGATGGATTTTAATTAGCGTCTCCTTTTTGCCTGGTAAAGGCACTGTGCAGTGTTGTGAGTGACCCAGTGATCCTGAAATTTACTTCCAGACAGGGTTTCGATCCCACAGCCTGATGGTGAGTCCCGGAAAGCATATTTAAAGTTATGCATTCGCTAATCAAATACATGTTGATTTTTTTTTTTTTCAATTTTATGAATTCAGACACAAAAAGTGGCGATGCTTTTTTGTTTTTTAAAAAGGTTGGTTGATCTCATATCCCCGAAAACAGTACGATATCGGTAAATAATCACATGACCCTGTAGTGCTTAGGAGAAGATGATGGTGTGTGTACTCAGCATATCCAAAGAACCAACCATCCACCTATCAATTCATCTTCAAATCAATTTTCTTGCATGATCAAGATCGCGGGGAAGGGGGCGGAGGTTTGACGGACACACACACACACACACACACACACACACAGACTAACGTCTAGATTCGCATCCCAAACAGAAGTACCCATTCATGAAAGGTATTCAAGAGACGGAACTGAAGAGAAGTAGCACTGCGTTTCTACATTTCAGATGTTTTTGTGGTTTTTTAAGTAGCCCGACAGACGACGTGGACTTTTTTCGAAATTCACACGATTTTCTTGAAGAGTAGCGTGTAATTTCAGAATGTCGTCACAAGAGGGAGGAAAAACACCATTTATGAATATAACCTGAGAATCAAGGCAGGTGTTTCGGGGACTCAGCCACTGGACAGTCAGCTTGCTTTTCATTTTATTTTTGCCACTTTCCCGTTAAAGACGTTTTGCCTGATTTGTTACTTCCATCTTCTGACTCAGTTTGAATTTGAATAGGGGGAATCTCACAGGCATCAGCATTAAACCTGAGGGCATCATCTGTATGATGGTAAGGTCTGAATGCAACCTGGTTTTACAGTTAATCAGGAAGCTCCAGATCACAAATGACAAATCTTTATGAATTCTATTGCCATATTCAGCAATACAACTTAAATGCATATTATTTTCTAGCCTGATGTTTATACTTTTGTATAACACATCATTTTTACCAGCGTTTTTTCATCTTTCAGCAGCTATCATGATGGCAAGCTCTCTCTCGGAGGTAGTTTCGAATCAGTTTGAGGTCCAATACTGTAAAAAAAACCCTACACTTCTAGAATACCAAGTACAGTGGTCGTCTCAAAAGGCATTTCTTCTGTCAAACATATGTAATGATATAAAACACCTTCTCAAACTTCATTGCTTTTAAAATTGAGATACCAACGAAAACGAGATCAAGTGACATCACTACCTTTTCAGCTGTAATTGTAAAAATGATGTTCCTCATCTAAAGCACTAATACGAAACTATTACATTTGTGTTGAATGTCAACACAGAGACAAATAACTTTGAAACAGTCCCTGCATTTCAAAATGTGATCCACGACACTCTAATATATGCAGCGCAAAAACACCTCGGAAACTCGGTTATGCTCAACACGTATGACAGTGGCATTGCATATTGAAAGTGCAGTTTGTGTGCATCGATTTTCAATCAAAACATCATGTTAAGTCACATGGCTTGCACTTGAAACTTCTGCTGAAGTTTTGCTTTAGTTTTCAGAGGTGGTGACGATCCAGGGTAGTGTAAGGTCACCGGTGTAGTAAGATGCAATTACCACATACAGTTGCTTGGCAAGGACTTTTACCAAGTTGCATTCAGCCGCATGTAGGTATAGATATAGATACGTAGACAGAGAGCTGAACTTCGCTGGCATAGATATATTTTACCTCGCCAGTGCTACTAGCAGCACTGTGCAATCATTTGAGGTCTGAAGTTCTTGCTTTGATTTTTGGGATGTATGCTGGTGAATATGGATTGAGGTAAACCATGAGCAGTGGGGTGTGCTAATTAGCAAATACATAGCAAGTTGTGAGTACATACTCAGAGTTAACTCGATTAAGCTGGGCTAACTGATGCTGACTGCTGCAGTCAGCGGTAAATGGCCAAAACTCAGAAGTAAGCCTTGAGAAATCATGATAAGCCTGTAAGCTCACTTTGTCGTACACCCTGCAGGACGAAGATAGATTACCCGAGGAAAGGATCCACAGACGATGAAATGTTCACGGAGTGTTTCTCAGTGTAGTCTCCCCCTGTACCCCTAGTCAGTCCACATTTTTGCTCTAGTTCACCACCTGTGTAGCTGACAAGTTAAACCGTGTGTAGATGGTGGACCAGAATGAAAACGTAGACTGGCTGGAGTTGGGGCAACTCTGGGTTTGGAGCCAATGTGTTAACTGCCTGGTGTAATGAATGTGCATGTCAGTCACACTGTCCCTATAATAATGCATCTGCAGGTCTTCATATAACAGGGGAAGCTCAGCATTTAATGATACCAGTGTACGTTTCTGCAGATGCAATTAGCTCCTCGTTAAGATCTCCTTGTAATTAAAGCATTATGGCTAATGACAGTGTGTATCGTATACGCGACGCCTCGGCCGAGCTCTTGTTCTCCAGCTTCTCTGAAGATCACATAACACATAAACACGCCGGTCACTTATAGCTGAGAATTTCAAGCGACCTTCTGCACAAAGCTCTGCGGAGGTGAGGCACAACATGCTTATAAAGCAACACGGCCCATGATTCACCGCGGGCCACAATAACGACGAGGTGTGGCAACCAACTGATCTTTTCATTTGTGCAATTTATTGCCAGGCCTGTGTCTTCTAAAGTCTCAAATAACGAAGCCCAGCTTACCCTATTTAAACTTTAATGTGTTGCACCATTCAGTCAGGGCTAGCTAGGCAGATTACTGAGAATGTATGCAGTCGTAAGTCTGCTCCAGGGGAGGCGTTTGGGGGCTGCCTGGTTACTTTTGGGGTTCTTTTGTGGGATTTGGAACCTCCGTTGTGTCCTTGCAATAGTCCTCCACCTTTCTGTCAGAAGGTCTGCTGTCTGGGGTAAAGTAGGTTTACTTGTGGCTAACATGTCAAAAGGAAACAGCTGGTTTGGGAAACATTAATGGGTATTAATGTGGGGCCTGAGATCCTTTCGAGACACAGTGTTGATTGCTGAGCCACACCCAGCTGTAGTAGAGGCCCAGAGTGTGCTGTTCCACGCTAGGATCCATCAAAAAAAGAACGTGTCTTTGAGCAGGCAGCTTGGCCGGCATTCTTCTGTCATCGGCTCAGTGTCGTTGCGTCATTCTTCATAGCACTGTTTTTGAACTCTCTTTGGAAGGAGTGTTTTTCACTAGAGATTAAGGTGGTAACCAAAGTTTCAATTCATGCAGAGCAGAAGCGGGTGAAGCTGTAGTGTGACCAGGGTGAAGAGTATCTCATGCTGAACGTTTTATCACGAGGTAAAAGAATGTAACTTTGATTTCCGTGTTGTACGCTTTCACAGACAACATAATGCTGGAGAAAAGACCCGGAGAAAGGATCTAGAAGCTGAACTTCTGCATGCCTGACCCCTAATCCCTCAGCTGCAGTCTTACCCTTGTATTCCCTCCTAGCAACAGAGTCACATGACCATGATCTCACACCCCCAGCCATCATGCTACTTTCCTATGTGCACTGCAGCCATATTTGTGATGCCTGGCTGACTCTATTGTAAAGCTCCTTGCAACAATGTTCTTAAGTAGATGTAACACGTTACATGAAAAACGATATCGGGATCGGTGTTCCCGCAATAAATATATCAATTATAAGTATTTAAGTGGAACGGCATCACTCCGCAGCTGGTGCAATTTAATTGCAATTACTGGCAAAGGAGCCCTCCCAGTAGATCACACAGGGCTGTGGTGGTGATGAAGACGGCTTTTCAGAGGGGGTTGGGTGGAGGAAAAGGGGGTGTGAATCGCGGCTTGAGTGGCACTCAATAAAAGCAGGCGGTACCTCATCCGGTCGACGGCTTTGATTTCCCTGGCCTCAATTTGCCAGTGGGTGTGCTCCAAGGCCAAGCTGGGTGCAGAGCTCCTAGCGGCTCTGACGGTGTTTTCACGGCCGCCAGACTGCCAATGGGGTGAGCTGGCGGGAGGGAGATGGTAGAAGACTTCCACACAAAGGTCTTTCTGTGGCTATAAATAGTAGCGATTATTTTGCTCCCCCTCCGTTTGCGTCACGCCATCCCTCCCCTCCCCTCCCCCACTCCTCCACCTCCCTCTTTTGTCACCATTTTCTGCCTCCATTTCGACTGGCGCTTGATCATTCGCTCGAACGGCACGTTTCGCACATCCATGGCCTCCGACAACGCCATCCACGTTCCCCCCCCTTTTGTCTTTCGCGGGGAGTTTTGCGCGCATGGACGTGCAGGTCTGCAGTCCACACTCCTGCAGTGATGCAGGTGGGCAGGAGGTGAAGGCGGAGGTCAACAGCTCGCCGACGTAGAAGACGTTTGCCAGATAAGATTCGGTAAAGCCAGAAATCCCCACTAGAAGGAGGGAGGGTCTAGACAGCTGGCAGTGGAAGGTAAAGTGAAAGGTGCTGATGGGGATTTGACAGCTCCCAATGACACTTAAGGACAAGATTTGCCATTATCTGTTCAACCCCCAGCCCCATTAATATTCAGCCAGGCACTTCCACCACACTCGTCCCGCTGCCTAAAGACATTCTGAATGAAGACACTCACCTGAAAATGTACCAGGTGAAGGACTATAGACTAAACACATTTCACTGGAACTGTTCCAGACTATAGAATGGTGGGTAGAAAATGAGCTGTGAGCTCAGCACTGCATGTTTTACCGGAGCAGTTAGGCTTAAATACCTTGCTCAAGGCGGCCCTTCTGGGACACGGATGGGCCAGATTTGGTGTTAAGTTTGAAAAAGTTCAAGTCTAAAACTATTACACTGCCTGCCTCACTAAGGAAAAGATGTGCTTTCTGGGAGAATTGCTATGCATTCAACAAGCATACACATCACGTTTAAAGGAGTACAGCGTCCTTTTATGTCAGAAAGGGGCGGCCGTAAACAGAATCTGTTCATTTCTGCATAGTAGTGGTATTATGACGACCTTGTATTTGTACCGTGGTCGGCAAGTTCGAATCCGTGGAACGGCCAACTGAAAAAAACAAATGTGAACAAGCAGTGGTGAAAGGATCTTTACCTGAAGTCAGGGTCAACTTACTGAGGCTCTGCTTTTGAAGCCCGAAGAGTAACGGAGCCAGAATAACGCTATCGGCTTCGGTCACAGTGTCTCCGCGGACGATGATGCTGTGACGACATACCGAGCCTGTTTTCCATCAGTATTCCCTGGTGAACATCAAGAGTGTGCAGCCAAATGAGGGAGTGTTCATTCTAAAACGTTAGTGCAGAAATGAATTGTTTTGGAGTCAAAATTGTTCCAGGGTGTACTGTTTACTGTTCGAGATTACGGCCTGATCTCTGGAGCACTGGACAGTGGTTAGCAGGCATGGTGGTAAGCTGGCTGTGCCCTGCTGTTTTGCTCGCATCAAACAGGTACCTGCCTGCATCTGGGATCCAACGTCACCGTAGTCTCTTAGGTGGGAAGTGGTGCGGGTCAACCGCAGTGTAAGACATGTGGCTCGAGGCCCAAGAGCTTAGCTAGAAATCGCAGTATGAGCTGCCATTCCGGTCACCCTGACCCAGGTCTTCTGCCGCTTGGGACAGGATTCTGGAAGCCTGGGCCCCATCCCCACAGCCTGGGAGTCTGCTCTGTGCACATGCCACCTTCCCACTTCGGGTATCCTCTGTTCATTTACAAGAAAAGGTAACGTGTTTACACTTAATTTATTACTCGTGGCTTGCTTCAGACAACTTGCCCTGCGTATCGGTGTCATGGATATGCTTTTGTCTTGTTGAGCTGCTGCCGTGAAGCCAAACTGTGAAGGACTTACTGTGGTCTTTCCTGAAGGTGCAGGACGAGGGACCTGCTGGATGAGGGAAAAGTATGAAACCTTGTATGTCCACCAATGCTCACTTCCACAGGTAACAAAAGAGTGCCTAGTTTTTAATTTCCTTATCTAGCGTTAAGGGCTGTGGGTTTGTAACTTGATGGATTTAAGTTCCAGGATGGGACTGTTATTCCAGCTTCTGAGATGGGACGTACTTCACTGTAGGAGAACATCAATTTGCCTAAAATGGTGCACATTAGTAGAGGCTGTAGCTGAAAGTGTTAGCTTAATAACGATGTAAATTCCATCCAAAGTTCAGAAAATCCGTCGGGGAACAAAAAGACGTGGCTTTAGAGATGGAGAACACAAATATTGGTTCTGCTGGGCCCCACTGTGCCCTAAGATTGCCAAAGCATTCCTGGGTTGTCTTGAATCACTCTTACTTCCTGAGCTGGGGCCGATCATCCCAAGGCACTGAGTGCTAAATGCCAGCGTTGCCAGCAGTATTTATTAGATGGGACTATTCCTCTACAGAGATGTTGCAGGAAAGCTTTGAAGCTGATGCAACATCACAGTTGTACTTTGACCAGTATTTCAGCTGGACTTTTTTTTTTTGGGAAAGAGGTTTGCATTTGTGTAATAACAACAAAATATTGCCATCGTCCCACAGAAACAGGAAAGCTGGTACAGCTGTCAGTAAGTTTAGCATTTAAAACGCCCGTTTGTCTAGATGTTTAATGATCATATCTTGTAATGTATTATATTATAAGTTTTATAGCTACAGAACCATACTGCCTGGTATGGCTTTAGAGGATGGACTAACAGCGACTATTAAAGGTTTGTGTATCCCATGATCCCCTCATACTTGGCCGAAGTTTTATTTTTAAAACAAACATGGCCCCACTTGCCACACTGTACATGGCTGGCCTTGACAGAGTTCCCACGGAGGAGTTTGCATAAATGTTCTCATAAAGTTTTTCTCCAGATGTTCTCTACCACCTCTCATATAAGAGATTGGCTTACTCTTGTGTTCAGCTTTTCCCACACTGCAAAGTCGTTCAGCACATTTTTTTTAAATTCCCCTACTGTCATTTTCTGTATTGAGCTTTTTATGGTATCTTACACTTGAACAGTATTTCCAATGCTAAACATCGATTCTGCTAGGATAAACATTGGTGATCAATATTACAACACTGATGGAAACATTATTAAGTTTACATGGAAGAATATGTTTTTCCATAGACAGATATCTATAAATAGCTACATAGTAAAATAGTTTATTTTATAAGCTATTTTGACTCACCTAAGCTGTAGGGAATCCACGTGGGAGGACAGACATGCAAAAAGATAAAATTCTGCAGAAAAAGCCCCCACATCATGGTCCACACGGGGGTTCGAGAGGCCGCATGCTGGCATAAGGGCTGGCGGCATTTTCCTGCCAGAAAAACAGTAAGCTGCCTTTTCGACTTTTTATTATGCATAAGTGTTCTTTTATGTTGATGGTTTTTTTTTTTTTGTAAATGTATTTATTTCTGGAAAATATATGGGACAGATTGTGCCCTGAAGCTCAGATGTCCTGTGTTGGATTGCGGTGCTCAGTGAAGAGAATGACTCAGGGGGAGAGAGAGGTCTGTTTAACATGAATTATAACTCTACTGCTCCAGGGAGGCTGAAAGAGCAACATGGGAATAGAGGATGAGGGAATGGGAGGCAAGAATGGAGGAATGAGGGAATGAGGGGCAAGAATGAGGAGTGGGAATGAGGGGGGTGAGAGGTGAGAATGGGGGAATCAGCAAGAAAAATAGGGGAATGAGAGTCAAGAATGGGGGATGAGGGAATGAGTGGTGGAAATGGGGGATGAGGGAATAAGAAGCCTGAATGTAGCTGAGGGAATGAGGAATACGAATAAGGGGAATAAACATGAGAGCGGCGAAGGGAGGGGTAAAAGAACGAAATAAACTGAGTAATAGAAATGAATCAAAGAGAGCATAAGTGTGAGAATGAAGGAAAAGGGAAGAGCATGCTGACCGGAGACAGTCTGCATGGCTGAGTAGCACAGGAACATCATTACAGGGGAGTCAGGCTCATGAGGCTTAGGGCAACATAAGGGTTACATGAAGCAGAAAGGGTGTGAGTGGAGGAGAGGGAGGGCTTGAAGGGAGCTGACAGAACCAGGTGAACCATATCCGAACGCAGGGGACTCGGACACAAATGCCAGCATTCAGAGTCCCCAGAGACCCCCGGGGCTAAGTGGTGCTGGGGGGGGTGGAGGGGTCATCTCCTCAGGACTTCCTGTACATCCCATCATTTTAAACAGTTAAATCATACTCACAATGATATTAAGATGGATGCCGTTCATTAAGATATTCTGTCTTCTGTCCCTAACTTCAGGAATCATCACAACCTCATCAGCTCAAGATTAAGTGCTGGCTGAGCTTCAGGGAAATGATGTAACATGTGTAATTAACAGAGCGTTTTGTCTAGGGAGCTTACAGAGCTGGCTGCTTTCTACTTCTGGGTATGTGCTGAGATGATTCTCCTC
This sequence comes from Gymnarchus niloticus, assembly GCA_009936485.2. NCBI lineage: Eukaryota > Metazoa > Chordata > Actinopteri > Osteoglossiformes > Gymnarchidae > Gymnarchus > Gymnarchus niloticus. The sequence continues at coordinate 352,504 of JAACJT020000034.1, forward strand.
TTCTCAGACACATTTCAGCAACTCCCAAACTGACCAGATTTTTGATCACACGTGAACACCAAGGTCTGGCTACAAAGTAATCCCTAGATTTAACCTCCACTGGGAGCTACACAGTGGCTGATTATGCAAGTAATTCTGAAAAGTTAAAAACACTATAACTAATAAATACGTTTACATCTATCACCTGAGGACAATATTCAATTTTCATGACCAGGCATTCCTCACTCAAGCCACTGGGATGTCAACGGCTGGCCACACTTATTATTACATTGTGCGACAGATAAATTCAGTCACGTTGAGCCATATGGCACTGAAACGATGGCATCGGTACTTGATTGCGTTTTCCAGAACTGTGGGCTCACTGCAGTGTTGTGCCAAGTTTGGAACCCGTGACAGGAGGTAGAGGGCAGGGTAGGCCTGCGATGGGATACCAGTCCGTCTTAAGATAAGCAGCCACTAAAGACACTTAGAAGATACTCATCTACTTAAACTGCATGCCTCTGGACTGTGAATGAGGTGAGCCCCAATATCCAGAGGAACCTTACATGAACATACATAGAGCATGATCTAACCAAGGGCAGGAATTGAAATTTAATGGTGAGGCAATACTTCCATTTGCCAAGCCTCTGCACATACACCATACATTTTAAAAGACAAAAAAACTCATTACCAAGTAAAGACACTCAAGGGGTTAAGAAAACTCATCTGGTTATACAACGCTCATTTTTGTACTGGTCATCTGTGCATTTACCTCAGATAAATGGAAAATTATAATCCATTTGAAATCCTAAAAGAAAGGATGAAAATCCATGATTAATGAAAGATTCCCATGAGGTTTTGTGTCTTGACAATTATGAGATGGTAGAATGGAATTAGTCTCCTTAAATTTTAGAGAGAAGTTCAAAGACTGAGATCTGCAGTGCTCTACTGTGTTACACAAACCACCATGCGGCCGACCTCCTCTAATCCCTACTCCCATCTGAGTGACACCGGGGGTCCCAGGACATGTCTTTGGTGCCTTCATTGCTCCACAGTCTGCGACTCGAGATGCGCTCCTGTCCCGCTAAGAGGGATCCTGGCATCAGTGTGGTATTCAGCATTCCTGCATGTTTTCAGTGTAGAGCAGGCCTGCCAAACACATGGACATCCACACGCATGCGGATTTGTACTCTACCTCGGTCAGTTACTTAACACGCACATTATTCTGTTGATATTTCGTCAAAAATGGGAGTGATGTTTTAAGATTGCTTTCACTTTCACTACATGTAAGACACTGAATTTGAAGTTCCAGATATGCATGCCTTGAAGGGGTCAGATAATCAGACAACCCTCGAATACTAGTAACCCCCCACCGTGATTAAACCATTAAATACCTTTCCTCTCGTTTCTTGTTTACCTTGTCCTTACACTACGTATTAATGATGGGATGAATCAGGATTAGTATGTTGTTGTAAAAGTAAACTGCTTAGCAGAGAATTTCACCCAAAGCAACTTGTAACTCCACAGCTTATGCATCCACGCAGTTAGACGATGTGCTGAGGGTAGGACCCAGGGTGCACGTTACAGGTCTGCAGTCAGGACCACGAAGGCCGCGGCTAACACGAGACAACACGAGACACCCTGCAGCCACGCGCGTCGCTCTCGCTTTGGAAACAATGACAGCGTCTCCTGGCACGCGGCGGCCTCGTGCATCGTCGCGATCCGGACCTCCTGAAAGCGCTTTCGTAAGAGGCAAGGCTGCTTCGAGCGACTCCGCCTTAAATCCGACGGCGAAATCTTCACGGGGTTCGGGCGACCTGGAAAAAAAAAGAAGAAGACGAAGGGCAAAGAGCTAATTAGTGTCTACGACATTTCCGTACGAAATGAAGGAGAAACTGGAGCAGCTGATCCAAGCGCGAGACTCTTTCCGAAGAGCCGCATGCAACAAGCTGCTTACAGCATCTAAAGCGAAATGTGATCATGTAAAGGGCTCAGTCTGTCCCCCACACCGACGTTACAACACACACACATACACACAGGCACACGCACGCGTGCACACATACACACAGGCACACATACACACAAACACAGACACACATACACACACACATACACACAGGCACACGCACGCGCGCACACAGACACACAGGCACACACACACGCGCGCGCGCGCACACATACACACACATACACACAGGCACACGCACGCGCGCACACACACACACAGACACACACGCAGGCGCACACACACACACACACGCTCCGTTGCAAGAATAATGCGGAATTGCGCGGCTGCACAAAGCAAGCAGGTGAGCAGCGTGGCAGCTTCACGCCGTTCATCGGAGGCGCACATGGACGCGTCTCCGCTGCCGTGATTATGCGCATCAGCCGCTCCGCTGCGCTCGGTGCGGCGGCACATGGACGGAACGGGACGGCTGAATGAAGCCGGCAGCCAGATCGACGGCCCTAATGAGCTCTCCGCTCCCCAAAAGTGACTCCAGCACCTCGATGCCGAGACCCTCGGCGGCCGCTCGGGGCTCCGGGCAGCGCCGGGGCCACCGCGCTGCCGAGGAGAGATGCTGGCCGGCGGAGTGCGACGCCAGCGCCCGCAGACCCCTGTGTCACCCTCGCTTAGTCAGCGACGGCGACGGCGGAGCCGGACGAGAGGCTGAGAGGCAGCCTCAGCATCCGCACGCCCACAGCCGGGATGAGATGCCGGAGAGGCGAGGGGTCGGCCGGGGGGGGAGGGAGCGCAGCCAGGCGTCCGGACACTTAAAGCGGCACCAGAAGCCCTGGAAGGAGGACCTGCATGCAGCCTGTGGACACGGCATCCCTCATCCAGCCAGGCTGCCCTCGCCCTGCCTCCCCAGGCGCGCCGGCTCGTCCCTCAGTCTCAGCTCAGAGCCGGCTGTCAGCTCGCATTCGCCGGCTTCATCCTCGCCGCTGCCCGCCTCCTCCGGCCGCTCCGGCAGGTCCAGCGCAGCGTCGTCCGCGTCCGACTCCAGCTTGCACCCGATGCTGAGCTCCGTGTTCGGCCAGGTAAGACGGACGCTGCGAGCATCGGCAATAAAATCCGTGAATTGCTGTCATTTGAATTGCTGTCATTTGGATGTCCTGCGGCGCACCACTCCACAAGTGGCACCCGGCCACCTGTACTCCAGGAGACGGCGGTGGAGTATGGAGCATCTGACTAACGTGGGAGGCTGAGAGGTAACAGGTTGACAAGGGTCACCCAGGAGTGCTCACCGGGTTTATTTCGGTGAGAAAGATCCGGGCCCGAGGAGGAGGAAGAAGAAATCCAAATATCTGTCCAGTGCTTTAGAAGCCCCCTACTACAGGTCTGGGAATTTTACTTATAATTAAAAGGTGGGCTATTTCCATTCAGACTGGACGCTTTTCATAAATGTCATGGAACTGGTCTGCAGCTCCCAGCTGAATTATGGACAAGTTTCGCTGCTTTAATATCCTGCTCCACTGCAAGCACATCAGGCAACCCAGACTGCATTGTCAAAATGCATTCACTGCGTTTTCTACACTTTCAAATTACATTCATTACTTGAGTTACGTGTTAAGAAAAATGTCTGGTCTGTGTTGAACACGTATCGGACGCTAACGGCCCGTGTCAGATCAATTCACCTGTACTATACATGGTTCCTGCAGATCCCATGAGATCGACAGCGGAACAGTACACCAGAGAAAAAGCATTTTGCCCGAAAACTCTTCCATAATCACGATGCTTTTTTAATCAGCTGGTTAAACTCAATTATAATTCATTTGAATTAATTACTCTGCCTTGCATTAGATTAGAACTGAAAGTTGTATGTAAACGGTACGGGAGTCACTCTTTGAGAAAGTGTTAAATATGTATTTCAGTTTAATCAATAAGCGATTTTCAGTTAAAACCACGTCCGCCTGACGATTAAGCCACTTAATTTTTCATTCATTGCCGTCTTTCACTAGGCTACACTGTTCACGGCACTCTTGGCCTTAGGTATCAGTAAGAAATGGACAAGGGATTTATGTGACAAAATAATTACTGGTCGCTTTTTTCTATATTTAAACCAAAAAGAAAGTATCTGGAAATGAGAATGTAGTTTTGCGCCATGTCTCATTGAGGTCACCTGATGGAAGGTATCAAGTCAGGGGTCTTAGAGCGTTATAAATATCTATATTCTGTAGCTCTTCCAGTATATGTGAAATCTGAATCATTGACTTGTGAGTCTGTTTGGAAGCTTTCGCAATGCCGGAAATGGGGAGAAATGTGAATGTACATACCACTTTCCTGTAGAGATCCAAAGCATGCTTTATTCGTGGCTGAAATCTTTCATGACATAACGGCACGTACAGGAATGACTCACGTGGAGCGACGGCATCCATTATGAACGAAGTTGATTTAACCTGGGCGACTATTTTGCACTGCCAAGACTAAACAGCTTAAATCATAATTTTTAATAATTTATCCTATATATGCAAACTGTCTCCGGTTCAGAGTTCAGTGTGCATCTGCACAATACAGCGATTATCTTGTTAGATAACAAAAATGTACTATAGCATCAAAACCTTCAGAAGAGCGGAGGAAGATTATGGACCCCAGGACAGCCGACTGTCCTTTAATTTTAACAGTGCAAGGTGTAGTTTTAGGTCCAGAAGCAAATAAATTGACTAAAGTTAATATGACATGGCCCAATAAAATATCTGTTTGTGTAAATGGGATAGACTGTCACTTTGGATAACAGTTTTGGCCAATCAATGGATTGGTAATGACATCACAATGAACATAGTTCAAAATGAGTCAATAGAGAATACCAAAACATCTGCATCATGCCCCCTCCTGGCAGGATGTGGACCATGCCTCCAGCTGTGAGTATCCTCAGGCTTACATAATACTCTGAGACAGTTGTATGCTGCCAGTGTTCTATTCCTGAAAGCTTTTGTCACTGAAACAGCCAGCTCACATCCATCCATGGGTAGATCCTGTTTAACCCTGACAGTCAGCACTGTATGTTAGACTTTACTGCTTGCATGCACATTTAGAAAGCTGAGCTTTGCACAGTTGCCGCAGTTGGAACACGTGTTAGAGTTCGCTTTTCCTCAGGCTACCATAAGCTGATCTTGATACAACTCTCAATCGAAGACGACAAGACTCCTTGACTCTTGGTTGCTTTTCACCCAAAAATCTCAAGCAGAGGGAATGGTGTGTTTGAGAATCACAGGGGATTCAGGGCACATGGAACCTGCAAACTGAAGTACTGAATGAAAATTCTCCCTAGACAAGCTGAGGTACTGAACTGAGACTCTCCCTAGACTAGCTGAGGTGCTGAACTCAGACTCTCCCTAGACTAGCTGAGGTACTGAACTGAGACTCTCCCTAGACTAGCTGAGGTACTGAACTGAGACTCTCCCTAAACAAGCTGAGGTACTGAACTGAGACTCTCCCTAGACAAGCTGAGGT
>JAACJT020000034.1:361953-382239 GCA_009936485.2 Gymnarchus niloticus
TTTTTTTTTTAAACTTGTTTTTAGTTCTAGTCTACAACTAGAGCGGGGCATTCTAATATAAGAAATAGTTTTTGAGGGGGGGTACCTTTTCATTAATAATTGTTTCTCTTAATATATCAAACCCCCCAGACGTTTTGTTTTGATTTCAGATGTCGGTTTGAAAGGTAGAATGTGAAGAGAGTGGCCAAAAATCAGCCAGCAACTCTCTTGCTCCACCACACCATGTTTTGTACAAATGTGTGTTCTTTCCACGTACATAATGAGAAATTCTCGCTTGTTCTGCCCTGATATCGATTCATTATTTCTGTCTTTGTGTGTCTGTGTGGCCACATGACATGACCCATGTGTTTTTTGTAACCAGCTTACTTCCAGTATCTGCGAGGCCCAGTTAGCTTGGAGTGAGACAGTCAAAGTCCTGAGTCTAATGTATGTTTTGTCACCTTGTTCAGCAGCTTCTCTGAGTGTTCTGGGGTTTTCTTCTCATCCATCAAAGCAGCCTCCTCTCGGGGGACGTTTCAGAGCAGGTATGGAGTAAGGGTGGTGGGATGTCAAGGGTGACAGTGCAGAGATCGGCACGCGGCTGATGAAGTGGAGATGCCGTGATTTGGTTGGCCGTGTTTCTATCACACTGCAGAACATGGCTCCATTTTCAGTGGCTTTGAAATGAAGGTGCTGACCCATTCACTTCCCTTTTGTCTGATAACCTCTGGCCCTGTTGGCTTCTCCGGCGATAATTTTTCAGTTTTAGTTGGCTTGTATGCTTTAGTAGACTAGCCAGTACACCGGTGTTTGTTCCTTAGAGCCACGATCGATCATCCCTGCAGTAACGGTTCCTTTTTTTTTTTTAATCTGACTGTAGCCCACGTGTCTCTTTCATTTAATTCCACGTGGTCCTCGGTGATGCTGTAGATTTCTCAAGGATGGTAAGATATTAGCTGTCATCTGGTGATTGAGGTCAGACCTTCCAGGAATGCATGGTGCTCTACTACACCTCATTATCGAAGTTATACTGGCTGGCATTTCAGAAAGTTCATTGTCCAATAAGTTTAGCCGTGTCCATGTAGCACTTGGGCGTGACACCCCACGTGGTAAATTTTAAAATGAAGACTAAACTTCTCCGTTTGCTCAGTAGTTTTCAGAAGGGGACTACAGATGGAACTCGGGATGCCTACTCTAGAGCATTTAATCTCTTCATCGCTCTCCGCTTGTCATTTGTCATCTACCGGTTCCCATCTCTCAATGGTTCATTTCCGTTTTATTTATTTGAATATCGCCACTGTACTTCGTTTCACTTCCCGTCAATCTTAAGTTTTCCTTAACTTGCCTTAAATTGGTTCCGTGATGAGCAGTACGAAGCGGCAGCCCCCGAGTCCAGGACACCTGCCCTAAGCTGTGTTTAGTGCCCCCCCGTTTGAACCACAGGAGATCAGTGCGATTGTGTTTGCATCTGTGCGAGTGACCATCGGATGGTGTAGAGGTGGCATCTGCAGGCCATCTTCCTGTCTGTACTTGGGAGTACATGGGGAAACGCAGCCCTTGAATGGGACAAATCTCTGCTCCGCTTCAGGGCCTGTCTTCAGTAGTGTTTTAGCAAAAGCCATTGTCATTAATCCCACAGGTCTCAGCAGCTTAGACTAATAATTTATATAACTTTACACACTGCAGGAGAATAAATTAAAGCCACTCTTACCAGTTAGCTAGGTGGAGGGAGAGAGATTTGGACCTATCTGTTAGGGCAGAGTAGATATTCATTAAATACAATCAAATCCGTCAGAAGCACCTTCTATCTTTTTATTTAAAATTTAACAAAAAAAAAAAAAAACCTGCACCAAAGTTTGAAGTTTTTCTGTTCTGGCAAATAAAATGTCTACACAGTGTGTGTGTATACGGTACTCTGTCACTCTTACTGTAGTGTGTCAAAACATTTCTGCTCATTTTATGGTTTAGCTGTGGGGTTTTTAAAGGCGAGCTTTTTCTCAGAGATAATGGGAGGCTAAAATAAGAAACGTTAATTGGGTGGTTTAATACAACTGAACTGTCTTAGGATAGTGAGTAGCAAACGGGGGTCGTCTCAGTGTGGGTTTATTTTTTATTATGTAACTTGTCTGCTATTGGTAAATGAACAATAAGGTACTTTAATTATTCCTCCCTCAGGATCTGTTTTTTTTTTGGTTTTACTTTTTACAAAGATTTTTATTTTTTTGGGTGTGAAATTTTGCACTGCCTGCTGTTAATTTTAAAGAGATTTGTGTTTGTATAATTTGATTTCTTATTGCCTTGATTTTTGAATACATGCTGACATTCTTTACCATCCTGTGTGCTTCTCGTTTATTGTGAGCGGATGGTTTGCCCAAGAGCATGGTCGATTATTTTTATTTTTTTGCTTTCAGTTTATGTACTTATTTCCCATCAAGAAAGAAAGATGTGGTTTTCATCTTGACACTTATGTACTCTTCAGTTCCAAACTTAAATTCCTTTCACCCACATAAGTTGTGTGTGGCCCCCACATACTTAAGAGGACTGAATGAAACCTGTGTGTGAAAGAAAGGCTGAAAAGAAGAATGTCCCCCCCCCAAAAAAATAGAGAAACAATCAGACGCACACACCCGCTCTGCTCTTGTCAAAATGCATACAAGTTGAGAATTGCTGCCTGGTGTGACTAAAGCTGTTTTTAAATAAATGTGCTATTTTATCTAACGTCTTGTGTTCTATGATTGTTTTATTTTCCAGTCTCTGCTTGTCCATCTGCCCGTGTGTGTGGCTGAAATTTCAGACGAAGTTAAATGGTGTTTTTAATTTTCTTTTTCTTTTTTAATGGTGTTTTATTAAGCATGCGGCGAGGGGTCCCGATGGCGTTAGGGGATAACGTAATCATTGGGAGGAGGGGCTAGATAAACAAAACGAAAACGCGCTCGTCGTCATGGCAACCATGCAGCGCGTCCCGCCCTCGGCGTGCCGTCACCATAGAGACGGGCCGCCATCTTGGATCGGACGGCGAAGCCATGAGCGGCCGCGAGCCTCGGAGCGAAGGGGCGGCCGCCGGTGGTCCCGACGCCGAGGCGGGGACGGCTGGGGGCGGCAGGGAGCGCAGGCCCGGAGGAGGACTCATGAAGAGGCTGAAGTCGCGCCGGGGTCAGCCGGACAGGCGGCCAGTGGTGACCGAGGACGAGCTGCGGGGGCTGGGGCGACACATCACGCCGGACCAAGTCCTGGGTTTACGGTCCATCACCCGCGGTAGGCACGTAAGGGACAGAAGCCCGTGGTCCCATCGCTTCTCAGCAGACCGGGGTAGCCGGGGGAGAGATGCTCGGGGTACCTAAAACTGTCATGCCCCTGGTGGCAGGGGGCTGGAGAAGCCCACTGTCCAGGGAAGGTGCTAGGAGGAAGACGGAGACTTTACTGTAACATGCTGTATGAGGACAGCATGAACTGGGAATAAACCCAGTTTATTTCCTTTTTTTTTTAAATTCCCCAGCACAAAATGGTGTTTGTCCTTGTCAATATCGGATTCTTGTGTTACAAAGTAGCTCAGAGAGGACTGGAAACTTTGCCAGTGGCATATATGTTATACGGCAGTTTCATCTAACAATACCTAATTATATTTTTACAAAGGATGTCAATCTTAGGAATACGGGCGTAGCGTGATGTCAGTGTGCGTCTGTACCCTGACCCTGTCTGACCTCTTACAGACTACCTCTGTACACCTGAGGACAACATCTTTAATATTGACTTCACACGTTTCAAGATAAGGGACATGGAGACAGGCACGGTGCTGTTTGAGATCGCCAAACCATCCAACTGCGGTACCAGCCACCGCCGGCCCTGTGCTACACCGTAGGTGAGGGTGTGGGAGGGCGGGTGGAGTAAGCCCGAGTTGTGTGTGTCTGATTGTCCGCAGATATGCTGGAGGAGGATGGTGTGAACGCAGGGGGGGATTCCAGTGTGGGACGCTTTGTTCGCTATCAGTTCACCTCGGCCTTCCTGAGACTGCGCACTGTGGGTGCCACGTGAGTTCATGCTGTATTTCCACTGCACTCCCGACAAACCCTGTACCGACACTCTCGAGTTACAAGTCTGTGCTCTCGCACCCCCAAGCTACTTGAGGTGACTGTGTAGAGTGTCTCTGTTGAGCCAACTCCTACCCCTGCTCTGAGACACCTTCGTTGTTCTGTGATATTCTTCCCTGTAGCGTCTCCCACATCGTTCTTGCCAAAAGTTCAGTTGTTTTTCTTATTCCAATATTTTTAACTTAATTCATTCTCTTAGCGTGTAAACATCTACCTGCTTCACCCTCGTCCTCGCACAGGGTTGAGTTCACCGTGGGAGACCGGCCCGTAAACAGCTTCCGCATGATCGAGAGGCACTACTTCAGAGACCGGCTTCTCAAGAGCTTCGACTTTGACTTTGGCTTCTGCATCCCCAGCAGCCGGAACACCTGTGAGCATATCTATGAGTTTCCCCAGCTCTCCGAGGACCTCAGTGAGTTGCCCTTTTCCTCCTCATCCCAGCTTCTGCTGTCCATTTTGCACAACAGCCTTCCATGAGCTCCCATGGTTCTGCAGGCCACTGTTGCAGTTCCTGTTAGGCATACCAGTAATCAACAGGCTAACAGTGTGCTCACCATGGAAGACTGCTTGTTTATAGAGGCCCCAAGTCTTTCATTTTAGTCTTAATATCCTGAAATGGGGGGAAAATATTATCGCATTCCCAGGGGGTGTTTGTTTTTTTCATAGGAACTCATTCTCCAGCAGGTGTTTTGATTCAAACAGATAGTCTTATCAGATTCCCTTCTCTCACACAGAACGTAGAGTATGAAGTTTCATGTGATGTTTTGATGGGTTTTGTTGACTTTCCCAAGCATGTGGGTTTGGTGCTGCGGTGCATAATTGTTCATTCTTCATGGAAAAAATGGCTAATGCCTGCATGCCACTAGTTTGTATCAGAAATAAAGTAGGGATGGCTCAATGTCGCTTTTTCATCACCGATACTGATAACGCAACCTTAAATATCAGCTGATACCAATGTTAATGCCTGAAATTATAAATTAAATGCCAGATTGGTAGAGGATTGCCCGTGTACCCTCTCAGAGTATAACTTTGTTTTTTTCCGATAACCGATCCAGTTTTTTTGGTTTGTGTCACACCGATACACATACTGAATGTTTAAATGGCACATCCCAAATAAAAAGGTCATTTTGTGGGATGAAGCTTTGTATAACTTGGCACCCTGTTCAGAGTGCACTCCAGTGGTCTGCCTACCCCTGCCTGCGACAGGCTCCATGGCCCCGTGACCCTGACCAGGATGGATTGGAGAAAATGCTTAGATAGAAACCTCCGCTATGCTGTTAACTCCCAGCAGTCCCTTGAATAACTACATTGTTCCAATTTTAATACAACCAGATAGCATACGTGGTAGAAGGGCTGTTGCTGTGACTCCGTCATTCTTTGAGTGCAAAAAGTCCCTTTTGTTTTGCTTGCAGAAAAACAGCACAGTTAATGTTGTTGTTTGGGGGTATTTTACCTTGATGACTGTGGGGTCTGGTCTTGTTAATTGACAAGCCATTATCAGACTGGATGGGTTGTAGCTGCGGGACAGTAATGGTTTGACTGGTTTCCCCGCATTTTCTGAAAGGCAGGCTCTCGCATTTAATTATCTGATTACTCGGCAGATGTTTTCATTAAATTTGCCTACCTTGCAAATTATTGTGAATTACTACAGACAAAAGCACAACTATCTAAATAGGCTTTTTTTTTTTTCTTTTTAGCTAAAAAGTATATTAGGCAGTGTCCTGATAATTGAAATAATACTCGTTTATAGCGAAGTGTTTTGAACAGTTGAACTGCAGGCTGGTTTCTCTGGTTATTCGATCTGCACAGAGACAACACTGGCATTTGGGGCAGCCAAGCAGTGTAATTTGAAGATTGTCTTTTTTGTACAGTTAGCTAGGCTAAGATTTGCACTGAATCCCGCTCTGCCGACACACCCTAAGGTGTGTCCTCCGTAGCCGGTAGCTCTGGCATGCTCTGAAGAAAGGGCTGGATTGTTTTTCCTCACTGGTTCCTCCTTGTGTAGATTGCCAGTTCTGGGGGCTTACTGACAGACCTTTGATCAGGAGCTGATTCTTGCTCTGTTGATGCAGATAAGTAACGAGGCCCGCAAAGGTCTGTCCATTGGTGTCAGAATGAGTTAATATAGATGGGAGACATCCTGAGCATTCACAGTGGCACACAGCGTCAGGTCTGTTGCATTATTTAACGGATTCAAACGGATACATGTGTCAGTTGCCGTATTGAGAGAAACCTTACGGCAGCTCAGATGTAATGTGGCACGGCTGAGCCAGCAGGAGGCCAGTAACAGAGTGAACGCCGTAGGTAAAGTGTCAGAACGGGGATCGGTTCCCATAAATACTGCACTGTCCTGAAGAGCTTTGATACGCTTACCCTACATTCAGAGCAGAGGACAGCGAGCGATTCATTCTAGACGGCCATTGTGTTGCATGAATCATTTGTTGATGAGCTCGTGTCCTGCTCCTCTCTCTGCAGTTCGGGAGATGGTGGGCAATCCGTTCGAGACCCGGTCTGACAGCTTTTACTTCGTGGACGAGAAACTCATCATGCACAACAAGGCAGACTACGCTTATAACGGCGGCCAGTAGCCAGTTCTCGGTGGACGGCGTTTGCTGTGGCACGCTCCTCGGTCCAGCAAGATGGAGCGCCCCCTCTGCAAGGCAGATGAAACACGAATCTACTGTCTTGTCAGGTTTTTCCTCCTCATCGCTGTCACGGGGATCCCTAATATCTAAAAATATTATTTACTCTTTCTTTCTATGCCTACCACCTGTCTGTAAGGGGTCCTAGAGTCGCTGCTTACCTTTCTGGTTGTAACTCTTATTTTATAGTTGCTGCTTCCCTAGGTAGATGGTTTGCTGTGAAGCTATTGGCAGGTGAGCCTAGCGGCCTGTGGAGCAGCCTTAATAGTAATTATGCAGAGAACGCAGCCTCATAGCTGTTTGGTGAGTGAAGACTGAGCTATGGCATCAGAGGGAATCTCACGTGTGCTTGGATGGTGCACCCAGTGTTTTGGAGTGAGAATATTTAGTCACTTCAAGAAAGGAAACTCTCTATGGGTTTCTCTTAAACAGTCTGAATGGTTCCCCGGAACGTTGGTCGTTAGCATTCCCGTTAACACAGTCCCAAACCAACAGGTCCTTGTTCTTCACAGCACTGTGGAGTGGGCCATTAGAAACTTAGGCTGGAGGAACCCCCAACTGAACGTTCCTCTGAAGGAACACTGAGTTTTTTACTGTGTTCCCAAGGTTCTTTTACAGCTATGACACCTGAATTAATGTGGCTGTAGTTTGGGAATAATGTATTTTTTAGTCCTTCATTTCCATCTTCAGACTGCTTATCCTGGTCAGAGTTGCAGTAAGTAAAGTGTACCTTAGTAGAGGGAAGCTTACTTAATGATTTTTTTTTTTATTATTACTTTTGAATTTTAAATTGGGGCGGATGTGATACTGAAAGAATGACAGAAATGGTACAGTCCGGTTTCAGGGGCTCTGCCCATAGTTGATGCGGATTGGACCATTATGTGATTGCACAAGTGTCTTGTGTGAAACTCTCGTGCAAACACCTGTCTGTCATTGTGGGGTCTCGGCATCTCTCTGCTTTGTTTCAGTATATAATTCCTATCTCTGTCCAACCATTGTTCTTCTTACCCTGGGCCAAGTTGTCTACCAATTCCAGTTTAGAAACGCAAAAGTTGCTGACAAGTTTCGGGAAATCATTTTACCATTTAAGGACTTCCCCTCAAGGCTAATTTTTCAGAATGTGTTTTAGTTATGTAACAAGTTGCCACACATAAAGCAAGATCGGGCGTACACGGTCTTGGATCCGGGGCCACAAGTGTGTTCGTCTTGTTGTGTCACGCGTAAATACTTCTTGTCGAGGACAGCTGTTTGCATTAGTTCGGAGGACCCCCTGTGTCCCTCAAGCAGAGACGCACGCACACTTAATGTCAAGTGCAAGCTGCAGAAAGATACTCAACTGACTGAATTTTAATGACGTTTCGGGTCTTTATTAGCCCTCATGTTTGGACACAGGAAGAGTCTTCCGGAGATGGAGCGAGAGTGATCCAGGCAGTGGAGCAGGGAACAGTGGGTGTATGGTCAGCTAGCACACTGGGCAATGCTGGCTTCCTTTTTAGCGGGTCAGATTCCTTCAACCTGCTGGGTGGTAATGAGGCGACATCAGTTCATATTTAACACTTAAAGTCTGCTTGGCAAAACAATTGAGATGAGTACATTAATTTGAAAAGAGTGTTTCTTTATCTCTTTTATTTGTGGCCGTGAAACATTTGATTGATTATTTGATTGTTTTGAAAAATCATATTGTTAATTTTTTGGTGCTCAGTTGTGATTAAGTCCTCTAAAATGGGTAAAGTGATTAAATCATCACTAGGTGATCTAACAAAGACGTATCTTTGTCTGTTGAAATTGATGAATCTTCCAGAAGACACTTGACACTTACAGATGTGAAGGAATGTGGACTTGCTGGGAGGGATTTAACCAGGACCTCATGCCTGATTAAGCGAGAATTTAGCACACCGAATTTGGAAGACATCCTCCCGGGGCATATATACATTCACCTCAGAAATGAAATCAAATCTCTTTTTTGTCTCCCGGTAGAAACCACTGCTGAAAAAAGGTTTACAAATCATATGGAAATAAAAACACGGACTAGTCAGTTATCTGATCATTTCCTGTGGTGTGCTGATGGTAGAACACTACAGTGTTTACTGATCCTGATCAATGTAAAATATGATTTCTTCAAATAAATTACAAAACAAGCACCTTATAATGAAATCAATGTTGCATCTTCATGCTGCTAATGTTGTTTTATGACTTGTTTCTGTAAATTGGAATTATTTCAGTTATTGAGGTTTTGGTTTTGTTTGCACCATGATCATTTGCTTTGTAGGGAGGACAGTTTTATTAGAAATGTAGGAAGTTGGTGATTTTTTTATCTCAAAAATTGTCATTTTAAGTCGTTTTTAAGAAGAGTGTTTCACTCGTGTTATCAGGGAACCTGGTGAAGTTACCATCGCAATTTGATGTTTAATGGAAAGTTTCTAAATTGAGATCGAATGAAAGAGATCTGTATTTTTAACACTATAACATGATTATTGTGAAATGTTGGCATTTATACCAAATGTTACACAAGAACAAATAAATGTTAAATTTTTGTAAGTCTGACTTTGAGTGCATATTCATCATAAGCATGCGGACGATTTTATGTAAATTATGCCTAATCTATATTTTATTATACAGCACTTGTTATGCCTAGAGAAAATAACTACCCCATTGACCTGCCAAATAATAAGTCATAACATAAAGTAATTATAATAAAGTAAATAAGTAAAAAAAAAAAAAAAGTTCATGCAACTGTGGCAGATTTCAAATACATTTAATGCTTTTTAGCTCAAGTAACCATAAATATTCGTTTACAGTATTGATTACCATTTGGTTCCATTCACATGTACACGGACGTTTCTTGCCTATACAAAAAAAAACCAAAAAAAACTCATGAGAACAACAAAAACTGGTTGATCTTGGTTCTCCTACGTTTTAATAGTATGGAAGGATTCTAGGATATGGTCTCCCATTGCATGGGTAATGAGTGTGTTTCCTTCACCCCGTGTCAATGAAGGCAGCCCGTAAAAATGAAATCTTAATCTAGTTGCCAGTGCATTCCATAAGGCAGAAATAAAAGAAACCAACCAGCCGAACAAGCTGCCCTTCTGCCACGTGACACGGCTGAGTTACTGTAACGGCACGTGACAGGTGGTACGTTTTCTGTAATTCCTTTACGTAGATTAACTGTAATTTTCACATGCAAATATTGCTTTTAGAAAATCAGAGTTATTTATTTCGTGAGGAATTTCATTTACTTATCGATTGTGACGTATTATTAAACTGCGCGTTTGATTTTTGCGCGAACTACATTACCCACAATGCTTCGCGGAGGCGCGGGTGAGCACGTGGGCGTGTTCATTTCAATATGGCCGCTTCCAGAGAGCATGTGAGCGACGGCTCTAGCAGTGAAGATGAGTGTGAAATAGAGAAATTCAAAGAAGCCACGTGGAGTTTCAGTACCGCCAGTGGGAAGCATGACACTGTTGACCCAGGTATATGTTTAAGGTTCAGTTATCGTTATAATAGGAATAAGGCAATAATTACTCAGCTTAATGAACCAGTTACTGGTCAGGTTTATTACAAATTAGTTTGTTATAAAGTAATGCCTCTTATGGTATGTGCTGTTTCAATTTGAAAGTTTCGGTTAAGCAACGTTATCTCTAGATTAACGTAGTGATTGCGGTAGTAAGTACACTAAATACACTTTCGTACAAGGACATGCACGAACGAAAGTATTCATTATGTAGGCATAGGTTAACTTGCCTGGTAAAATAAGCCAGTTTTGGCTACAGTACTCCAGATTTTCTTCATGACCTTGGTAACTTTTTGCATAGTGCATGTGTAGTGCATCTTCTGTGTAAGACTGATTTTTTGTTTTTCTGAATGCCCTGTATCCCATACTCTCGCTAATGTTATATTGAGTTACCCTCATGTTTCTCTACTCCTGCTGTTATGTCATTCCTTCACTGACTCAGGTCAGCATGAACGATACTGTATGTTTAACTGTTTTCCCCCACCACCATCTTGTAGTAACATTGTAATAAAGTTCTCATAAATCTCAAATAAAAGCAGTATCACAAAGTGACAGTCTTTTTCTGTGTTTGTTTATTTTATTTTTTGGAGATTCTAAAGACAAGCCAAGTCGCCGGTAAGTTGAATTTTTCCCAAACTTTATATATAATCTTGTATGAAGTTTTGCTGCCTTTACCACGTGATCTCTGTTCATTTTGTCCTTTAGGTTTGTTGTGATTCTGTGCTGACTTCCCTTCAGTATTTGTTGTACTTTGTTTTGGACAGGTTTAATGCATCGGAGCATGACCATGACGGCAATGAGCTCCACACCACCCCTGAATTCCGTGCCCATGTGGCCAAAAAGCTGGGATTCATGCTAGAGGGGTGGGTACAAAAAGACAGAGAGAGACCGTTTTCGCTGGGCTGCCGTTATCGTTTTATTGGATTGGCAGCATTGACAAACCCTGTGCTACAAGGGAGAGGCTCCAGCCCCCGCGGAGACCCTGAGTGGCTTAGAAAAGTGGACCTGCTGAACTGTCGATCTCATTCATCCATTCTGTGCCTAGGTACATTTCAGAAAAATGTGATGCAAGATCGCAGGAGACGCCAAGGCCACAGCCTGAGGAAGAGGATGACAATGAAGGTAATTACGGGAGTTCGAGGGCAAGATCCTTTTACGTGATGAGATACAAACGAAAAAAGGCTTCCCTTGTGATCAGGGCAGTAAGAAGTGTTTAAGGGCATGACATGATGTATTTGTCACAAGGAATCATTTCACATCTGTAGACCAAATGTAATGTTGGACAAATTGAAACTGGGAATTCAAATATCACCTGAGTGAAAAAGTCATTCCGAAAGGTGGGGCTTCATGTCATTTTTGTGCCTCAGGATTCCGCCTGTTCTCCACCTCTATTCCTGCCACCCAGAACCTGACCCCACCAGCTCCAAGACACCCAGTTCCCAGCTCCAGGTCAGCACCTCCACCTTTGTGTTCCAGGAATGGCTCTAAAGTAAGGTGCTCAGTTTAGGGATCTGATATGGACCTGTTGTTGTTAGTGGCATTTGGTATGGTGTCTGAGAGCACCATGTGGCCTGTCAGTATAGAGACTGGGTGCATGGCCAGATGCTCACGGTTCCGGCTGTTGTACCTTGGTATGCTGGTTCATTTGAGACATTTTATGAATTTCTAAAGCCCAATGTTCTAAGCTCAATAAATTGTTTCTAAGAAATATACGAATGTGAGCAATAATAAAAGTGATGATGGAAGGTAGCTGATGGAAGAGGCTTGGTTACTTGGTGAGGTTGGAGAAAAACATTATCAATGCTTCGTTCCAGCAGCGTAAATCTGGCTGCACCAGTCAAACTTCCTTTTCCTGCAGTGACAGCGACAGTGAGATGGAAATGCGCCTCAAAGAGGCGGCAGTGTCAGTAGCGGACTTCCTGCCTGCCCTGGCCCCTCCCCACATGCCTGAACCATCTTCCTCACCGGCTGCCGTCCCCACTGAAAACCAGAGGAAGAAGAAGAAGAAGAAGAGGAAAAGACAAGTGAAGGAGAGGGAAGGAAATGGAGCCTTGGAGGAGGGGAGTGGTGAACATATCCGGAAGAGAATTCAAATGGAGGAGGAGGAGGGTCAGAGCTGCAATGGCGGCAGGAACATGGCAGGGGTGTGTGGGGTGCGGGATGGGAAAGGAGGGTCCCCAGTGACCTCCGAGTCCACGTCACCGCGGGCCGAGATCCCAGCGAGGAGGAGGAAGAAGAAGAGGAAGAGGAAAGCTGTGCCTGAGTGATGGGCATGGACTTCAACCACGTCTCAGGCTGCCAGGGATCCAAGGCTCTTTTTTTTTTTAACATGTTTATTAATGGGCCGGAGGAAGAATGTTCATCGCAGCTGGCAGTGAAAGGTGACACTAGGAGCGGCAATAAACAAACAGACCTCACGTGGTGCTTCTGGCTGCTTTAATTCTCTTTACGAACACTGATTATCTCTACAGGTGTATTGGTCACACTGCAACCGTGTTTCGAAGCTGAGGTCCTGAGGATGAGGCGATCTTGGTGTGGCGTGCTTGTGAGGATGGCTCGTTTAAGAGGGGAGACATTTATGGTGAGATGTAGGTCTGCATTTGGAGGCTTTGGCCATAATACTGTGACTCTCTGCTCCTGTCCCTTGTTTGGTGACGTTAGTTCACGCTCCTTGCATCAACGAGCACGGTTCTGCTCCACTTGACACACTGGTGCTGCTACGTGGGAGAAACCCTCTATGTCGGGATGTAGGGGTCGATGTCTGCTGGTGAGGACGTGAGGAGATGTGGGGGGTGTTCTTCCCCTGGCTGGGAAGATGGGTACAGCTCCAAGTTCCCGGAAGTCACTGCAGAGTGAGTGGAAATAGTGGGGTGTAGGGTTTTGTAGGTAGGGTGTAGGGTCTAGTCTGCATGTTGTTCCATCAGTAGGCTTCAGAAGTTTTAGGGAATAAAATGTGTGTGTTCTGAGGCATCGTTCAAATGGACAGTGGGAACGGGTTAGTCCTGCGTGAACATTACCAGGGACTGGTGAGTCTGACGACAGCTGAAGAGAGTCTTCCTGGATAGGGGTGTCCGGTTGGTCTTCTGGATCTGTGGCAAGAATCTGAGAAAACAAAAACGAACTTCCCTCAGAATTTCAGAGTTTAACCTTCGGAAGAGCACGATGATTTGACAGTAAGTTTTTCGTGAATCTGTCACGCAGAGTTTTTCGCCTGTCTACGCTCTGGTTGTGTTTCCAGCCGCGATTGCGTTCGGCTGCCCCGCCGTTTGGGTCAGTGGTGCCGCCCACTCCGTCCCGTTCCATTCAGGCCGATCAGCCCGACAGGTGGGCCTTTACCTGTCTGACGGCACTGAGGCTGGTCAGGGTTCCGATGCTGTTACTGTCTGTGATGACCATGGCCTGTGACAACAGGCTCGAGGGGGTGTACGAGGACAGCTCGGACTTGCTGTACACTGGAACAGCAACAAGAGGACGTGTGTCACAGCCCGGCCTGACCGGAGCGGTCCTGCGCTCCCTCCACTGGAAATGCGTCTCTGTCATCGTTTGGGTGTCCTTACTGTGACATGGGAGCGGTGCCATTGTTGCCATGAAGGAGCTTGGGCCCATGTGACTGGGGAACTGCTGTGTGATTGGCTGTTGGTGTGGCGAGTGGAGCTGCTGCTGGAAGGAGATTGGCTGGAGGGTGGTGAATCCTCCGCCCACGTTGTTAATGACAGTCTGTGGCTGAGTCGAAGTTAAACCTGCGAACGAGAGGCACACCTGAGAACAATTTAAGTCCCCTCTGAAATAATGCTGCCCGAAAAATGCATTTAGCTTGAAATAAAGTTCGTTGGACATAAACATCCAGGGGTCCCTTTTAATTAGTTTAGTGGTTAATCAGATTATGTTAGAGGGTTTTGGTTCCTGGCTGAGCATTGGCCAGTCTCAATGAGTGTGCAGCCAATCATGGCATCACCTTGGAAAGGACGGGGACGGTCAGATTACCAATGAGGAGCGACGACTCCCCCAGGCTCATGACGCTGGGCAGGGAGGCCATGATCAGGCCCTGAGGGGGGGTGGGAGAGGCAGACAGGCTGTGCAGGGCCGTTAAGGTGCTGACAGGGGGGAGGGGGCCGCCTCCTGACACCTGAGACAAAATGGGGGTGTGGAAAATGTCAGGACATCTCCACAGAGCATGTTTCATGTCAGACTGACAGTCTCCTCCAGCAGGTCAGCTCGTCATTCTGCTCGTCCCAAATCATGAAATTTTTTTTTTTTTTTTTGCTGCGCTATGATTTGTGCTAATGTTAAAAATGAAATACAGTAAATCCAGAATGTGCCATGGGAATGTACCACAGACAATTCTAACTAGACCTGAATGCATTGCCATTCTGTATTCAAGTTGTATTTCATGAATTATGTATATATTTTTCCCTAATTTCATTTCTTCAACCTTCACTTTTGGATGCTCACTGGTATGTATTCTGTGTGTAGTATGTAGAAGTGTGTGGCTGGTGGCTTGTGATCTCACTGGTTTGTGATGTGTCTCCAAGAGGGTGTGGCTTGGTTCCAGTTGGGCAGGACTGACCACCAGGCGTCCCCCCGCACTCCTGTCGCCGTGGTGACTGCCGGCTGTACCCAGACTCTCTCCTGCCACCTGCTGGCTATATTTCATGTCTTTATGAAAGTGACCAGAGAAAGAAACCATATGAGAGGGTATCTGAAGGAGGACATGGGCTGTGGATTGGTAATGAAAGCTTTCAGGTTTACAGTGGCTCAGAGATATCGGTAGGTTACCATGGGTGGGGCTTGTAGATAGGGTGTTGGTGGTGGAGCTTGCTGATTGGCTGTTGAAAGGTGTGTCGAGTGCAAGCTTGTGCCGAAAGGCCTCCTCCTTGCGGCGGTTGGCAAACCAGTTGTAAACTCGCACCTCTGTTACGAGATTAGAACCCAGGCCTGCGAGCTGGGAGGGGGACACACCCCGCTGAAGGCACTCTGCCCTGGGGAGGAGGACGAACGAACACTGACACTAATGAGCACTGAAAAGAAGGGCTGTGGTGAAGAGCTGTTACTGAGCGAGAAACAAGTTATCACTGACACTGGTACACTGACAAACTGGTGTAGAAGTCTTAGGACTGACTGAGCCTGAGCTGCCTGGACATCATCAGGCTTGACATACACTGAAGTCTCCACCTGTTCCTTTTTCCACTCTCTCTCCATTTTCTCTTTCTGACCGTGTCTCTCCATGGCTTCCTTTACCTGTTGCACTCCTCCACCAGCCCCTCCCTCTCCTCCTTGCTGGGATTCTTCTGTCGCTCGTAGGCCTGGAACAGGATCTGCTGCGACGCCGGCCCCCACTTGAACCTGTTCCTTCGGCCTTTCCTCACGTCCTCACTGGGTTCCTCCCCCAGGACGAGCCCCCGGCTGGCATTGTTGAATTCTGCCGTCCATAACAAGCCATCAGAGTCCATTTTAGTTTTCCCCATTGTTGTTCTTTTTTTTTTTTTTTCCTTGTCTTCAATTATTAAAATTCTTTTTGGAAAGTTTTATGACGTCTCACTTTTGGACTACATCCAACTGTCCATTTTCCAAAATGCTTATCCAGTACTGGGTTGCAGTTCTTAGTTCCCGTTCCATTCGTTCTTAAGACAGCCTCACTTTGGGTGTGGCCAACACAGCCGCCACCCCCCTGTCTTCACTGCCCAGACCCCTCGCATTGCACACTGGGAAGTGAAGTTCTTTATTATGCATACGTAACACAGTTACTATATCTCACAATTTCAGGAATTAATTGTATGTTTCAAAATATAAACTGTTGGTAAAATCAACAGGAAGCAAAGGAAAATTGTGACACATCACTACATCCTTGATTTCAGGCACTGTATTTTATGAATTTACAACAGACTGCTTTAAGTCTTGTATTTTCTGAGATTCAGTCGGCAGTGGAACTTGAAAGCTGGAGAAGTTAATTCCCTGTCAGTCTGTGGCGAAAATATCCACACTGCTGGCACACCTTTTAGACGCACGTGTTACTAAGTGGGAACCCCCTTTATGAAAAATTGCTGTATTATTACAGGGTATAGTTTAACACTCATAATATCAACCCTCAAAGCCACTGACATACAGCAGAGTTAATTTAATACTCACGCTGAGCGATCTCTGCCTGCCTCCTGACATACCAGGTGTACAATGCCGCCCTCTTCTGGTTCTTCATGGGAGTGCCCTTGTTCAGGTGCTGGGAGAGGTGGGACTGGTTAAGTCCAGTGGACTCCACCACCTCTCTCTGGGGAAGATTGTGTTGTTGCATATAGCTCTTCACCAGTTTGGCTACTCGCCATGGGTCTTCCCTGAAATATCCAGAAGGGATAGCAGGGATCAGACTAACTGAGACTCTGGACTTCTAAGAGAGGCCATGCTGTTGAACCTTGGAGTTAGGAACTGCTTCAGTAAAGTGCAGACGTAAAACAATGAACTTTATACTCCCTACGATGTGTTCCAGCCTTCCAGAACTGTGTAGGGTTAAAATTTACTGTTAGTCATTTCCACTTCTAAGACAAGTGAGATGCCTTGCAGTTTCATTTCACCCGGCTAATACCGAAATTCTTAAATCGTACGTAGATGTATACAAAATCTGACCCAAATATTTACCAATAAAAGCTAATGTAGCTCTCGGTTATTCATCTGTTCATCTGAAAGTGCGTTAAAACTATAGAGGGAATAACAAGCATGGTGCTTAATTCTGGTAAGAACGACGTCGTCAAAATTAGCAGATTGGCATTTATCAAATCAGGAGAACAATATGACATCAGACTGATCGAATAAATGACAAGTGCAGTTATTCACAAGAAAAGCCCCAGAAGCTAATGAGGACCGAAATCTGCATTCAGATGAATAAAATGGAGATGAGAGTGTGTAAAATAGACCAGACCAGCCACGTTAAACTGGCAGCGACTGCACGTAAGGATATGATTTTAATACCGCAGTCTTTCTGTATCTTTGCTGTTTTATTTACAGATTTTTGAGGCATTTGAAAAATGTTATTTGAATTTGAGGGATAACGCAGGAGAAAGATTGAGACAGAAAGAGAGAGATGTGTTGACACAGAGATAAGGAAGGGGAAGGTAGAGTAAAGTCCAGCTTTTGGAACACAAGTCTGGTCATAAACATGGAATAAATACAAATGTTGCTGATGCACAGTTCCAGTCTGTCACAAACACGTCTACCTATATATATAAACATATATAGATTTCAGCAGAACATTTTCATGTAAGACATTCTGTGACTCGGTTGTTGAGATTCTGTCCACTTACACATTTTCCCACACTGATATGTTCTTTAAGCAACACTTTCCGTGGCTTTCAGACACACCTATGGATATAATGGGCAAGTCACAGCCGAACTTTCAAACTGAAAATTTGCTTTCACTAATTAGTTGTGACTGTCAAAGCCTTCAAAGGCAAATACAGACAGTTTTTTTTATAACTAATTAAAAAAAAAGTTGGTAATGTAAAAGAACATCGTTTATGAAGGATTAGTAAAAGCATGATCACCACACCATCAAAATGTCTTTCCTCAAGTCCAGTGCCGTAAAAAGTACACCAAGGCTCCACTACAAACTGCCATTCTCTGTTAATCTTAACCCATGCATGTAGCTCATTAATTGACGGACCAGAAACGGCCACACGATAATGACTGGATGGGTAATTAGTAACTAGAAAAGGAGGAACTCTCTCCTTTATATTCACCCCGTGGACAGAGAGAAGCGAGAGTCGAGAAGGAGAGATGGAGCTCAAATGAGGAGGGGGGTGGGGGTTCGAGGAAAGTCTGGCCTGAAGACCAAAGAAGGAAGGGAGAAGGTCCGGGATAACCCTTCAGAGCTCTGCGTATCCTCACACTAATATTCGACTGAATTGAGAGGATGGAGAGCATTAGGTAGATTTCAGAAGTGTTTTTACGCTTTAATTAGCTCTTAAAAATTCGTGTTGAATTTAAAGTCAGAGATTTTGCCAACGAGCAGACCATAATGAGCAGAGGCCAGACTTCAACGTAACCGCCATCTTCGGGGTCAGCTGACCGGCAGTACTTACTGCAGTAGCTGATCCACTTCAGCACGCTGCCTTGCCGCCTCGTCCGGGGGCAGTCGCTCCAGCTCCCTGAAGATGGGCGGCAGGAAGTCCTCATCCCCCTCTTCGGAGCTCTCTCCGCCGGCCCTGTCGGTGGCATCGCCCCCCGCGGCGGCCTTGTCCCGCTCCAGCTCCCCCAGCGCCTGGACCAGGACTTCACGGGACAGGCCCGAACCCAGCAGGGCCCAGACCAGCTGCTCCTGCAGGGCCGAGAGGCGACGAGGAGCAGCGGGAATCTGGTGTTCCTCGCCATCCATCGCTGCTCCTCCCCCGTGCCCCACCCCCACTCTGCTGACTCCGCTTCGAGCACCGAATTTGCAGGTAGCACGGGGACACACATACAGGCACGAACCACACTCCCTCTCTCACTCGGCACAGACACACACACTCTCGCTTTCCAGATCACAAACACAACCCTCCCCTTCCTTTCGTTGCCTGTGTGTGACGATTTGGGTCCTCGTTGCCATCTGCCCTTGTCCCACCTGGTAGGGAAACACGGCCTCACTTTCGCTTTTCTGTTTGCCGTCCACCTGTTTTCCTCCCAGGCTACGCCGTAACACTTTCTACGTCCACCTGCTGTCTTGCTCTCTACCGTGTTTATTTCCCACCTTCTCTCCTCCTCCTCCTCCTCCTCCTCTCCTCTCCTCCTGTTGAAGTGTCGCTCTCTCTTTCTGTCATTGAACTTTGCCCTTGGACAAAGTGCACCGTCTGAGCCAGCCAGTAGAATCGAAATAAATGTCATGCCTCATTTACATTCACAGACACATCTACAGATCACTCCCAGGTGTCTCTGGTAACAAACTTCTTGTCATATTCACTGTAACTTAAATCCCCACTCAAAGTATTCTCGGGCCTCAGAGTTTTGGAGTATTCTGCGTGTTTTCAAAAATATTCCGATAACTGGATAAAATTCGCGAGTGAAAGAAAAGCTTGCCGTTAGAACCAAACACACACACTGACAGACACTCTCACAAATCAAAACAGCAAAAATACAGTCTGAAGGAGACACAAGAGTATAGCCATATACTGAAATGATTCTTAATATTTTTATTTCCAGAATCGTACGAAGTTCCTACGGCACTTGAAGAACTTCAGATATGACTGACTGCCTTTGCCTGCCGCTGATAAATTAGATAGATTAGCAGTTAAAATCCTCAGTCACAAATACGTGGACAATCTAGACATACACTTTGTACTACCCCGTGTCACCACTAAGGGGAGCTCAAGTTATTGCCATCGTTTATCCAACATAATTTCCCGGGAACCTACCGACTAGAAAATGTGTGGAATAGCAAAAAGACTCATTTTGGCGTGAAATGGCGTGAAATATCTGCAGTGGTCAGCAGTTAACGTGACCTGCACATACAGTGTGTTTAAAGAAAAACAAAATGCCTTTTATTACAATAACTTTATTAATCCTGAGCTAATTTTGATTATTTTTGGCAAAAACACCCCTTAAGAATTATTATAACAAAATGTGCATTTCCCACCACAGCTGTACTCCTACTGTACCTTGTAACACAAGCAACAAATCTGACTATTGTTCACAATAATAAACATCAGACAGCAAAGTCAGACAACTGTCTCACCAACATTAATTGGTAGATCAGGATACTCCTACCCACCACAGGTTTTGAAGCCTCATTTAGTACCAACATTAATTGGTAGATCAGGATACTCCTACCCACCACAGGTTTTGAAGCCTCATTTAGTACCAGCATTAATTGCTTAGTTTAGGATACTCCCACCCACCACAGGTTTTGAAGCCTCATTTAGTACCAGCATTAATTGGTTAGTGTAGGATACTACCACCCACCCACAGGTTTTGAAGCCTCATTTAGTACCAGCATTAATTGGTTAGTTTAGGATACTCCCACCCGTCACAGGTTTTGAAGCCTCATTTAGTACCAGCATTAATTGGTTAGTTTAGGATACTCCCACCCGTCACAGGTTTTGAA
>JAACJT020000034.1:413105-423918 GCA_009936485.2 Gymnarchus niloticus
GTTGGCGAGTTGAGACAAAAAGCTGGGGGACTTAGGCATCCCCGCTTTCCCCTGCCCCTCCCCCCCCCTTTCCCCCCTGGGCTGGCCCCCTCCCATGCTTGTCACCACCCCCCCCCCCCCTGGTGTCCCCCCCTCCCCCCCCCTCCCCCCCCGGGGGTCTTTACTTGTTCTCAGCCGCTGTCCCCCCCCCCCCCCCCCCAGTCTCTTTACTCTTTCTCCCGTTTGAGGTCTGCTCTGTTTCGCTGAATAAATGAACCTTTGGGAAAGTGTAGCTGAGAAGACTGCAGCACCTGGTTGATGTGAAACGGCAGGCCTCGAACCTGCAAACATCGGGACCTTCAGCTCCTTGTCCATAAGCCTCTCGTTTTTCTTCCTTCCTTTTTTTCCCTCAGCCATCTTTTTATTCTTTTCATTTCAGCCTCTTTCTGTAGAGGGTGAGAGGGAAAACCAAACTGCAATTCCTTACTCGGTCTCCATGGGAATCGCAAACTTTGTGGAGAGTGAATGGGGGGAGGTTATGGGGGGTGCAGTTTGTGAAGAGATTAGTCCCCCACCACGGAGAGAGAGGGGCACACTCAGTGCTGTGTAACTTTCTGCTAAACGAGTGGAGTGGACTGCCCCCTCCGTCCGGGCTATCACCCCTTCTCTCACCCTCCTATCCCCTAATTTTTCCCCTCACTCCTCTCTTTTCCCTCTCCTCCGTCTCTTTTGTCACCTGTCCCCCCCCTCAGATCCCCCCTCCATGTCTGTCACTGGCTGCACTTTCCCTCTCTCCCTTTCTTTCTCCCTCCCTCTTTTTTCTCCCTATTTCTCTCTGTCCATCTCTCCCTCTCTCCCTTTCTCCCTATTTCTCTCTGTCCATCTCTCCCTCTCTCACTCTCTTGCTCTCTCTTTCTCTCTCCCTCCATCTCTCCCTCCCACTCTCCCTCGCTCTTTCTCTCCCTCTCCCCCCCCCTCCCTGAATAAAAAAGGGGAGGTTCTTCAATGATGGTGGGGCACCGTGTGACCACGAGCCCTCCCTCCTTGTTTCTCTTCTCTCTCAGGTGGACGACGCCATGCTGATGTTTGACAAGACGACCAACAGGCATAGAGGTAAGGTGGCACTATTGGACAGTCGCTCTCCTGAAAGCCCCGCCTCCCATCTAAGCTCCTCCCTGTCATCTCAGGTTGGCATCCAGCACACTAAATTTTTAACCAAACAGTTGTACGTATGGTAAAAGCATTGTGCTACTTTACCCTCGGCCATGAACACAGCTGGATGTTAAATTCATATTTTAATCTTAAGCTTATTTCATAAGATACTGGGTGGCTGTGCAGCATTGACTTTGTTTGATGCTTGGCAGCCTACCTCACTCCCAGGGTCTCGGACGTGGTCCTGGCTCATGGCTTGGCCATTTAGGGCCTTTCCTGTTGCCTCTGTGTTCCCGGTGTAAGGATCAGGATAAGCCAGCCCAGCCAGCCAGGACCTGCCCTCACAGGTGAGGGGGGGGTGAGCTGGGCGAGCCGTCCCCTCCAGACTCGGCCCTGTGATCGATTGTGATTGTCTCCCAACTCGCTAAATTTCAGGGCCGGTGTAGTGGAAGGGAGACGAGGATTGGAGTGCCTTATCGCAGAATAGTGACAGGTACTTAGGGTTAAATTAACCTGAGCTTTTATTAACGCATCACATTAGCCTCCGTGTTACTCCGCCCTGTCCTCCTACTCCTTCCTGTAAGAAGTACGTTTCAGGCCATGCTGTTACCCTGACTGTACCGTTCTGGGCCGGAACGATGTCTGACTCGGGCAGCTGTTTCTGACATGCAGCCTTAGAAGTAGCCTCTCATTTGTTAGCGTGTTGTCGAGCTTGGAAGAACTCGTCGGCTGTTTGTCAAGTGACCCCTCTGCCCTTCAGATTTGCATAAGCTGGAGGGCGGGGGGGTGAAAGTTCAAAGCGTGTTTTAGTCAAATGCGGCCGTGAGGGCTGCACAGGACCTAAGCAGACTGGGGCCTTATGTAACACCAACTCCTTACAGCAGCAGGGATGGGGGATGGGGGGTGAGGTAGATTTAAAAACCTGTCTCCTGGTCAGATGCTCTGTATGAATGGGGTTATGGCTGACTCCCCATCACTGCATGTATCTGCACCAAAATACCTACATATCTGACAACTGGCTTTTTTTAACATATGTGTGCATCTTTATTTTTCTTCTTGAAAACGCACTAATGTGGGGGGGATTGCAGCTTGACCGGAGTTTTGTCAGCACAGGTCACCGGCGTTCCAGGTGGCCTCCGAGGTGACGGGTGACAGCGAGGCCGTGGCAATGTCAGGCACGGCGCACACTGGGGGCGCGGGATCTTGTGTCCTGATGCGCCCGCGGCTGTGCTGACAAAGCTTCCTGCACTGTTCCGTTGTGTCTTCCCGTGATGCACACACAGGGGACTCCAGGTCAAAAATAGTCGGATAGAAAAATAGTACGAATTTTCTTTTGTCTTTTTGTTTGCAGGGTTCGGCTTTGTGACCTTTGAGAATGAGGACGTGGTGGAGAAAGTCTGCGAGATCCACTTCCATGAGATTAACAACAAAATGGTGGGGCATTTTTTTTTTTTTTTAAACCCTGTCAGTCAAATCTCATGTGAAGAATGTTTGTGTTTGTTTGTGTGTATGTGTGTGTGTCAATGGGGGGGAAACCATCTGTCTCCTGTCTCTGCAAAAGGTGGAGTGTAAGAAGGCTCAACCAAAGGAAGTGATGTCACCCACGGGCTCCACCAGAGGGCGCTCCCGGGTGGTTCCCTATGGCATGGATGCCTTCATGCTAGGCATTGGCATGCTGGGTAAGATGGCAACGCCAGTGTCCCATCTCACAGCGCTGAGGCCCCAAGGCTAGTACCCTGCCCTGAAAACAACTCCACTGCACCACACACCTGCGTGACCAACAGCCCAGCTTCTCTTAATTAGTGGCCTTTTATTTTCTGAATGGCTATGTTCCTACAGATAAAAAAAAAAAAAGTCAAACATAAGGCATGAGCCAGATTTAAACTGAAATCAGACTTAAAGTGGAGCCACTTCGCTCGACAGTCTGCACATCCTCCATGTCACAGTTTCCTGTTTTTTCGCGTTAATTTTGGTGCAGATGTTTTCATGATCGGTGTTCATCTGTATCATACATTCGTCCAAGTTCAGAGGACTGTTCAGATGTGTAAAGCACTTAATAATCTAATCATAATAAATTTCTATGAATAAAATGTTTGATTCCAACGAGGAGATGGTTAGACACCGAGTAAACTCTGGCCTCTCCTTCCTCTGCACAGGTTACCCAGGGTTCCAGGCAGCAACCTATACCAGCCGTGCCTATGCTGGCATCACACCAGGGTACACCTACCAGTTCCCCGGTAAGTCCCCAGCACTCCCAGTGCACTGGGTGACAGCTTTCTCTCAGCGTCAGCGTTGCCCAGAAGCTACCTTCTCAGGAGATGTCACGTGATCCTGTCCTCATAGGACAACGAGAAAAGCCACCATTAATCCATGGATTATGCAGCTCCGATCTCAGTGCAATATGACCATGTGACAAAAATGCATCAGTCATTTCTCCGGGGGGGGGGGGGGGGTATTGGAACCTCACATCTCCCGGGCCATGGATTCAACTTCTGCTCTATCCGTCTGTGGAGTTCGAGAGTTCCCCTCATCTTTGTGTGACCTGTGTCGGTCTCCCATCCCCACCTGTACTTGCTGGGATGGGCCGCAGGCTCAGTGTAACCCTATGCTGTAGATGTTCACAATATTCCCCATGTAGTGGAAGCGCAGTCGCGTGAGAAGGTCAGTCATGATGTACTCGCACACGTGCGTTCTCTCGCGCCATGGTAAATTTCATGGAGCAGAACTGCTGTCCGTGCATCTGCCACCATGGGGTTACAAAGACAAAATGGCATGCTGGGAGCCCGGGGGGGGTTGAGGGGGGAGGTTCATCTGAGCAGCCCCGTTCCATGCTCACCGTCCTTACGTCCTCATTTCCCCTCATGTTGTTCTCCTGATCTTTTCTTTCCTTCTCTGACTCCATGCTGTCTCTCCTTATGCGCTGCCCTCTCTCATTATAGCTTAGCCCCCTCGCTTTCAGTCCCTGTTTCCCCTTTACTTCGTGACACTTGCTCTGCATTCTTCTTGCTCTAAACTCACTTGCTTATCAAACCTCCACCCGATCAGTGTCATTACTATCAGTAAACGTGCTGGCCCGATGGCAACCTGCATTGGTGTAATTCTGTAATGTTTCTGTCCTAGAATTCCATTTAGAGAGGACCCCCCTTCTGACATCACCCCACCCCACTGAGATCACAGGTCAGTCAACTACGCTGATGTTTCCAAGCAGTAAACCTAGCGCGGAGCCCTTTTTCAGCACAATGCTGCCACCTAGTGACAGGAAACAAAAATACCTATCATTCTCAATTCTGTGCCCCTTCAACAGGTTCTCACCAGTTGTGTAAGATTCTTTACAAAATAAGCTGCTTTAGAGTTTTACAGTGTCTAACGTCTTACCTCACCAGAAATGGTGCGTAGTATTTCAACAGAAAAAATATAACAGACTTCAGTCTGATTTCCGGCCTCACTTAAAAATACGCACGTTTTTGGAAAAACCGCTCCTTGGTGGTGTTTATGGCAGTGTTTCAGATGTGAGTTACGTGACCACGTTGCCTCCTTCCATGGTTTCTAGACTCTTTTCTACACACTTCCCCCCCCCCCCTTTTTTTTTCCCCCCACACGATGTCTGCAGCCATTCCCTTGACTGCTTATGGACCAATGGCGGCTGCGGCGGCTGCGGCAGCTGTGGTTAGAGGTACAGGTAGGGGGCGCTGCTGCTCCATCTCATTAATGTCCAGATTTATAACATTGAATGCCAAGTGGGTTAGCGTTTAGCACTGTGGCTTCGTACGTCCCAGTGCTATATGCCTACAGTTTGCATGTCCACCTTCTGTTTGTCCACCTTTCATACAGATACAGTAGGTTCAGTTTCCTCTCTTAGCCCGAAAACATAGTTAGCTCCTCTCTAAACTGCCCCTCGCTGGTGACCGTGTGCTAGGTGTCGCCTTTCTGTGATTAAAGGAGGTAAACAGGCAGGCGTGTGTGTGTAGCAGAATGTGGTGCAGTGTATTGCACCGTCCCTCTCCTCACTGTACTTTCGCTTCCTTTGTCTCCTTCCCAAAAGGCTCCACTCCATCTCGCTCAGCCGGGTTCCTCGGAGCTAGCAGCCCGGGACCAATGGCGGACTTGTACGCAGCAGCCAATCAGGACTCTGGCGTCAACAGTTACATCAGCGCTGCAAGCCCTGCGCCCAGCACTGGCTTTGGCCATGGCCTTGGGGTGAGAAAGTCCTCAAGGTTCTCACAGCGACCGATAAGCAAACACAAAACGCTAATGGACCAATGTGCTCAACGCTCAGCGGTTGGATATCCAAATATGGAATTAATTACCATATATGGTGCATCCTACATCTGACTGGATAGCTTGTGCTAGTCATTCCTGTGCTTGTATTTTCCAAATATCTGGTATTAATGATCACTTGGTATAGTGTCAGAGGATATAGTCTTTGTTTTATTTTTATTTTCAAAGTAGGCATCTATTACAAGCAGCTTCTTCATTGATCATTTCAATGTATACAACCATTTTATTAATTTCTACTAACAAATCAGTTGCTGTGAAGTGCAGTTTTCCATTGAACTCAACAGGCAAGTGCTGAGTGTTGCTTCCTGCAACGGAAGACCCATCGCTCCTCGTCCTGCTCACACCTGCCTCTCTTGTCTCCTTAGGGACCGCTGATTGCCACGGCATTCACCAATGGCTACCACTGAGCAGGTGCATCCTGGTCACAACACGTCACATCACCTGGGCTTTATTGTCATGCGGTTCGGTGGCACGATTCCTTTAGCGTAGATCGCGAACAGCTAATTTAAGTTTTTGTCTTATCAGTAAGACTGCCAGTTGAGGAGATGGGAGGGTATCCACTTTCTTCTGAGCCAATCGAACTCCACTCTCTCCTGTGTGTTACTCTACGACATGCTGTGTTGGCTACTCCAGCTCTGCTTTCACTCCGGACTCCACCCATACAAAGTTATTTGCATTTCTGTTTCCCTATACTTCCTACCTGAATTCTCCCCGTCCTCTCATTCCACTTTAATAGGTTTAACTAGTGATGGGACAAATGAGGCTTCAAAACCTGTGGTGGGTGGGAGTATCCTGTACTAACAAATCAATGTTGGCGACAACCCACCATAGGTTTTGAAGCCTCATTTAGCACCAGCATTGATTGGTAGTTCAGGTTGCTCCCACCCACCACAGATTTTGAAGCCTCATTTGTCCCATCTCTAAGTTTAACAGATAAAGCTTAAGTGAGATTTCCAGTAACTGCAGAGCATCCTGAAGGATAATTTAAAGAACAAGACGTACAAAAAAAATTCGGAAAGATGTTAATGATCATAGGCTTTCTGTTATCTGCTCCTTATGGCTTTTTAACTTACTGTTATTTTTGTTTGGCTGTCTATGGTTGGTTAGTTAATCTTTTTGTCATGACCCTAAACCACCATTACAATAACACAGAGGGAGAGTGAAGGAAAACTTTTAAGAATAACTTTTCTTTAGATATGAAGTGATGTACACAGATGGGGATGGTGATTCCTTTGCGTGTGGATGTTTGTGGGCTCAGTGTTAGGTTCTTAATGAATTTTAACAAGCTGAAAATGATCTAACCGAAATCTTTTTTACAAAAAGGTGAGCAAAAAAAGATAAACGAGAATGTATATTTTGGTAGTTTTGAAGCAAAAGAACAACATTTGTAATATTAATAATGATCACAGTGATGAAGATAATCAAGAACATATTTTCTGTATTTGATTTTACGCAATGTTTTGTTTCTACTTGTAACATATTGTAAATATAGCCTGGTTCTTGGAATAGGGAGGGGGGCCTTTTTGTCTTATCTGAAGATGATTGTAAAGTTGGGGGGAAACACCTGACTGTTGGATACCTTAAGTGTTAAATGTCAGCATTTCCACCGAGAAGGATGGACGGGACAGCCATTTCCTCTAAGGCTTTACCACTCTGAGATCGCCCATGCACCATGCAGAAATAGCATGCCCATTCCTATTTCTAAAGGAGTCGTTTTTTAAGAAAGACTTTTGTACTACTGTTTTTAAAAATGTCATGCTGTTCATTAGAGCAGGCTAAGTCAAGGTCAATCTCCCTTACCCACCATACCCCCCATTTTTGGCTCTGTGATCAGAACAAACGCTCTGTAAGCGGCATTACGTGGGGAGCACGGCATCAGAAATTTCCTCTCAGTTATACTGGAGTTCCTCAGCTGCTTTTCGTACTTATTTTGCACGACTGAAAGCTACATTTAAAGTGACTATGCTGTCTTCAGCAGTACTGATGGAGAAACTGCTGCTGCTTCTGAGAGCACACAGAGGCTGCAAGCCTAGCAACATGGAAAGGGCAACAGTTTGGATGGACAAACAGGATGAAAAGAGCCTGTACCTTAAAAAGGAGGTAGAAAGGCATTCATTAGTCTCCTCAAGTCCTGACGTTCAGCGTAGGAAGGAGAGGAACCAACCTGGCGGAGTTGGCGGGCGATTCCACCGCGGGTTTTCTGGAGGGGGAAACGACGGCTAAACAGACCAGGGATTATGAGGTGGGGAAAAATATTTGGAATATTTTGGCATTTGGAGAGAATCGCTTTATGTGCGAAACAAAAGGAGGGAGCTTGACCTGAGATTCTTTGTGCGGTTTGCTTTGTTTTGTTGAGGATTGTAAGTAAACCTTGTCAATACTGGGACTTATAATGTACTAATTACTTTTTTAATGTACTAATTACTGCAGTCAAAAAAACATTTTGTGGCCACATCTCCTTCCTCCTTTGTGTTTGTTCTGATTTGAATCATGAATAATTATTGTTGGTGAAGTTGAATGGGAACCTGAAGGTTGATGGCCACCGTCTTAAACGGTTTCTCTTCCAGTACGATGCAGTAGGCAGAGGGACTCGATTCCAGGGGTGGCAGTGACATCACTACTGATGTTGATACTTGTGTCATTTCGAATTTCAGTAATCATCGACGTTCCCGAGTATCACCTGGCTTTTTTGATATACTGTATATGGGATTGGTTGCTACAAGCAAAATCCCGTCGTTCGAAAACTTTGAAAATGTATGTTTTCACCCAGTAAATCTGAAACCTCCTACGTGTGCCGGAGGAGTGGGGGGCGACTGCTGCTTGACAGAAACACTTGAGCTATTTAATGGATCTTTGTGTATTTTTTTTATACTAATAGTGAGAAAGAATGTTGACGTTGACACATCTGGACCCTGAACAGCAATCTAACTACACTCTGCTTTGCTTCTTCCACTTTCGCGTTGCTTTTTAGTCGTACATCTTTGGGGGTATGGGAGTATCTGGCGATTTTTTACGCTGTGACCACGGCCCTGTGTTCTGTGGGGACAGGACCACACAATGTGGGGTCATGATAGACAAGTTCTTTGTACTGGACACGCTCTAACACGTGACACTCCTTATGTTCCTCCTGCTCCTCGTGTTCGATTTGGAAAACTCGTTTTAAAATTCCTAATAAATTATTTCAAAATATTGCATTGATCAGTGATTCCTGTCTACCCTCCTTATGGTTCGAATGCTACGTCGCTTTAACCAACGTGGTGCGCGTGCGGCAAAAGCCGTGCACGTGCGTCCGCGCGCGCACGTCCGGTTAACCAGGTCCAAACCGTCACGAGCCTCGATCTGTTCGGTCTTGTTTCCTTCTCGAAGATTTGGGTGGCTGCTGTTTGCAAGGCTCCCGGGACAAAGACAATAACAGATATAATCCTGGGGTACAGGCTGCATCAAGTTCTTTGAGTGAAACCGATGCAAAATTCAACTACGTGTTTGCTGTAACACACTTTAAAGAAGTTTGTTAAAATGTTTTGTAGTTTCGTATTTACCTTATGAACTGTATTAAGTGTAGTGAAGTGGCTTTGGGCCGGTATCACTCGGGTCTAGCGTGAGAGCTTGCGGCGCCCACACACCGTTTTCGGACGGCTCCTCTGAAGAGCTGCGGTGCAGAGTCAGTGCGTCGTGCAGAGTCAGTGCGTCGTGCACTGCAGCGCCCACCAGGATGACGAGCTTTTATGTGGTTTGCGTCTCACTGCCTGGGTTCACAAGGCGAGGCGCCCCAGTCGACCACCGCGCTGTCACACTCCCACAGATGCAGGACCTCCTCATATTTGCTCTTTCATCTACTGTTCCATCAACACCCCCCAAAAAAAGAAACTTGCATACAAACAAACTGTCCTCACGCCATCTCGGTTCCTTTGTTTTGCAGTCAGAGCATGAGAGGATTAAATAAATTGATTAGTTAAACAATGTACATTATTTATACTTTGAGTATTGGGAGGAGTGGTATTACAGATCCTTTACATTAATAAAAACGTAAAATAAAAAGCATACAAATACAAACATACTAGGTTACACGTCAATGTATATTTAACATTTAAACGCCACAAGGACGAAACGCATCAGTTTTTCCCCAATGAACCCACACGTCATACAGCGACAGACCATAATAATAGCAACGTGATGGCAACTAAGTGCTTCGAGGCGAGTTGCACACTCCTCGGAAAAATATTTTGCATGATAAATACACGCGTATCTTACTATTCAAAATGTTATGTTTACTAAAAGTGAAAAGATTTTTAGACACATAAGCAATTAAGCAGTAAATCGTCAGTGAGTGACAACATTATGAAGCCATATGTCAGGTATACGTGGAGATGCTTTTAAAAATATATGGAAAATAAATTAGACGAGGCCGTATTAATGCTGTATAATTTAATACATTTAAGAATGCATTGTATAAAACGATTATGAAAATGCCATTCAAATAATAATCAACGCATAATTTAAATAGTTAAGAATTAGTTGCAGGAAAACTTGCTTATTTAAGGTGACTGTCTTGAGCCGTGAACAGCCGTGGGCAGTTCTGCTGGTGCCAGAAATGTTCTCCTTGTACAATAAATTCTACAAATAACCAGTTACTGGTTAGTTTTTGAACCGTTAATAAAGCTTCACCAAGAATAAGACGGTAACACGAATTATTTTACCGTAGAGTATATTCAGGTATTCATTGTTAACTTAAAGAAACATATTAGGTTAAATGTGTTTAAGCAAAATTGATCTCTTGTATAGTAAATCTAAATTAAGCTAGACAAATACTTATTAATAATTATAATAATGCAATGAATAATGAATTCTAAAGAATAACCACCAGCTAAGTAGCGAGGAAATTTACCCTTCCAGACCTCTGGAGATGTTCTGAGTTCAGGACCCCTAAACCACCATTCAGCATCGTTACTGTGCTTCGGACTCCAAAGCATCGCTGACCTGCTGGCAGAGACTTAGCATAGTTGATGGTGCTGTTATTGTTAATTATGTATTATTGTTCAGGATTTCTAAGTGCCACCTACCAGACTGTCGCATTCTCCCACTCTGGGAGCAGGTTTATTTCCTGAAAATTGTACTGGGTTATTAATTTTCAGCATACACGAAATAGCTGATAGGAGACCTGAGAATATTTAACGCATGCTTTGGTGTTTTATCTATTTTAATTTTATACGTTATGAATTTATTGGAATTTTAGGGAATTAAAATTGTATGTAGAAATTTTAAAGGCAAAATGAACCTCTACAAACACTTAGATATTTTAGGCTTTTATACATTTGCCTTTCATACTTTTTCAGTGATAAATGTGCGTGACAATCCACGTTTATAAAAGCTCTTAACAGCTCACACCTGCTTTAATTAATTTAAT
>JAACJT020000034.1:424018-450022 GCA_009936485.2 Gymnarchus niloticus
TATAAAGCCTAACAAAATTGAATGATGTAATAACAATGTAAGTAGTTATAAATTATACAGCACAATTTTAAATAACTATTTTAATTTTTAGTTTATTCTGACTTCAAAATGTAACAAGTTAGATCTAATGGAAAACAATTTAAAAAATACGAGTGCTAATGTGCAATTTATCGATCATGTAATGGATTTACCTTTTGATTAGTGAAGATTCCGAGTCAACAATGTCAAATAAAGTAATTTTAAATGCAAATTGACTTTAAACTTTATCTGAATGCAAAATTTAGAAAAAAAAAACAGTAAAAACAAAAATGATGCTATCGAAAGAAATAATAAATCTAAACTTGGTATGTTACCTTCCACGCTGTCCCTCCGCCCTGTTTCGGGCAATGAATTTTGGGCTGCCTTCAGTATCCATGGCAACCCGGTATACGAATGCGCGTGTTCCGCGTGCACGTCTTCCTTCCGAACGCGCGTCTTAATAATGGCACGAATCGCCCCCCACACGCGGGAGCGGGTCGGATTTTCGGGATTAAGGAACCCTCATTTACCCTCCGTGCCGCTAGGCGGCAGTAAAGCGAACTCGCTGCTCTTTGGATGACGCCGACGGAATAAAACGAAACGGGCTGCACTTCGGGCAGACAGATCGGGAGTGAAGATGGCGGCGCTTGGGCGGCTCTCTCAGGCCGTTCTGAGGTCCTCTTTTAATCAGACTCGCCAGTTCTCTGCTGTTGCTCATGGCGGGGAGCACCAGTCCGGTACGTAGGGCGAGGCCAGTGGTTAAATTCAGCGTAGTGAGTAGAGATTGACGCAGATATTGCGACGGTGTCACCGGGCGCAGTGTGACCTTGTTAGCATCGGTGGCTAATGTGCTACAGGCCGACGATGAACTTTCGGCCGAATTACACTTTATTAAAGAAGTGGTTTTATGTCTTGTGTAGCTCCTGTGCCGAGTTTTATACGGCTAATGATGCTGTGATGTCCTCTATACCCGAGGCAGGATGTTTCAAGACCGGGTGACCGTGTCGTTTGTTTTGGTGCCGACCGCCGGAGTGTCACTCCTGCGAGTCACTCCTGCGAGTCACTCCGTCTGATCTGCTCTGTAGGGTCGGGAAATTCAGCTTTAAGCTGAGCCGGTGACTCTGTCGTCCCTGCTTCCTTACATTCAAACGCAGCCTGGCGGTTTGCTGTATAGCCTTTCACTAAAACACTTAAATGACCGTCTGAGGCTCCGACCTGAGAAATCTTTTAAAGATTTTTAGCCTTTTAGTCTGCCTGCGTGTATGAAATTCAGTGGTAACAACACACTTGTCTGCCTGCGTGGTCATTTCATAGCTAGACGTTGATATGGGGGTTTTATTTGTTTATTTTTTTTGCTATGTCTGACACATAGGTGGTCATATTGCTTTTTAAAATCTGGTAATGTTGTTCTATATTTTGCTTATGACTTTCATTGAGGGTTTGGGTTGCATGGGTAGTCATTCAAGATTGACCTTAACATAGGGTGGAGGGTGGGGGGCTGGGTGTAATACAAATGGCCAGTAATTTCAGTAAACTTCCCAAGTTGTTACTGATTTTGGTTTGCTCCTCCCCCATCAGGCCGTGCATGGAAGATTCTGACTTTTGTGGTGGCCCTGCCCGGTGTGGGGGTATGCATGCTGAATGCCTTCCTCAAGGCTCAGCAGCACAGCCACGATCACCCGGAGTTCATCCCGTACTCCCACCTGCGCATTCGCAGCAAGGTCAGTCTCTGAGGAACGGCTGCTTTGGTACTCTGACCGATGTCTGTGCTCACTTGTGTGATGATGTGCTCTCTGGGCCTTGCCAGTCCTGAATCCCTTTGGGGATTAGTAAGACGACTATCTGTCAGGGACACCGAGTTTAGATGTCGTACTCCTTTTGGTGGGTTTGGGTGGGCTCTCACCCAACTACTCTGCAGTTCTGCCAGCCGTGACCAAATAACCGGGGCTGCGGATGACGGTTGCTCTCAGATTATGCTGTGTATGCCAGTGAAGTCTGCAGCCTGTACTCTGAAGAGCTTGTGAGCCACCAGGATTGTGTGTGAAGGGATGGTTAACCAAAATTCTTTTGTGATTGCTTATGCATAATTGGAAACTATAAAAATCTGATTCATGTAAGATGACATGGTTTCATTACAGTTCTTGGATAAGTTTTTGTATTTTGACACTCCAAGCACCTGTATCTGCAATGTTAGAAAATTCATTGGCTGTCCCTGACTCCTAGTATAGGTACTAATCCAACTTTATGCCCCTCTGTTCCTTCAACAGCGCTTCCCCTGGGGTGATGGAACCAAAAGCCTGTTCCACAACTCCCACGTTAATGCCCTCCCCGATGGCTATGAGACCTCCCATCACTGAGTGTCCTCTGGAGACTGATCTCCGAGCTGTTGGACCAGAGACCACCCTCCTGCTCCTGGGCTTAACGACCAGAACTTGACCACATTGCCTCATGCTGTTTACTGCTCTTAAATAACCAGTCTGATTCATTGCCCTATAGTCTCCTGTAACTGGACCACTGAATTCAATGTTCTCTTAAGCTTGTCTAATAAAGACTATAACTTAAATTGCAGTTGTCTTTCTGGATATATTTCATTTGTACTAAACCTTACAATTCATCCATATAATTACATTTCTTGCTCTGTTGGAATCCTGATTATTTGCAATTGCCATTATAGTTGCTGTGTCATAGTATCTGCACAATTTGAAAATCATTTGAACCGTTTAAAGAATAAGCTAAATGGAATTAGTGTGCCCAATTCCACACGATAGACAGGAAATCTAAGACAGATTTGAAGACGGGGCGCATTAAATCGGACAGCGTGAATCGCATCTTGCTGTGTGAGGCGGCGCCCGTCCGCGCTTCCCCGAGGCGTGAGCGCGTGACGGCGCGCCGTTCTGATTGTCCCTGCTCGCTGCCCGTCGACGACCGCAGGCCTTCACGTGACGGCGCTTGTGACCCGCGTTAAGGAGCGCGCTCGCGTGCGCGTTTACAAATAGCGCGCGACTGAAAAAGACCCTGAAGTTGATAAGCTCTCATTCGAGCATGACCCGTGTTAAAAATGAGCTGTCGCTCGCTTTCCTTAGTGTTTGAGTGCTCCTGTCATGTATATCTTGTGCCACAGTGAAGGGTAGTGGGGAAATCGCGCTGCTCTTCCCAAGAGGAACCTGGCATGAGTTCTAATAGACCCTTCTAGCATAAAGCCTCTCTGCTGGTAAGTAAGCTTCTCTTTGTAATGAACTTAAGTGGTTTTCGTCAGACTCTAGTTTCCTGTTTTCTCTCAGCACCTCCTGGACCTCATTAGTGTGGTGATCCTGAAAGTGTGTCTGTCGACAGTGTTGCCTTGTTTACGGTGTGCATCTTGACACGCGGGTATCACGTTCTAATGGAGTCCCATAATGTCACACACCCTCTAGGTCACCGTCCTGACGAGAACGTGGTGCTGATGGGAGAGTTAAGAAGACAAGGAGGAGAGGAGGGCCGCCTTTGAACGGATGAGAGGCACAGCATCTCCAGATCACCATGGCTGATGCCACTGCAGCCGACCCTAGGTGGTAAGAGGATGGCTGTCGTAGGACTTGGTGCCAAGCCCTGAAGGAAAAACGAGTTTTCGGGATTTTAAACACCGAGATCGGTATTGTTTTATTGCATCTTCTTGTGCTTTTCTTTGAAGGACTTATTGTAAAATCTTTGAATTTCTAGGTGCAGTTATTTTTTTCTGTATGATGGGTCTAAGGTCAGGGAGGAGGGTGACCCTACCAGAGCTGGCATCTGCTACTTCT
Source organism: Gymnarchus niloticus (assembly GCA_009936485.2). Taxonomy (NCBI): domain Eukaryota; kingdom Metazoa; phylum Chordata; class Actinopteri; order Osteoglossiformes; family Gymnarchidae; genus Gymnarchus; species Gymnarchus niloticus. Next base: position 427,816 of record JAACJT020000034.1, read on the forward strand.
ATCCAGAAGAGGTACGACGATGCCGAGAGAAAGAGGAGGCTGAAGATTGCCTTTAGTAAACTGAGTTATATAAACGGGTATAAAAGAAATACACCTGAGATATATGTATAGATTTATGTCTCACAGATTATAAATGAGTATTAGCAATTCTGTCAAATGATTGAATGCGATAATCTCTTCTGAACAAACTCCGATTGTAGAAAACAATCTAAACTGTCCAGGAGCTTGCTTAAATATGCAATTTTTACATAAAATCTGTTTTAAAACCTTTCAGTTTGATTCCTGTATTATTTAGCTGCTCATAGACAGGTGTGGTGTCATAAAGTGGCATCATGTACAGATTGGGTAGTTTGTTTTGTCTAGATATATCATTTCTGTTTATTTGTCATATTTGTGTTGCAGCGGTAGTGTGAGTGTGGAGCGTAACGCTGGTGTGTGTGTCACCCCCAGACGCCCCTGGAGCAGCAGGAGCTACTGTGTGGGCAGCTGGCTGGCGTGTGCAGGTGTGTGTCTGAGATGTCCCGCTCCCCAGCAAGGCTGGTTCGCCTGCACAGGCGCAAGTTCGCTATCTGCATGCGGGGAGACTTCCTGTGGGTGAGTAGGGGCTGGGTGGAGGTAAAAGTGCCACGAGGGGACTTTAACGGGAGCATCGGTACACCTTAGCTCTGGTTGGGGACCATCAACAGGGGCATTTAAGTGGACTGTCTATGAAAAATACATTGAATGTCTTGCATATCCATCCATCTTCCAAACCACTTGAATTTGGTCATAGCCTTTGTACGTGAAAGCTGTGGGTCTCACCGGGGACACTGCTGTTGGACCTTCAGGCATTAACTGTAATTGCTATCATAAAATGTGTAGCTATGCAGATGTGGTCTGTGCTTCTCTGACCAGGATAAGTGCTGTAGGGTCCTTCTAAAGAAGTCGTATGGTTGACGCTTCACTGTCTTCCCATCCGTTCATAAACAATTCAAGAGACAATTTGATGGTTTAATTTTCTTTATAATCAGAATATAATAAATATATATTTCTCCCTATTTATTTTCCTGTATAAATCTCTCTGACACAGGGACTGCACTTAATTTCGTTGTACTCGTTACAATGACAATAAAGAGATTCTGATTCTGATAAGAGAGATGGTGGTCAAAAGACCGTGTGACTCCCTTTTTTGTAAGTCGTTTGTATCACAGGTACGGATCAGAATGCAATTATCTTTTGTGGCAATAAATGACTTTAAAACATTAAAGTTATAAAGTTAAGAGTCCATCGTCAAGATGACAAGGAGTGCAACAATATTAATCTACAGATTATCCATTACGTCACCAAGGGGATAAAGAATTAAGAACACGCTCAACAATGATCAATTAAGCGTATTTAGGCTCCTACAAGTGCCATTGGATGGATGGACACATGGCTGTAAATGTCATGGCAAAGATAAACTGTTGAAGATGTTGATTTTTATTCTTTTCGAGTCTCAGAGTGTAGAATGTCAAGTACATTTTGTTTTTTGGACATAACATTCATGACGTCATCGAGTATAGTATTATGTTTATGGCGTTTATACTGCAGTGAAATTTCTTACTTCCTCAACCCAGAATAAAAGCTCTTTATTCATTCCTGTGTAAAAACAGCATGACACAATTCTGGAACGCGCTTCTAAAGGGGGGATTTTGTGAGTTTCATAAGCAGACGGAAAACAGTAGTGTCTGTGTACTAATCTGTTCAGAAATGTCATAAATTCCTTGTTCATTCAAATGTGAAAAATAGTGTTTTATAACTGCGTTTTCAGCAGCAGGGTGCTCCAAGAGCAGTCTGTTTTTTATTTCGGTTCCCTTTCTGCCCTCCTTTTACCGGCTTTCAAATTTCCGTCTCCCTGCCCCTTCGCCCCGGATTCTCCCTCAGGCCCTCGGCTGTACCCTCGACATTCCCGATGTCAGCGTCTGCACTTTCCTGGATCATCTCATCAGCCTCTTTTCTTTCTACAACGGGCCGGTGCGACAGAGCTACCGGGTACGGCTTTCACAGCTGCCCTGCGTGGCATAGATACGGACACACGGCACTGAGCGTGTGCCCCGGGTGTCTCCTGACCCGACAGTCAGGAGGATAACTGCGATTTTGTCCCTAAAACTGCAGCTTCAGTCAGATAGACAGCTGTAGAAATGGTGGAACTGTAAATAGCTTTAGGCAGTTGTGTCTGCTAGGTAGATAAAGAATGGATGATTCAGCTGTTTTATGAGTAAAAAAAAAAAAAAATCTGTTTTTTAATCTTGTATGCCTGAACACCACACATGAAGCTGTGCAGTAAAGAAGAGCTGGCATTGCAGTGGGCGCAGTACCTGGAACACCTGCAAGGTGGCGCCACGGAGCTTCACCACATCTTCAGCTCCTTGCACACAATTGATTCCACACATGTAAGTAGAAACCTTGAGGCCATTGTTGAGAACAAAGGGGAGAAAGACCCAATCCAATACATAGGCCCTCATTAGCATGTGGTCCACAAACATTTAAGCAGAAGTACAGAGGTTTGTTACCTCACTTGGCAAAGAGAAGTCAAAATGGTTACCCTCCTTTCCCCTTGAATGTCCTTTTGATTGCTTTGGCAGTTTATGTTAATGATTGCTCTTTCTCTCTGTCTCAGATTGACCCTTTACTTCTACTCAAGGCTGCCCTCATCCTGCAGGCCTGCCAGCGCTGCCCCCTAGTGTTAGCTGGCTGTATCTCTTACCATGGCAGGTAAACTGTCCTTACAATTCACTCCTGGTGGGATGATGGATTGAACCATGTGACACTGGGCTGAGATGCAGGAACGGTGACTTGATTTGGGGAGGGGGAGTTTATGGGTGGGCACTGGATCAGGCATCGGGGTCTGGGCGCAGGTTAATGGGAGGCAGTCTCACGACATCAGCCTTCCCTGTTGTGTGCAGGCACCCCCATCAGGCTCCAGCCTGAATGTTGAATATACTGAATGTGTTGGTGTACTTCAGTCTGCCTCTCTCCCCCTTTCTGTTAGAGTGGTCAGCACGCAGATGCCCCCTGAGCTCTCAGCGAAGGTCGTACTTCCTGAGTGTGACCCACGATGCCTGGTAACGGGATGGGCGTTGTGTCTGACGCGGGCCTCTTGCACACCCGCCGTCATGATGCTGCACCACACTGTTGCATGTACCAACCTGATCACCTCAAAGCTAAAGAATTTCTTAAAACTAAGGCATGTTGTCACTGCCTTGGAATGGCATCTTATCCAGGGTGTCATTATGCTTCCTGGGATAGGCTCCCAGCTCCCCACAACCGTGAACTGGAAAAATGGTTATTAATGATGGATGGGTGGAATGCTGCCATACGGTTAGATCCATAAACAAAAATTAAATAACTGTTTGGTCTAAACTGTGTTAAAAGTGCCATAAAGTGTATAATGGTCATACATGGCATATATCTTCGTACTATAAATAACCAAATGTCAACATTTTGTAATTATTGAAAACGTGAATAATTTACAGTTAGTAACTTTCATCTCCTCGTGTTTACCATCAGGACCTCGAACCTGTGGCTAATGGGCTGGCCTCTCCTGCCACTCAACCTCTGTCTGGCAGTGTGACCTCCACGCCTGTGTTCCTGTCTGCCTCCGAACTCCATGCTCTACGGCACCCCCTGGTGGACTGGGCACTCAGGTTTCGTCCCTTTTCCTTGTAAAACGGCAAACGAAAGGTGTTACAGCTGCAGCTCCTGTGTCTGTAGGCTTTGGTCCAAACCCGTTTAATTGATGATCTGTACGTATTACATGCGTTGATGCATTATATTATAATTTTTAGGCCGCTTGTTCTGGTATTTCCCGGACTAAGTCTGGGCACAGCAAATCTGCCATAACTATCTTAGTCTTCCCATCTGAACACATACTACTGCTTTCCATCAATGTCCTTCTGCTAACGGATTTTTATCCCACACTGCGGCCTGTAGGTCTGTTGCCCCCCCGCAGCACACTAACCACACTGGCAAGCCCCACCTCCTGTCTCGCACCCTGTCCGACACCCCTGAGACCACAGGTGGGGTGGCCCTTCTGGGTCCTGAAGCCTCCTGTCAGACTTCTCATTCCTCCCTCTCTGATGAGGGCTGCTTTGCCTTGGGCATCTCGCCAGAACCCGCCAGTCTCCCCCCTTACCAGTCTGAGGGCCAACCCACTCCTGACTTCCTGGCCTATCAGGAGGCACATGGTGAAGGATTGGCCAATGGGCTGCCACTTTCTGGGTCCAAAGACCTGAGGAAGGAAGAGGAACTCCATGGACCCATGAATAAGGGCAGCATGAACTGTGGGATTGAGGCTGAGGCAGCTGTGGAGAGAAGGGCTTTCCTCAGCAAGTCTGAGAAGTTCAGCATCATGGAGGACAGACACGAAGAGGACGGGGACAGCGTGAGGGGGCCTGGGGTGCTGGATAAGGACTGCTGGAGCAGTGAGAGGATTCAGGAGAATGACAGTACAACTGTGGAGGGAGAGGTCCCCCTGGTGGCCATGGCCCTGTATCGCCACAGGGTGCGAGGACTGGTTCTGGCGCTGCTGGTGGAGCCACACTTTCAGAACGATGTCGCTGCCGTGGAGGAGGTGGTGAGGCAGGGGGAGTACACTTAGAGTGTGTGTGTGTGTGTGTGTGTGTGTGTGTGTGTGTGTGTGTGTGAGAGAGAGTGTGTATGCCAGCTAGCACTGTATTATGTAATTTAACTAAATACTAACGTATTGATAGACATAAAGATGCCTTATTTGTGGACAGACCAGCCATCTGTTGAACGCTTGATATAAATGAACCATGGTTACACATTGCCACCTGCTTTGCTGCGACACCTGTGTTGCTGTGGTAACAAAGTAAATTCTGATTTCATTGACAATGAGCTTACCTGATTTAAATACCCGTCCAGCTCAAAGGGCAGGACAGGTGCAGTAAAGGCACCGCGCTCTTTGCAGATACCTGCGGGGTAGTAGAACTTGTGAGGTGGGGACACAGGACAGAGAAGTGAACTGTGGAATTCATGCCCCCCCCTTCCTACAGTACCACAGCAGCCTGGCCTCCCTAAATGGCTTGGAGGCTCACCTGCAGAGCCCCCCGGTGGAGGTCCCCGGTGTCCAGGGGTGCCCGTACACATTCGCTCACTACGACCGTCCGCAGAACACGCTCGCAAGTGAGGACGCTGCCTCTCTCCTCCTCGCATCCCGTCGCCTTCTTCTGCTGGCTGACAGCAGTTTAATGCTGTGCCTAAAATAGGCTGGGGTCTTCTTCGTTCGAGCCCCTTCAGCTGTCTTTGTGTGTCTGTGCACCAGAGGGCTATGAGGTTATAAGCGTAGCGGTTAGCATGCGGAAGTAGGGTTACAGAACCGGCCTTGTGACTGGAGGATTCTGGGTCCTGCTGTTATAACGTTTAAAGCTCTTGTAACATCCTGTGCATTAACAATGCGTGATGTCATCCTCAGCCAACTTGCCCGTGTCAAGCGCACAATGCCAAGCAGGGACGGCCCACTGTGCTGCATTCGTAAGGGCCACCGGCCTGCTGCATGCACACTTTTCCCAGGCTCCCACGCTGCAGGAGGTCATCGTCAGGTCAGTCTGCAAACGGGCTTTCAAATAATTACAAGGGGTGGGTTTGGGCATCACTGTGATGATTATTTTTTGTGTTGCTGAGCTCAAATGCATGCTGTTTCATCTCTCTGTGTGTGAGTATGGCTTTGTTGATGTCCTGAATGCAGCAGGCTGGACGGTGGGGGTCACATGGTGGTCAGGAAGCTTTGCGAATGCCTGGCAGGGTATGGGGGGCTTGCACTTCAGAGCAGTTCAGTGGTGTGATGATGTAACAAAACCGTCGTCATGGACACACCTTTTGTGCTTATTTTGGTAGGAATGCTGGTTCAGCTGTGTACGGGACTCGCAATACGGCCCAGGAAACCTATTTTCTCCAGCAGGGGACAACAGTGAGGAACTCTGGGATTCCCAACCCACAGGATAGTGCCTTTTCCTTGCCCATTAAGGCCAGGCACAAACTGCTGAAACACGGGCTCAATCTGCTGTGACAGAGGGCCCAGCAGGGCCTGTTCATGTAGTTGTGTGTGTGGGTGTATGCTGGCTGCCCCTCTAGGCCTTCTGCATGCGTGCACATTCCCCTCTGCGGCCTATGCAGCCATTCACGTCCTGAATCTATGACCAAAATTATTGATTCTTGTGATTTTATCTTGGCTAATGCAGACGATCTGTGACTTAAATTCAGAGCTCTCAAAACTAATATTTTTAAGACAGCATTTTCCTCACCATTTTACCTTTAAAAGATAATATTTGTCTGTCGTATCTTAACTACATGTAAGTTGAGGTGTTGGTAAATGGATAAGCCAATAGCTCAGTCGACTGATGTATGCTAAACATTGTCGTTCGTCTGGCCTCTTCTTTGACGCTCCATTGTGAAGATTACAGGTATTTTAAGACGTTATATAGCTGTGTGTTTACAAGTTTCTTAGTCTTTTAATATGGGCTTCTAAAGCTATGTTTGGCCGCCCCTGTATCTACTGCATTTTTCTTATTTTGGAAATAAAAATACATTTGTCATGCACTCTAGCACCTTTTCCTTCAATCCATCTTTTAACCACCTGTCCTAGTCAGGGTCAGAGAGGGGCTTGGAGCCTATCCCAGGCAGCATCGGGCACAAGACTGTGGTGCTGGGCTACACCATGAACAGGATGGTAAGCCAGTACAGGACACTTGTACACACCTACATGGGGCAATTTAGAGATGCCAGTTAACCTGAATTGCATGTCTCTGGACTGCAAGAGCAAACGAGAGTACATGGAAGAAGCCGGCACGAAAAGAACATGCAATCTACACAGCCACACGTAGTGGAGATGGGATCTAAAGCCCCAGTGCTGGAAACATAAGGCAACAGTACTAACCACTGAGCCCTTGTACTCGCAGCTAAATTTGTATTGAGATACCTAAATATTGGGGATCTCAGGCTTCATGGCTTCTCAAACTTGGACTCCCACACCAGTTACCCGGAATTGGCCTGAAGGGCTGGTAAACTGAGGCTCAGCTTCAGTCAGACACATTGAGTTAGCTGCAGCACTTTGATAGGGCCGTACCTTTAAGGAAAGGCATACCAGCCCCCGCAGTCCGAATGTCTGCAGGGAGACAGGCTCATGCTGGAGGCCATTCGGGTAATGTGGACCTGTTACCAGGCATGTGCTGCACGTCAAAAACACCTCAGTGGGACGATGCTGGCTGCTTAACGGCAGCCCGCTGCATTATGCAGGAATGCTGTGGCCCATTGACGCGTTCTGGAGCCTGGCCCTTCAGCCAGCCCAGTGTCGCGTAACCCCATCCAACACACACATGCATACCATGGATATGCTCCCTCTAAGGCTACGTGGTGATTAAAGTAACTCATGCCTAACTCTGCGCCTTGGGTCACATCTGTTGGAGAACCGTGAAAGTAAAACCACAGACAGACGATGCATTCTGAGGTATCTGTAATCAAGCTGTTTGTTCTCCCTAAACTGCACTTTAAATCAGTTCACAGACGTTAGAAACACTTGTAAATTCCCACAGTGATTCCATTTGCAAATAGGCATTTTGGCTGAATATTCATGAAAGAAAATACATGAAGTGCGCATTTTCCCGCTTACGTTAGGATTGTACAATTTCTACAATTTTTTTTTTTTAAATAGAAATTAAAAATCCCACAACAGCTTACAGTTTGCGACCTATTCCATCACTCTTGCGTTATAATTCCAATACATTTTGTATTTTTAAGTAGCTTTAAATCCTAGGAATCAATCAAAAGTTAATTTGACCAGAGTGGTTAAAACTGCTGCCCGGACGACGCTGTAAGAGCGCGTTATTACAGCCGCCACAGGACAGTTTATAATCTTTATCTGCTGGCGCCTCTTCCCTTGCAAATGACTTCGTTCCTAATGGCGCAGATATATCCTAATAAGGGTCATTAAGACAGCAGCTGAATGTGAATGCGTCGGGGTCAATGGGTTTAGAGCGCCTGATTGTGCAGGCACAATTGTGCGCATCCGAGGGGGTGACGATGGGCAGATCGAGACACGACAAACGGGGGTGGGGGGAAGGAGAGAATTCAAATTCAAAATAGCAAAATGTCCTTATTGTAAGTGGAGAGTTACCCATATAACTTTAGCGCCAGGCGGCCGATTTGCATCAGAGTGCGCGGCTGTACGCTTGGAGATAGGATCGCGAACCACCTAAGGGACGCGCACATCAGACTACCTGTCCTTACTGCCATGGCAGAGCTCTGCTGGACGTGGGTGACTTTAATATTTCTCATGAGCTTGCCCAGGGTAGGACACTGTCTCCCCATGCCGGACACGTCCGGGCTGTCTCCTGCCAGCCACCGAGACGCCGCGCTGGGTATTGGGTCCACGCCCAGGAGATGGAGGCGAGAACGCATAGAAGCGGTGCGGGAGAACTGCGCGCTCCTGGCCGCTCCCTGGAGAGAGAACCGAGACGGTGGAGCCTGGGGACACCAGTACCGACTCAAAGTCCTCTCCCTGCCGGAGGGGGGTCCGCGCCGCGCAGTCTTTCCCGAACAGACACTGTTCCGTTTCGTCAGGCGGGTTTACCGCTGCTGTCAGATGGGATTTCACTGTCGGGGCGTAAAGGGCATTCAGGGCCAGCCGAGCGGAGGTAAGCATTACGCTCGGACCTTTCAGCATCCCCGAAATCTAATTTAATATGTTACATTTAATTTGCGATGTCTAAATTCTTCTGAGTCGTAATCCTACATTCGAAAATCAGAAAATCCTGCAAGGATTACGCATTACATTATGCATCTGCTTGGAATAATGTCCAGCAGAGCTTTATGGCAACAATTCCAAGCAGGAAATTTTCCTTTGCAATAATATCTTCAGTCTTTGGTGGCATGAAATTAGAAAAAAATAAAAAAAATTAAAAATACAGGAAACCAAAATATAAATCCTGTGTTTTTTGCTGTAGGAAGAATTTAGTGTTATGCACAGATTTATTAGCGAATTGTTTTTCAGAGTCTGAGGTGGAGTTTCTGCTCAGTTCTGATGTATTGTCAGCATCGGTGGTGAGAGCAGAGATACACCTACAGATCTCTAATCCTCTGCACCTCAGTGTGGAGCCATGGCTGCCGTCCCTGGAGAAACACAAGCGTCCCACACGGTAAGCCTCTAAAGTTTGGTGTGATATCTGTGTGCTGTAAAATATATATACGTAAATTTACAGTGAAATACTGGCAATGGAGTTCCAATCGCTATGTTTTTATATGGACTCTACTGTAACTAGTTCTTACAGTACAATACTGTAATAACAAAACAGTTTCCTTCTGTAATCATGTTTGCTTCGACGGTATGAAACTGTGTTTAGTACTTTTACAGAGGCTATACTCTAAATATGTTCTAATATGCATCAAATATGCATCTATTGGTAGCCTAATTTGTAATTATAGCATTCAAAATGCTGTAACATTGCATTCTTTCCTGACTGTAATGACATGAATATTTTCCAATGAAGGAAGGCAATTCTTTTTAAAATAATATTTTTTAAAACCCTGAACAGAATATGATGGTACATCACATGGCTCTGTTGGCTGTGAATCACTCAGACCAAGAGGAAAACTGTTTTAGTGATGAATTTGTAGACTGTAAAACCTTTCACTTAAGATAATACAAATCACCTCAATTAGAATTAAGTGGGATGTGTTTTTGGACAAAATCCCATGCGAAGTCCGGCAGCTTATGAAGATGAGAGGAGACAGTGCCTTGTTTTTTGGACACTACTTTTCCTTGCTTTGTTTATATTAAAATGTAACTAACAACCTACCACAATGTTAGTCTAATTAATCAGTCCCAGAATGCTTTGCTCGTAAGTCAAGTTACTGTGTTACTGAAGAAACAGGTTGAAAATGAACACTTGCTAAAGACACACAGTCATTCTGTAAAGGGTAGAGGGTATGGTTAGGTGTTTGCATCACCTGTTTGGATGTCACATTTCTGCTCCCATCTTCATATTATCTGGTCACTTCTTCTTCTGCAGGTATAGCGTATGGTCGACGGATGGGATGGTGGAGCTCAGGGTTGACCTGCTCTTCCTCTTCCAGGGCCTTCAGGAGGCCATAGGTGGCCCTGGGAGGGGGTCCAGCCTAGTTGACCTACGCAGGGTAGGGGGCCTCGTTAGGCACAGCGGGGCAGGCCTCAGGAGGGGACAGGTCGATCCCTCTCCCCAAGAGACGGACAGCTATTTGTGGGAGGGAGGTTTAAGCCACTTACCATATGGTCTGGAACTTGGTCTGGTTATTCAGTGTACCAAGGGTCGGGAAGCTGTACCCTGCGAAAACAATGGAGTTCACCTTCTTCACACCCCTTTCATTGCCGTCTCCTACAAATAGGATGTGCCCATACTTTGCCCCTAAGCCCTAGCAGCTCAACACTTCCAACAATATAAGAAGGGCTGCCTCTGCTCACCCCGTTCTTTAGGGGTGAGCAGCTGTGGGATAAAGAACGACCGTCAGCTGGAAAGGACAACACAATGAACTCCACGGCCAGAGTGTGTGCTGACCCATGTCTTTCGTGCTGATGAACCTTCCCTATATTTCAATATGCCTGGACTGTGTGCACTTTCTCAAATGCCTGAATATGTTAAGTAATATTTAATGTCTTTGTTTTTCCTGTCATGAAACTGGAAATTGTAAATAGTGTATATAAACTGAATAGTTTTATACTTTCATTTTGCTTTTATTAAAAAATGAAATGAAATGGTTGAAGTGACTGCTCCTCTTTTTCACAATATAACAAAAACCAGGTTTTTTAAATGTCTTGAGTGATGTGAAATCTCAGAATTAGATGCAAAGACTATAGAAACGTATCTATCGGTTGCTTTTGATTTTATTAAGTCCTTAATGCCGTTAAAGTATAGAATATATGGTTTATGCTTTAAAAACATTTTAACAAAAATAATTGCAGGTAATTTGGTGATTGATTCAGATTTGAAACCCACCAATATTTAACCTTAAAGTTGCTTAATGGGATTAGCTTAAGTCCCATTGAACCAAGTTAAGTTCTTCCAGAAAGTACGTTGAGATACCTAAACCTGGGTACCCAGAATCATGTAAATTGGAAGAGTAAGTAATTTTCTATCAGCTTTAAGCCACATTGTACAATACACTACACGCTTTCCACTCCAAAGTGTTTAATTTGTTTGGGTTTTTAATTTTTAACAGTTAAATCAGGTCCAGAATCACGTGTTGTACGAGTAATAGACACACGTTATCTCATCTAGTTGACTTCCTTGCTGTGTATACCTATGGGGGGGATTTAATTATCCGTAGACTGCGTAGGTGGTGGTGTTTCAGTGTACTCGTTGCACACGGCCAGTAAGCGATCTTGAGTCTTTTAACTCCGAACTATACTGCGTCGTTCCACTAAAAGAAAAAGTAATGACTAAATCTCTAACAGACTTTCTAATTCCTTAACCAGCTTCCCATGCACGTTTTGTTGTCGTGGTGTTATTTTTTAATACAAAACACAGAACTTTAAAAAAAGAAATTTGCTGAATGTTGTCTAATATCCTATCAGTGTGATGGAGTGCGAACTGCTTTACAAACTTAAACCTTTAAAAAAATCTCGTTAAAAAACTGAAATTACAATATATGACCGCAAGAGGGCAGCCGAGAACTAGATTTAGCGAACTGAGATGTACGCCCTCTGGCGGTGCTATTGTGTAAGCTGCTAAATCCAAACCGAATGTGGGCAATCGAAGCCGCCCGAGGACTTTGAATGGAGGTGAGACCACGGTTTATCGACTGATTTTGTCATATCGTCATTGTAATATTTGATTCTTCGTGTAGGAGGAGGAATGTTTATGAATGTCAGTATTTTTTGTGGCACTGATGTCAGACCAGTGGAGGGCGCTGTTTGCGTTTTCACATCCCTTCCGCAGCTCTTCTCATCTGGCGGTGCACCCCCTAAGAAGCTGGGCTCCTGCAGCGAGGCTCTTGTCCACGTTCCTTAAGATGAGATTTACGTGAGGAGTGACATTTTTGGAAAGTGACGTCTGCCATCCTGTATGACGTCGGTACGATGTTATGACGCACGCTATGGCGAATTGAATTCAATTTAAAATTGAAATTGAAAAAGTGAACTTTGGCCAACTTTTACCACGAGTTATGATTTCCATATAATAATGACATTGTAGTTAACTTGTATCGCTTTTTTTGTAGCCCTCAGAAGGTCCTGATACCTTCCAACACCGTCGTGTCCTTTTATGTCCAGTTGTGCAGGCCGGTCGGGAGAAGTGGACGGTGATTGTTGGAAGGTCACCGGTGTCAACATTTGCAAATGGTTTGCTTTTTGAGGGACCCCCCTCTAGCTCATGGCCTACTACCATGCACTTCACCTAACCTCTCCAAAGTATATGGCCACATTATCGTCTGTATTGCAAACTGGGATTCTGCAAGATACCTGAGATCCTCCACGAACAGGATGCAACTGCCTCAGATATAAAGGCCATTTCTGAATGGCAAGCATTCACCAAGTGCGTGCCATAACATGCCGTAGGTGTAAGTTTTTCTGAAACCACCCATTCATAATACAAGGTTGTATCTGAATGGGAGAAGTTTGGAAATGAGGGAATGAAATGAAACTCTATATGTTCTCTAACCGTTGAAGTTGTTTGACTCCTCCACAAGACGGCGAGACAAACGCCTGAACGAAGCAATGATGAAGTTATAAATTGGGGAGAAATGTCCCATAACCATGAAACTGTGTTGATGAGACTTGTTTTGTGTTAGAAAGGGGAGTATGCAAAAGTTCAAATGAAGTTCTGCTAAAGGGGCAAGTTAGTTGAAAGAAGAATGGAAAAGACGTGTCATTTGGTTATTTCCTCAACCATTTTGATTTCTATATTTTATATACATCATTAGTTAGAAATGTTAGCATATAAATGCTCTTAATAACAATAATCAGCACTTTGTTCACCCCCACAGGGGAGTTTTTTTTTTTTTAAAAAACCTCCTTCTTATTGAGGAATTCTGTAAACAAAGAACTTTTACATTAAACATTTTTTTTTTTGTGATTAAATAAACAATGCTTACAGTAAAAAGCATGTTAATGAAAGATAAAAGGTGAAGATTAACAAAGCACAATAATTCTTATATAACGGAAATAAACGTAGGGGAGAACTAGGGGGAGGGCAATACGTCCTTAAAACTAAGTTAGTTAAAATCTGATCTAAGTGGCGTCACAAACTCAATCCATCCTTTCTAACATGTTACAAACCTGCGTAGTTTGAGTCTCAAAATGTATGCCAATTTTTCCATCACATAAATGTAATGCGTCACATTAAACCAATCCCATTGTGAGGAGGAGTCTTGAATTAGCCATTTTTTATTACTTTTTTTGAGGCTACCAACATGAACGTAAACCTGTACCCCTTAGTGAAGCCAAGCAGCTCTGGAGGTTTTATTTCCCAAATACATTAGCTCAAAACTAAAATTAGTTTTCTTTTTCAGTACTTTTTCCATAGAGTCTTTGATCAAAAAAAATGTGATAATGGTCAGTTCTCTCTGTACCACATGCCCTACAACATTGTCATTGTTTTGGAATGTTTTATTATGTAGAGATGCTTTTCATAACAATAATAAGGAAAGTTTGTACTTCTCCCATCTCACTCTCCAAGTTAAGAGTGAGCCACAGCAATTAAGATTAACTGCCTCACTCGAGGGCCTGATGGCGATACGGACACTCTGGTCGGCTGCAGGACTCAAAAATGGGACCTTTTGCTCACGAGCGCAGAGAACAAACCCACAGAGCCACATGACTGCCCTTATATAGGTTCTCATCTTATCTTTTGCATGACAACCCTTTGGAAGACATATTGAAATCTCTTTAACTAATTAAGGTCTTTTGTAGTGAATGTGCTTCAGCAACGAGACACACCTGCCAAGTGGTAGGAGCAAAGCAGGAGACTCCGGCCATCCTCCCCCCACCCCCCACAAGTGGTATTAACCAGGGATTGTCATAGGATACAAATACTGGTGAGCCAGTGTGGGTGGGATCCTTTCCTTGAAGAGGAACTTCAGTGAGGCAGCTGTTAAAGGTACCTCTGTACAGAATGCGGAGGCTCAATCTCATTTGAATGTTCCCTGTTGTGTGAGCTGTTTGAAGGTGGCGCGGTGACTTGTCAGTTAACGCTTATGGTAGCGGTAAAAGTGGAAGGCTTTGCTGGCTGGACTGTGAAGATGAGACTTCACTTTACTGATGCTGAGTGTAGGGGGAAGTAGTGAAGCTTGAGGTTGGCTCATAGAGCAGGGGAGTGTTTGTGGTGGGGGTGGTGCTGCTGCTCTGTGGTGTGGAGTTGTGGTTCCTTCTGCCTGTGTGACGGGAAGGGCACTTGTTAAGGTCCCTGTTGGCAGTGTGGTGTTTTGATTGGTGTGGACCTGGGGAAATGGCTTAGCCATAGCCGTGTGTGCTGTATGTCAATGGACTTGTGTGGCAAGTAGGTTGTAGTTGGGGTGTGTGTGTGTGTGGAAGACTAGATGTGCCTTTCAGTTTGCAGTAGTTGTAATAACGAGTTGTTTGAAATGGGATTGAGAGCCTAACTGGTCTATGGGGGCTGTATGATGGGTGTAGCTGTGACAATGTGACCCTGTGGGCCTAACCTGGGGCAGGTCAGGACCTGAGCAGTGGACCTGTTCTAGTTGCATATATATATGTAAGGAAGTGGATGACTTGTGTGGAATGGGCCTTGATGGCCCAAGGTAACGTAAATGCGGGTGGCTTTGTGGTAGTGAATGGCTTGTTTGTGGATCATTGAAGGTGAGTATGAGGATGTAATGGGCTTATTAGTACAAGTTGTGGGTGTAACTGGATTCCTGTTTGGATGTATGTTGTAGAAATGAGCTTGAGATTTGGGTTGTTACTAAACTTGATGGATTTGTAAAGTGGCTAGGTAGTATGCTGTTTGAGTTGGTATTGAAGGTGTGAAGCTGGCTGAGACTTTAGTGTTGATGGTATTGTCAAAGGCAGGTGGTTTGGGTGAGTGTTTTGGAGAAGAGTGAATGCTGTCCTTTGTGCTTCACCCTTTAAGGGTGGAGTGTGGTGAGTTGAATGAGGGTGTATTGCTTAAATGTAGGTATTTCTAGGATGAGTGAGCCACCTGAGGTTTGGTGGCTGTGAAATAGAGATGTGTGGTGTTACTTTGGGTTTAGAGGTGGGACTGCATATGCTTGTGAATGTCCCCCACTAATGTGCCATTGATGGCATTTGAATACCTGAACACTGAGGTAGTTGTACAGTGTTGCTGTGTAGCTTCTAGAGACCTTGGCTAGTTGCTGGGTGGGGATTAGTGGCATTCTTTGGTTTCTCCATCATAGTTGGACAACTGAGTTGCAGTTGTGGTGGTATACTCATCTGTCCACCCTGTGCCACCTTTATTTTGGAGGTTGAAGTTGCAGAGGTGGCTGCTTGTGTACTTTGTTCACAGGGGGCAGGTAAATTTTCTGAAGCTACATTGGGCTGAAGAGCCTTGTCCTACAGAGCTCTGCAGGTGAGGACTGGTGTTCTGGCAGTGGTGTGGGAGTCACTCTAGGCATAGGTTTAGAACATAATTTAATGTGGCTTGGATGGTTGGGTAGCTAGCTGCTGCTTGACTAGGCTGAGGTGGGTGGTGGGGATCAGTGGCATTGACTTCTGGATGAAATATCTTGTAGGTGCTGTCACTCCTGCTTCATACATTGCTATGTATTGGAGTACTGTCCAGGAGGGGTGCCTCCTGGTTATTCTGGGTTTACTGGTGTGTTGTAATTGTGCTGCCATGGTAAATTCCTGTTCAGCTTGTGTTCTCTCCCCCCCCACCCCCCTCTCTGCAGGTGTTCTCTTCAGAGGTCCAGATGGAAGGGATTCTGTATTGTGTGCTGGCCTGTGTCCTGACTCACCACCCTGAATGACTTGGTGCCTTCTGAGCCATGATCCTGATTGGCAGACTGCATCCTCCAATATCCTACTGATATTTGTATAAAGTTGTGGTGGCCAGGGGAGGATGGGGTTCTGGGTTGAGTGTGGCTGTTCCTGGGGTTTGTTCCTGTAGTTTCCTCCCTCTCCCCATTTGCCTCTTGCTTAGCAATGTAGTAGTGCATTTAAAATGTACCATATGGTGAAGTACCTGCATGTCCTGAGTGGTAACAGAGGGAAGCTATTGCTCCCAGGACCTGGGGTGTCTGTCAAGCTTTCCACTAGCTGATTCCATAGGCTACATGTGTTCTATCCTCAGCCTATTGGGGTGCACTACATGGGTGATGTGTCAAATGAATGTTGTGTGATGCCCCTGGGGTAGGATGTGTGACAGATGACACTGGGTCTGTAAACACTGCATGATACTGATAAGCTCAGTGCTATACAGCTTATTGTACACAGTTGTGATGCAAAAATGGCTCCACCCAGTGGAGTGACAGGAAACACTGGCTCTGTCCTTTGACCTTGCTGTAGTTCATGCATCCTGAGGATGTTCCATGATGTCAGTGTTCCCTGTGGGATAGGAGAGAAAGTGACTATGGGTAAGTCTATAACACTATTGTGTTTGTTGTTTTCAAGTGTAGAATCACAGCTGTGGAGTGTTGGAGGTGGACACTTCCTCCTGTTGTCAAATAAAGCACCCTGACTTTGGTTGTGACTTGTCCTGCTGGCAACCATATGTAAGACTCATTCTACCTTAAGCTAATTTCGGTGTAGCTGTGTTGGTCTAATGGGGTTAGCGGTGAATAACCGGAGTCATTCTACAACCATACATTCACTGTGGTAATAAATTGAGGTTCTACCTCAAACTGTCCATTCACTAGTGCCTAAGGGAAAAGTGGCCTTATCTAGCTGGGCCACCCTGGTGTGTCCTATTCTTGGGGCTGCCAAGTATTCATCTACACTGGAAGTTCTACTCTGGCTTTTAGTGTCATGGTAATTCCTCTACTGCTGTAGGTATAATAGGTACTGCTCTTCTTGCAGTGTCCCTCAAGTCTAAAGTTCAGGCTTGCCACTAGCTCAGTGTGAGCCCCCTCCCCTGGCTGATGTGTGGCAGGGTGTCTAAACTGTGCTAAACACTGTTTAGACAGAACCATGATCCAGAAACTCAACTTGTCTCAGTACTTCTATGTTAGAACTCTCTCAGGCCCTAGGGTGTAGGCCAAACTCCCCCCCTTGGTGCCTTCTGAGGAAGCCTGCCTTCCTCAGGCCAGATCTAAACCAATAGATACCAGAGTCTAGTGATCAGAGCAGGCAGCAAAGCTGAATTGGAGGGTACTGCAGATCTGATCCCTTGCATCGGAGCCTCTGAGGTGTTTAAGGGCCCTGGGGAATTGGAGTGCTGGTATTTCAACAATGCACAGGTGAGGCAGGAATGACAGCATAGTTCATCCAAAGGCACTGATCCCCACCCACCTCTCGCTTACAGTGACCTTAGGTAGCTACTGAGGTGTGTTTCTGCATCTTCAAGTGTAGGTGGAAGAGAGCACCACGCTGTGGTGCTCTCTTCCAGCATCTCCGACATCAGTCCATTCCTACCTGCCCCCGGGGGCAGGTAAAGAAAGCTAAAGTATTCTGGGGCCAAACCATGTAAGGCTCAGAGTTCTAGTCAGCATTCTGCACTAGCTGGAGTCTGTGTAACAACCCCAAGTTCTATCCAGAAAAGAGCTTGAATTCATCCTTTGATAAAAGGATATTTTCCAAACCTTGGCTCTATTCCTTAGCTGGGTGGGGAAAGCAGCACTGTTTGTGATTTACTAGTAAATGCTTACATTTACAGACAGGTTGGGGGCAACTAAAACCAAGCACAATGGTTAGACACCAAGGTTTCTAAGTATGCATCCATAAATTTAAAACTTTTGGGTTAGGAGCAAGAAATTTCTGGCCATCCAGCTTCTAACAGACAGTCCTCACTCTTTGACAGGTGAGGCAATTTGCCAGGTTCAACTGATATGGAAGTGGATACTGTACTTAAAGTGGCAGGGTGAACAACACAGATCCTTGTGGAACGCCATATCTAGTATGATCAGAGGATTCAGACAATTCCAATTTACTTGTGTACAGCACATTTCACACAATTATTGTGTGTTTGGTACATGAATGAACCCTGGGAGCAAAGTGGGAACAGAGGGTAAATCTCCAATCACCTTGATGCCCTTGGGTGCTGCTTGGCATCCTTGTGGATGATGAATATTGCCATGGGTATCGGGATGGGTACATTTTTCTTTGTCCTTCTTGGAAAGCTGCAAGACACAACAGAAGTGAAAACTAAGTATCCACATTTCAACTGATTAATCACAGAGGAGCATTAGGGATCTCGGTTTACCAGAAATTCTTTACTCTCCTGTGTTGAGCATCAGATTTGAAGATTAGACACTTTGGCCCAAACGCCCTCTTTAATGACATCAGTGTGAGGTCTAACACACCATTTGCTTTCTCTTTCCCTGTGAGCAGTGGATGCAGCCCATGTGTTTAGTTCTCTTTCCATATATGGAGTCTAGTGAGCTACAAGAATCTTTCCTTCTCTGGTAGCCGAAACAGTAACATAACATCATGCCATTAATCCACAGGGTATAGTCTATTTAAAAATACACTTCCATCAGCTAATAAAATGAATTACATATTGCTTGTGTGGTTATGTTACTTAATGAAAACCATAAACTTATTATTTTAAAATAACTATACTCTCCTAGTACGGTACTCTGCTCCTGCTGCACGGTCAGACAAAGGTAGCACATTGCCTAAGGCTATGCAGCTTCTTTTTTTGCTTGACGGTGGCATCTGGTAAATAGACAGACAGTTCGAAACACAATCATGCATTAGTAAGTGGCAGCATGAAATTAGACACTATAAATTTGTACAAACTGCCACTTCAGAAAGAAACATGACTCAAATTGCATGAATAGATTTAAAGTACTTGTTTGATTTATACACATATGAAAATCAGGTGTTGCAACCCAATAAAACTTCATTCAACCTTTACAGGCACAGAATAAGCCACCTCAACAAAACAAGCTAGCTTGCTACATAAGGTTACTATGAAATTTATATACTTGTAGAAATTTGAGATCTTACCACGACATCCAAATGTGGCAACTACATACCAGCTGCTAAAGGTTATTTTTTTCCTCCTAAATTGACAGTGTTACAAACCAACAGCACTGACAGAACACTTCATCCAAAATCTCCCCACCCAGCTCTAAACCTCAGACTACAGCCTAGTCAACGAATGAGTAGCTACCCAAGGCCTTAGGGTTAGTATTTTAGTCAGCATGAGCCATAACAGAAAACCAATGTACATTAGTCCCATATTGTTCTTTAACCAAACTTGCAAGCTCCAGTCAGAAAAATACATCCAGTAAGCACCATCACAATTATCCAATATACAACATAAAGGCACAACATTTTCAAATCTTGGCTATATTCCTCAGACAGAGGAAAGCTATTCTGGTACTACTACTCACCTACACAGCATGGGGGGGGGGGGGGTTAAGTGAACATGGACACAAACCATCAACATGGGTTTTTGCGTCCACATTGACCACCCCCCTCCCACCCATGCTGGGTGGGTGGTTGTGTCCATGTCCACCTACACAGCACGAGGGAGTGAAAAGGAAGAAAACCACCCCCCCAATGCTGTGTAGGTGAACATGGACACAAACTCCCCCAACATGGAGGAGGGCACTAATGCAGAAACAAACCACCTAGAGCACAGGGTAGTCAACACGGACACAAACAAACATAAGGTTGTGCACAGGACAGTGTAAAATAAAATAAAAAACACAACAGGCAATAAGCGTTTAACCAGTAGTTAACAATTGTGCGAGTAATGCAATGACTGATTGCTAAGTCCTGTGAAATTGAGAGGCAGAGGGCATAGGTCAGACTGTTCAGTAGCCTGATGGCCTATGGAAAGAAGCTGTCCTTCAAGCGGCTGGTGCAGGTGTACCGGTGCCACTTCCCAGAGGGTAGCAGCGTGAAGAGGCAATGAGCTGAGTGGCCGGCGGTGCTGATGAGCGCCTTGGTCCTTTTCTAGCAGCGGGAGAGAGAGATAGACTTGAGGTGTGGAAGGTCCGTACCAATGACCTTAGAGG
Organism: Gymnarchus niloticus; assembly: GCA_009936485.2. Taxonomy (NCBI): domain Eukaryota; kingdom Metazoa; phylum Chordata; class Actinopteri; order Osteoglossiformes; family Gymnarchidae; genus Gymnarchus; species Gymnarchus niloticus. Next base: position 447,925 of record JAACJT020000034.1, read on the forward strand.
CCATTTGGCCAGTCCTTTGTAGCAGCTTCAGGTCCTGGTTAGGTTCCCCCATCCACAAAGTAATGCATCCTATAAGGATGCTCTCAATGGTGCAGCACTACAACTTTACCAAGGTCTTTGTTCCCACTCTAAAGCTCTTCAGCCTCCTCGGGAAGAACAATCTCTGTTGAGCTTTCTTGAGGATGCTGATGTTGAGAGACCAGGAGAGGGAGTCCATACCCAGGAACATGAAGCATCTGACAGTCTCGACAGGACAGCCGTTGGTTAGTGGACAGTGGGGTCCTCTGGTCTTCCTGAAGTCCACAATGATTTCTTTGGTCTCGACGTTCAGGGAGAGGATGTCGTGGCACCATACAGTCAGGTCTTTTACTTCCCTCCCGTAAGCAGCCTCGTCAGTTGCCGATAAGGCCATTCGCTGTGGTGTCGTCCGCAAAGTTGATTATGGTGTTGCCCTTGTGCTGTGCCACGCAGTCAGATGTGACTAGGCTGTACAACAGAGGGCTGAGGCAGCAGCCTTGCGGGACACCAGTACTGGTGATCAGAGTAGATGACTCCCTGTTGCCCATTTTCACTGTCTGAGGTCTGTTTACATATTAAACACCCAGTCACAGATGGAGCTGCTCAGACTGAGGTCTCTCAGCTTTGATACCAATTCGGATAGCACAATGGTGTTGAAAGATGAGCTATAGTCCACAAACAGCATCCTGACATATGTGTTCTTATCCAGATGCCCCAGGGCAGTGTGCAGTGCTAGGGAGATGGCATTATCCACAGATCTGTTTTTCCAGAAAGCAAACTGGAGTGGGTCCCGGGTTGAGGGAATTGCTGAGCTTGATATGGGTCATGAGCAGTTTTCCCAGTCAATTCATGACTACAGAGGTCAGTATGATGGGACGGTCATCGTTCAGGCAAGGGACTGTACTTTCCTTTGGTGGTGGTCTTAAAGCACAGTGCAAAGACATGAAGATGTCGGTGTACACTCGACAGCTGCATGGCACATGCCTTCAGGACACGTGATGGGATGCCATCAGGGCTGGCGGCTTTGTGAGGTTTAACCCATTTGAAAAGGGTTTTACTCACGTCGGTCTCCGACACCTGCAGAGCAGCTCCGGCACTCTCCCTGCGACATTCAAAAATCGAGCATAGCTGTTCGGTTCGTCTGGGAGTGAGCCAGGGGTGTCCGTGAGTGCAGCCGGTGAGCTTCTGTACTCCGTGATCGCATGATCGTTCCACACGCACTGAGGATCACCACCATCAAAGTCGTTCTCTGGTCTCTGTGCATACTGTCTCTTTGCTGCTCTGGTGGCCCTCAGTTCATATCTGGCATTATTGTACCGAGCAATGTCATTGGAAGTAAAAGGCACACTCTGCTCCCTCAGCTCCTGGGAAACTGCAGTGTTGACACACAGTTTCTGTTTGGGGTAGAAGCAAACGGTGTGGGAAGACACAATGAAGTCCACGCAGAACCTGACATGGGCCATCACCAATTTGCCATACTCATCCAGGCTCTGGGAGGAGACCTTGAAGACAGACCAGACCAGACAGTTGAATCTAGGCAGTCTTGGAGTCTGGATTTGTGGTTGGGTGCCAAGCACTATACTTGCATTTCAGCTCCTGCTTATAGGCTGGAAGCAGAAGCATGGATGAGAGGTCAGACTTACCAAAGTGCAGACAAGTGACGGACCTGCAAGCGCCTTTGAGTGTGGTGTAGCAGAGGTCGAGAGTCCGGTCACCCATAAGACCTGGATCCAAACCAAGCAAAAATATGATCTTTTAGTTCCATACTCCCCCAGCATTTGCTTCACTCTCAGGGGCCAGGTTATTTATTAGTTCCAGGAGTGAAAAGCCATGTTGCACTGCAGAGCATTCGCCTACCGACTTCTGCAGTTGTGGAATGGTCTTCCACCAGCAGTGTGGGACTCTGGCTCACCATCTTTAAGTCTACGTCTATTTCACCCCCACACTCCCCTCTTTTTGGAGTGCTTCTTTTAGAGGTTTGGAGTCAAGAGATCCCCCTATCATCTGCTGGCCTACCGTGCCCCAACTCCAACTTCTGTCCACACTGACCAGCTTGCCATCTTCTGATCTACAGAACCTG
>JAACJT020000034.1:458776-502814 GCA_009936485.2 Gymnarchus niloticus
GGGGGGGGGGGGGGGGGGGGGGGGGGGGGGGGGGGGGGGGGGGGGGGGGGGGGGGGGGCGGGGGGGCTATCCAACCAAAGGAGGAATTGAGTGACCCACCCATGTGGAAGCAGACGGGGTAAACTTTATGGAAGCTGGAAGTCATTCACAGCTCATCTCTGTGGCCTGAAACAATGGGGAGGGGAAACACACACACACAATTCCCTAACGTGGTGTGCTGAATGGCTGGAGGAAGTTCACTATTGCAACACATTGTGGCCGCTCCTTCTCTGTAGTGTGGAAATGAGGCCCGGGCATGTTGATTATGTGTCCCAGCCAATCAGGCTATGGCGAGATGAATACAGTTCGGAAGAGCTCGTTGTGCGGCTGGCAAGCCCCGAGAGGCTGCCAGCGTTCCCCCACTCTGCTAACTGGCTTTTCAGTTAATGGATGGTTGGCTGCCACCATGAGGGGTTCCTGTGTCACGGCTCTCTGTGCCTCTCTGCTGCCCTCTAGTGATCACGGTGAAGTGCAACAAGATGGGTGGGGTGAGCTGCTTTTATTTATGGTACAGCCTAAATGTGTGTTCGATGCTTTAAGTGTGTTTCGGCCATCATGACAATCACTTTCCTCTGCATATTTCTGTACCATCCAATCCAGATGACTCCTATGAGTGGGGAAAAAAAGACCACTTTGCTGTAGATTGAGGTTAGTGTGTGATTACCAGTTGTCCTCTGTCGGACTATCATGCGAGGTCATCCACGCTGAGAAAATGTGGTTCTCTTTGGGATCAGCTTTCCCTTGGCTGTTTGCCTCTGCTGGAGAGCTTGTGAGGTGATGAAAAGTTGCATAGAGATTGGCTTTGTGTGTGTCTTTAACTGTGTGCATGCGTGTGTGTATGTGTGTGTGTGTGTGTGTGTGTGTGTGTGTCTGCCCGCTTGAATGTATTTGCCTGTGGTCTCTGAAAGGAAGTACAAGCCTTCTAAATTATACATCCTTCTCCTGTGCCGCAGCATTTTTGCTCGTTCTCCCTCTCTCTTTCAGTCCCTCTCTCTTCCTCCCTCCTCCCCCCTCGCTCTTGGTGGGGGGGGGCCGGTCCACCTGAGAATGAGGCTCAGTTGACTGCCCCTTTGGTGTCAGTGCTTGAGTGTGTCAGTTCCCTAGAGTGAGGCACTGGGACGACAGGTTGCGGAGAAGCAGGACGGACGGGTGAGGCGGGCGTAGCCAGGGCAGCTGGTAAGAGCCAGATGGAGTACTACGTGTGCCCATCCTGCCTGAGGCCCCTTCAGTGGCTCTGGGTGAGTGCGTAACCCCAGATGGGGGGGTATGGGCTGACAGACGGGTCATAGGTAGTGGACCAGGAGCGTTAGGGGGCTGCTTGTTGATTTTATTTCTTTCTCCCAGACATGGGTCAGGCCTATTTCACACCTCCAGATGGGGGTATTGTGAGCCAGCGTTTGTTTTTGGCAGTGTTTTTATGACCCTGCGGCGTTGTGGGATGGGTCTCCAGCGCCAGGAAATTAAGATGCTTGGAGTCACATTGCAATCAGCCTGAATGGGGTCAGCAGGGTGGCTGGTCCAGACTGATTTGATTGGTTGGTTTGATCAGTTTGTTCAGAGTTCTTTAAATTCTGAGGCTAGAGTCAGTATTGGCCTGGAAAACACATAGAATGTGGACTCTCCACAGCCTTGCTTTGGACGTCTTCCCTGGGTGGGATGTTTCTCAGGCTTTCGATTGTAGCTGCTTTGGGGGAATTCAGTGGAACACAGTTCCCTGCTGATTTCTAAAGCTGTGCCACAGCTGTTTGTATAGTTCCTGTGTGTGCAGCTTAAGGGCCACGCCGTTGTGAAAATATCCCTTCTCATCTGTTGTTACCAGCTGATTTCCTGCGTAAGAGTGAGTCGTTGATTAGGCAATAAATGTGCCACAGTGGCTCTTCCTTTGTTCTACAGGTGTGAGATCAGCTTTAAAAGGAGAAGTGGCCGTCGCTTTTGGGATGTTCCCCAAAACATGGTTTCAGTCCTCTCTCGTTCAGGTCTTCTCTGTTTGATCCCTATGCCAGCCATGGGGGGTTGTAGTGTATGAGAGTTTGAGTACCTGCATGCCGGTCATCTTGAAAGTGCTCGCTCAGTGTCCGCAACGGGTGTGCCATTTCTTGGTACGAGGTGCCTCCTCCTCTCAGTCGAGGCGACGTCCTGTCATCGTGTCTCCCGTGTCAGTTTCCCGGTGTTTCCTGGGCCTTCCTCAGATTACGGGGCCCAGAATAAGGAGCTGCTGATTTCATTAGGGCCGTCGTGAGTCTGCGATGACTCCAGTGCCCCCCCTGCCCTGTCACGGGAAGGTTGACTCAGCATTCACGGTAAAGGGATCCAGTCCTGGAAGGCAGGATGAGCCAGCAGCTGTCTGGGATTTACGTCAGTCTGTGTGTATCTGTTTTGTGTGTGTGTGTCTGTGTGTGTGTGTGTGTGTGTGTGTGTGTGTGTGTGTGTGTGCTTGTTTTTGTACATTAATCTGGTCTTAATATCCATCACTGTTACTATGTATTACGTATTTTTACTGTATTTTGGTGATATTTATTTTGATAACGATAGAAAAGATTTCCTCTGACAATATATAACAATAAACGGGCAGTTTTGGCTGTTTAAGAATTTCGTCTTTCAGATTTAGGACTTCACACCCCTGAGTGATAAACATTCAGCAGAACCTCGCTTACATCCTGCGGTTTTTAGCACGTGTCCCAGTTGCATCGAGGTTTGATTTGGGCTTGAGAATCTGTGGGAATCGGCTCAGGGACTGGCAGGCCTCGCTCTGTGTCCCGAGCCCTGCGTGATGCCCCTGCATCCTGGCATGCACATAGGCCACATTCATGGTGCGGGGTGTGGGGGGGTGGGCATTGTGTTCTTATGTCTTACTCTGGCCTTTCTGCCGTGAGCTTGCAGGCCAGATGTCGTAGGGATGCCTCTCTGTCATTCAGAAGCCGCGTCTCCGTCTACATCACATCTCGTCACAACATTTTTTTTTTTTTCCTTCTACCATTCTGCATTTCTTATGCAAATTTCCATGCATTGCTGCAGTTATGGGAACTTTTCTGCGCATATGAATAGTTGAGTGTGTGGGCACCTGCGCGGCCACCTGTGACAGCCTTCTCTGAGTCGTGGGCTGTACTGCCTCCTGCAGTGAGACCCCAGCCGCAGACACGCTGCTCTGCCGAGGTAGAAGTACCCCGACGTGCTACTCCTCCCACATGGCAAGCCAGCTTGGGATTTGCCTGGTGCCCGTGATATGATACCACCACTCTGGTGATGGGGCCATTTAACAGCTGACAGCTGGGGGGTCTCCCCATCTGCCCTGGGGGCTTTTGTCTAGCAGCAACCATTGATTGTCATTAGCTGAACGGTGCCGATCTCACCATTTGTTCCTCTGTCCGTCCCCTAGGGGGCGCATTGTATTCAACATGTACAGAGTGGTTCGTGACTGTGGGATACCAGACTTGGAGGCATGGAAGCACAAAGTGTGGTCAGGCGGTCTGTGTGTGTCTGTGTGTGTTTGTGTGTGTGTGAGACTCCACTGCAGAGGCTTTGCTTGGATACACCAGGTTGCACAGACCCTTATAAACGCACGCGGTCGTCCACATTCTACCTGCCGCTCCCCATCAGCTTCAGAAACCTCCCGCTCCTGTTTCTCATCCCCCCCGAAGTTGGTTACTGGCACAAACGCCACGCTGGTGTATCGATGCTAACTGAAGTCCGGAATTAGACTGCGCCCACGAGTGTTACTGTTCTCACACAACAAAGAGAACATTTAGTTTTCGCATCGTTCCTACGCAGTGGCAGCGGATCACAAATAAAGATGGCGGAGATAAGAGGGAGTAAAACTTTAGGAGGAAGGTGAGCCATGATTTAACAACAGGAAGGGGGTCAGCTTGGCTTCTGTCAATGCTAATTCAGGGTGGGCTGACTTTAGAGCGTCAGGCCACAGTAACCGAGATGAGTCTTGACTTTGTGGCTGACGTGATGATGCTGGGTGTCCGTGTGCAGCAGTTCGAATGTTCAGCCCGCATCCCCAGCCATAAATCCTTATGCTGTAAGTCAACACAGCGCAAGAGTAAAAATGGACATCTGACCAGTGATCTGACCAATCGTCCGGCCTGGACCATGACTGTTAATGACTGGGGAAATGCGTGTTAAGACGGCAGGACAGATTTCAAGGTGTGAATGGGAAACGTAAACGGCGTAGAAGCTCCATCCCATCGGGACAGAGAGAGTAGTACATTTAAAGCGATTTTTGGTGTTGGATTTCTGGGATTTACCTTTTTTCTCCACCTCTGCCACTCTGGGAAATAGGATAGGTGTCAGCATTACATAAATATCCTCTTCTCGCACTCTTTCTGTCCATCTCTCTCTCTCTCTCTCTCACTCACCCCCCCTCCTCCTTTCAAATTCCCAATCCATGTCACTGCAACCCCCCCGCCCCACCCCATGCACACAGAATCAGGCAGAGAGAGTCTCACACACACACACAGGGACAACATATACCACCGTCCCTATTTGCCTCAGGAAACAGCCTGGCAGCCTCCCACTGCTGTCCTGCACTCGCAGATGCGCGTGCACACACACACACACACACGCACGCACGCGCTGGGCGCCAGCCCTGTGGAGTTCTCAGCAGAGCGGGGAGCTGACGCATTAGTGGCAGCACTGTGGAGGAGACCGGGAGACTGTGCTGAGGGCGACTCTCTTTCAGTCCATCTTTACCCACCCGACTAGATTTCTCACTTTTGTTTCCTGTTTGCTTTGACCTCCACGTCCACGTGAAGATTACTGTCTTCTTTCTGAACGGATCCGGGCTCAGCTGCCTGTGAAAAGGCTAAAATAAGGACAGACTGGGACCTTTTCTTATCGGGGGGAGGGAATGTCATCGCTCTCCCCGGAGGAAGCCGTGCGGTTACTCCATCAGAGCTCTGACTCGGCCCACGATTTGCCGGTCACGTACCACTCAGGATACACGTTTCAGTCCTTCGCCTTCATAGACACTAACGAGGCTGACGGAGCCCCCCGTCAAAGCTGCTGGCCAGAATGGGGGCTTTGAAGTCTCAGGGCCGGCTCTGGCTCTGACTGGGTCAGCTTTCACTGGCGCCCTGAGTGCTCTGCGGTGCTTTAAGGAATCGTACCCTGTTGCAGAGAGCGCCGGTCACAGAGACGGGACCTTCTAGAGGAGGGGCCGGGGCCCCAGATGAATTAGCACCTCTGCATCTGTGCTTTCTTGTGAACTGGGACTGAGGCGAGTAGCCTGCCAGTTCGCCATGGAGTTCCTCGGGGACAAGCTAGTAGTGGCACACATGCAGGTGTCTGGCTGGGTGGGCAGCGTGCGGCGCTCCCTGCAGGGGGCGCTGGGCCTGGTGCCGGACAGCGGCGGGTTCAAGAGGGCCGCATCGCTGCGGGGCCTGGCCTCCAGGAGCAGGGAGTCCTTCCAGCGCTTTTCTCTGCGCAGCCAGCAGCGTTTCTCCCTGCGAAAGCGCTCCACAGACCCGGGGACACCTGGCTCCGTAAGATGCCTCCCGCTGCCCGCTCATTGTTCGGCACTTAACCTCCCCCCGCATGACATTACTGCTCTCCCTGTCCTTCTCTGGTCACCCTCCCATTCTGCAGCACCCCCCTCCCCCACGCTTTTATTTCTCAGCAATGCAGCCAGGTCTCCCAGTTTGATGTGTTGCAGAGAGCGTGCGGCACGGTGTGTGTGTTTCGGCTCTTTGCGACGCGCTTGGCATTGCTGTGCGACTCTGCAGAGGCACTGCTCTTGACTGCGTGTGAGATACGAGGCTTTAGCTGTGTCCCTGAATCTATCCCTGCGTGCGTGCGTGCGTGCGTGTGTGTGTGTGTCTGTGAAACAGAGACAGAGAGAGAGGCTAATTTCACCCCGCTGTTGTTCTGCCCTCGTAGCAGGTCGAAATCTTCAGGGACAGGGTCAGATGGATGCTCGCGGCATGTGAGAAGGGGCTGTCACCATGGATACCGCCTCCCACACTCAGCCTGCTGGGGTGGTTGCTCTCGCAAAAGGGGCATGCGGGCCGGTTTCAGTTCCAGTACTGCACCCGATGCTATCTTCAAGGTGGTTCGTTTTTCTACGGAGTCCCCGGTGATGTAACTGGCCCTCACGGACCCAGGCCCTCTAGTCACACCTTCTCTGCCTGTACGGACTCACGGCAGCCCTTCCTCCACCTCCCAGTGGTAGTAGCCGAGCCGGCCACCGCAATCTCTCACCCCCCCCAGCCACTCTGCACTTTCCGTTCCTCGGCATGTGATCAGCAAAGCTGGATCACCCACGCGAGGAGGTGAAGAACCCCGCAGGGGGCCCATCTCTAAGGCAGTTACCGAACGGTAATCAGAGATGCCGGAGAAGAGGAAGTCATCACATCCCGGCTCAGTCAAGGTCCCGTGCAGGTTCTGTGTTTGAGCTCCAGGGGGCGCCACACATGTGTCAAACACTGCCGGACTGTGTCTTATTTATCTATTTTTTATTACTTTGTTTTTATCCCCCATTCTTCCTCAAATGCACTGCGTGCTCTGCCTGTATCAAATCTCGGCTGGCAGTTCCATGCAGTTCCGAATGCTGCTTTACGTCCAGCTCTACCATAAGAAATGTTTTACATTCACGGTCGAGCTGATCGTTGAACCCCCCGCGATTATTCCACCATTTTCTCCGCATGCGTGACTGTAGCTTGGACGGTGACATGCATGTGAACCAGTAAGAATATGCAGTTCTGTGCTGTCGCTATTAAAAATGAAGTTTCTACATGCAGGCGGAAGGTTCTGGAGTGTTGCCCGTTTGGTTATGGGCAAAGTGACTGAATCTAGGAGCTATTAACAGAAGGGACAATACTGTAGGAGTCACTGTGAGCAGTACGTTGAGGGTTTTATGCCCGTGTGGGGAAGTGATCTCCGCAATGTCACTGGGTCTTCATCCTGGCCAGTGCTTTGGGTGTCTCAGGTTCTCCGTCTGTTGTGTGGCACCGTTTTTAAGCAGGTTTAGCTGCCGACAGTCACCGGCGTCATCTCGCCTTCCTGAGAGCCCCCCATCTCCCTGGGGGGGTGTGTTGCTGGAGTGTGAGCGGTCCGAGGGCCCTCTCCCACGCCAGCGTGTCAATGACGCTGCACAGCTGTCTCGTTGTTTTCTTCTTCCCTGTTCCCGCCATTCTTGGCCGCGTGTTTTGGTTCTTCGGCTGTGGGCTGTTGTCTTGTGGACGTATTTCTGAGGTTACCCTGCTTTTGTTTTCCACCTGGGAGAGGAGGGGGTCGTGTTGGGTTTTTTGGAGCATGAGGTAACGCGGCCTACTGTCACATGGGATAAAGTCGTGCGCGTTGGTAATAAACGGCGTGATTAACGGCATCTTGCTGTATAAAATACCCGTGTGTGCGGCAGGACACTGACTATTACCTGGGAAGGTACACACAGAAGTGAGGCCTGTAGCCATGCTTAACTGTTTCCTGTGGTACAGGCAGGTGGGATGGGGGGGCAGTATTTTCCTGTAACTGAAGCTGTGCAGAGGAAGCAAAACTTTCAAATCCCAGAAACTCCTACATGCCATTGTCAATGTGATTAGTCTACGTTTCCTCTTTTTTTAGTAGGAGACCCCACAAAAGGCGTGCAGTGTGTGTGTGTGTGTGTGTGTGTGTGTGTGTGTGTGTGCGCGCGAGTGCGAGCATTTATGGGCAAAGATGTCATGCTGGGACAGGCATCATTAAAACCCCCTGGGGCACCCCCTCAGCTGAGCTCCAGTATCAGAGACCTCGCCTCTCATCACATGGTGGGTCTGTAAATCCAAGACCCTGACAGTCGGATCCCCACCCTCCCTTTCCAATGTATTTTTTCAGGGCTCTGACACTGAACTTGAACCCCACCCCGAACCCCACCAAGCCCCAGTGGTACTACAGTCCTCTTACACCTCTGACCCTTCCTTACCCACGATGCCCCACATGGCCATAGTTTCGCCTGCTAGCCAGCTGATGCCGTCTCTTCCTTGCTTGACAGGAGCAGCTGAAGCGGTGCACGAGCAGCGAGGCAGAGGGGAAGGACACCGACACACTCGTCCACGAGACAGACAGCCAGTATGGCACCTGGGAGACCGGGCTGCACACCGAGGACAGGTGGGTCAGCGCCTGGCCCCACCCCTAGGCTGCCCTTAGGCTTTAGCTGCTTTCTGATTGGTGGAACAGTCCACCAGTCTCCAGCAACATTAACATGTCAACTTGCTTATGCATGTCCAGGCTCGGCCCCCCCTAGTGGAGCTGACAGACCTCTCAGAGGCAAGGTGTCAGCCACAGGAAAATAATCACAGCATGTGCTCACCTGAGCTGCACATCCAGTCAGCACAAACAGGGCAGCTGTGGGGATTTGGCTGGTCCTCTATGCGCAGTTTGACCTGCATTAGCGCTCGTCACAGCCTGCAGTGGAACGAAGGCTGTTTCAGCCAGATGAAGCAAGGGGCTTGATGGGGTGGAGGTGTGTCTACACGCTGCAGCGGCGAGCAGATGTTGGTCTGGCTGACTCAGTGTGGAGCTGCAGTACACGTGTGTCGAGGTGGATGGTGTGAGAAAGTGTTTACGCGCTGCGTTTCTACATCACACGAGCCCCGCATGGACTAAGCATCCTGCTGCTTATCCGGTCTAGTCGTTCCCGCTGAATTGATCGACGTGCCCAATAGGAAACAGAGTCAGAAAACCATAGAGCAGAGCTGGCTGCAATGAAGAACACTTTGCCTCACTGACAAGTCCATGCAGCTGGAGCAGCCAAGGCAGTCACAAGCCCTGCAGTCCTACGACACCATGCAGGCTGTCTTGGAATGGTTGCGACGGTCCTTTATTTCAGTCCAGATTATTTTGTCCAAGAAAACCTTATGGCAGTTTAGAGCTTCTACCCTTTCAAAGAGTTAAATTCCAAGATACTTTTTGGGTGGAGCTGCTATGACATTAAACTGCTGGGTGAAGCAACAGTCATGTAAACATGTCTGGGTGTAGACCAGCCCTAACTCCACAGTGCTCCCCTTTGGCCTGCGGAGGAGGCTTTCTGGACCCATGCCAATACTGAGCTTCTCTGCTTCAGGAAGCACTGTTATTTGGAGACACCGGGTGGCAATACTGTGGTATTACATAAAACACCTCTCACTGCAATTCTGACACGTGTGTCTGTGTGCTGCCACCTAGTGTTCTTCATACCTGCACCGGCTGATTTTAAACGTCTCCATCATTCTTCACAATTTTCAATACACTGAAGCTGGTGGAATTTTTTTTTGTGTATTTATAGATTGGATGTTGTAGGTGAGGAAGACTGTAAACCTATGAACATCAGTACCTCTCTGGCTATTTTGACATCCAGCACGACTTTATACGGTTTATTGGCTGGGATCGAGATCTTCACTTATTCTCAGTGAAGCTGTTGTATTACAAGTATTTTTAAAAACTCTCTTCGAGAAATTTGGTTGGATGCAGTATTGGGTGGTGCAAAAAGCAAGGAAACGAGCATGGTTAGATTTGGTAAAGGATGCTACAGTATTACTCGGTGTGAGCATGTTGGTTTAACAGATTTTCTTATTCGATACACTCTGTTCAATTATGGTTTAATCCTCTGCACTTGCACACCTTTTTATAAACAGGTTATGTCGTTCAGTGGCTTTGGTGTTGTGCTTAGTTATAAAACAGCTTGCATAGCATTACAAACACATACAGCAGCCACCATCAACACACAGTAAAAACATGAAACTCTATGCTAAAAACCACGCTCAGTGTGGGATTCGAACCTACACCCTACCGGTCATGTGCTTGATTGCTCAGCCATGCTGCTGCTTGCAGCCTTGTCCTCCTTAATTGTCTAACCCTGTCAATCCCACCCTAGCCTGACTCCTGCCACCCCCACCTCAGACAGCATCCTCAGCTCATCTTCGCGGAAACCCACACCACCCCACACTCCCGGTGAAGCCAGGAGCCCTGACCCACATCAGGAGGCAGAGCTGCTTCCTTTCCCTGAGGTCAGTGATCCCCCCCCAATCCCTCCCAGAATTCCAAGGATGCTCATCAGTGATCATTTGAAATGCCTCTGAGAGCTTTTGAGTTAGCTTGGTTCTTATTATTGTGTGTGTGTGTGTGTGTGTGTGTGTGTGTGTGTGTGCGTGAAACAGACCTCCACCACCCTACTGGACTCCAGCGCTCTGCGCTCCCGGGTTCAGCTAAGTAAAAAGCGGAGTCGACGCACCCTCCCGTCACGCTCAGCGCGGCACAGTGCCACCCTCTCCATGCTCCAGGAGGGGGTGGGAGAACCAGGCCAAGACTGGATGTACCGTGACTCAACAGGTTTATTTATTATTGTTGTACTTCTTGCTGTGTTGTGTTTCATCCACAGTCGTGTTTTTTTCCTCACCATTCTGTGTCCTTCCCCACAGAGGAAAAGGCGGAGCCATCCAACCAAGATGATTCAGATTCTGAGGAGCCACTCAGGCCATCAGAGCCCCGCCTGTCCAGCTCCCAACCACAGCGAGTAGCCCTCTTTCCTGGGATGGACCCCTCTGCTCTCAAGGTACGGCCCCGCAAACCAAAACACTTAATCCCAGAGTCCTGCTGGCAGTCAGACACGTTCTCGATTTTACCAAATGTTTCTGATCTGTGCAGTAAGTACATGGTGTAGGTGCAAAAGCCTGGAATTCAACCACATCGCTTAGTGTTTTATGTCTAGTGGAATTCTGGTGGTCCTCAAATGCCCCCGGTTGGCCTCCATCTTGCAGGCTCAGCTGAAGAAGCGAGGGGATACAGACGATCAGACCAATGGGCCTGCTCCTACCCAGCTGTCGCGTTCTCCCAAATCTCCCTTTCTGTCCCGGGCATCCAGAGTACTGCCCCCTGCAGCTGGAAAGGAGAATGAGTATGTCTCTGAGATGGAACATGTCTGCCTCACACTCACCTAGTGATAATTCACTTCCTCTCTTGGGTTAAACCATCTGGAAGTTTTGAGCAAAGCTAAATATGGAACAAAATGGCCTCAGAACAATTTAATGTATAGAAACTGTGTGTGTGGCTTTCAGGGAGGAGTCCTCGCCCCAGTGGCTGAAGGAGCTGAAATCCAAGAAACGTTTGAGTCAATACGAACATGAGGCCTAAACGCAGAAGAGCAGGTGAACACCTGACTCGCTCACGTAGAACCCCTACATCCTCATTCGATGTTCCATCTCTTCTGTGCATGCTGTCCCTGCTCCTGCCGATCTCTGAAGGACCCTACACTTACTCATGGCCTTTGGAGGCACTCCAGTGACGGGGGAATTCGTTCAATGTTTCTGCATCCATGCCTACTAGACAGTCAATAAATAGTTTTTCCGTTATCTGACTGGCAAACTCAGTATTTCTTCTTCACTTTCACCTGACCTTACACACTTACCTCAATATCGTGGCTTTCTGATATTTTTGTTGAAATTTTTCAGGTTGCCTTAAAACTGGAGAATATGGGGACGACATGACGACAGAAGCCTTAACCTTTAACCTGGATGTGAAGAGAACTGAGCTGCTGACATCACCTTCCTGTTTTTATTTTTGTTTAACTTCTGGTCGGAGGTCTCAAATATGTGCATGGTGCCTTTTATTTTTATTTTTTTTTTTTTTTTGACAATATGTGCAAGAACAACCAGAAACTGCTTTTTTCCCCTCTGATCCCTATAATTGCTGGGATCATTACTCTCCATTACTCTTTACTCTCCTGCTGAAGAAGGAGCTGAGCTGTCCCGATTTCAGAACGTTTGCCTGAAGGACCAAATGTCACACTTCCTCAAACTGGAACCATACACGAGAAACTTTAAAAAAAAAAAAAGAAAAACAAAAAAAACCACATTTTTATTTTTTCCTGTTTTGATTTAAATGTGCAGATTTTGTGTATCTTTGTGGGTAAGAGTTGGCAGACTCAATGGATGGTCACACAAAATTGCCATAGTTTCTCTAATTTTAATTTTTTTTTCCTGATTAAGCTTAATGTTATAGAAAAAAAAGTTAACAGTATAACAACCTGAAGTCAAGTGTGCTATCTCTTATTGTGAACTGTTTTATATTTGTATTTTTTTTTGCCAATTCAAAAGTGTACATGTCAATCAAACGCAACAAAAAATGGCTGGTAAAATAAGTTTCTAATGAAACCATCCGTACCAGTTCTTGTAACCCTTTCTGTTGGAATTATTGACTTTATCACCCAAACGCAACCGAGCAAAATTAGCTTTAATAAATGAAGCAAGTGGCTGCATTGTCATAAATTGATTCCACTGACGAAGAGAAATAAAGACTTCTACGCTGGGTCCCTGGTCAGGTCGTTTTTCCTACGGAATCCAGCTGAGTTGGAGAACAGTGAGCCAAATGCAATGTTTGGACTGCCTGCCAGGCTCCTCTGTGCTAAAACCCTGAGCGGGAGGGGTACCTGTAAGGACTGGACTGCACTCAATGCTGAGAAGTTGTTCTGAAGGGTCTGTTGAAGATTAACGTGACCCACACAAGCAGAAAGCTTAGCACCCTTTGGTCCTTTACTTTGACCATGTGTGTTACCACCCCCATACAATAGGTGGCAGTGTGTGTGTGTTTTGGCTGCTCTCAGATGTAATTGCTCTTTAGTTAAAATGGTGACGTGGAAGCATTAGCAACATTGTTTGATGGTCATGTGACCATGAAGGAAGTTGTGTGATCCAGAACATGTCACAGCTGTTTACTGCAAACATTCTGGAATGCTGCTGCAGTGCATGTTTCAGCACAAAGCCATTTCACAAAGTAAACGGCATAGGAAAGAAAGCTGTGATAGGAGTGTGGAGCGCAGAGTCTGGAACTAGTTCATATATTATAGGTTTGCCTCTGCTTGAAGTACACTGTGGCCTTAACCCTCAGTTTGATTATGCAATAGTGCCTCCTAGTGGCTAGTCTAATAAATGGGCTAAACAATATGCACAGATCTGGCTGGTTTACCAGTGGATCGACCTTTGTATGCATTAGCAGATACCTGATGTGAAAATATATATTGTTGGTTTTTAATAAGGGAAAGCGTGACACGGGCAGAACTCGCCCTCATTCTCCTGAGAGGCTCCAGGGTGATGGGTGGCATTCTGGTCTTGCGTAGGCCTTTTTGTAATACCCACAGTTCATTTCATATAGTTCTGGTGCATCATCAGGACTGAGGGGGATGGACTGTGTCAAAGATGAGGTGGTCCTGGAGTCCGCATTTGGGCTTCACTGGTCAGTCCCAGGAGACGATCGTCCCAGACTTCTCTAGCCTGCACATTCGTAAAGTCTACACTGAGGAGGATTTGTTTGCAAAATTAATTTGTTCTTTGGCTGTGGGAGGAGTGTGATAAATTATTAAAGATTAACATGTAAGGAACTTACATTGAATATCTGTCCAGCAGAAGAACATAAATTGATAGCCTGGAATTAAAAAAACACATTTGACTTGTTGCTACACAAGTTTCCTTGACCTTGGACTTTGCTTCCATGCTTCCCAAAGATTTATCAGAAAGTCACAGCAATTCCTCCTGCTCTGAACCTTCCAATAAGCACTTTGATGCTGTTGATTGACAGCAGCAGTGACCAATGTCTGCCTCCTCTTCCGTTTTTTGAAAATAGCATGTCCTGCCTTCCACGCTGTTGATCACCAGATGTTGGAATGCTGACAATCTTGCGGTGTCTATGTGCTTTAATTTTGCTCTCTGTCCTGCATGTATATTTTGTGTGTTTATACTCTGCAGTGCCATTTTTGTCAGTCTGGGGGAGATTTCCTTATCTTGATTGAATGAGTCAGATGTAATCGTACACAGTGTCAAAATGTGTCCCTTCTTAAATAAAATTCTGTGTAAGTTTGTGTCCTCGTTCTGGCGTCTTGCTTGGCCTCAGCGTTCACTTCAGCGCCCCCTAGTAGCTCAGTATGTCTGCCTCTCCACAAGCTTTGCTTTCCTTCTTGTCCTTCATTGTGCTTGGTGGGGGGGTTGTTTGCAAGCCTGTTTGTTGCCGGTTGAGTTCCGTTGCCAAGTCTGCTAATCCTAGCTCGACCTCCCCGTTTCCTCTCAGCCAGTGGCCGCGTGTGCCAGCTGACCATTGCTCTCGCTCCCAGAGCGAGCTGATCGAGGAATACAAAACCAGCTGTTGTGGCCCTGCCAGTGGGCTCACAATGCTGCATCAACGACTACCTCCATTTTGCTGCCGTGGTAAAAAAAGAAGCGATGAATGCCTGCTGCAGATACCCCGAGCAGGAGAGTGGCATAGGCCGGCCCCAAAGCAGCTGGTGGAGGTAACAGACAGCATCCTGGCTGATCGTCTGTGCCATCCTTTGCCAGAACCCCCAGACCACACAGCTGACAGTCTGTGCCATTTTCTGTCCAATCCCCCCCCAACAAAGATGGCTGTCCCAGCTGACCCTCTAGTCCATCCTGTGCCCCACCCTGCCAACACAGACGGTCCTCATGGCTGACTGTTTGTACCATCCTGTGCCCAGCCTCCCAGCTGACCGTGTGGGCCAGCATCGTCCCTTCTACATTGTCTAGCCCCTACGCTGAGGGCAGCTCATGTCACCGGTGCCTTCGTTTTGGCCTGTCCTGATGAACTCCCTCGCACGGAATCTGCCTTCGAAGGAATCACTGTGCATCACGTGGTTGGGTGCGCCACAATTCTGGTGTTTAATGTGTGCCAATATCCGATACAAGCATAAATTCAACAGTTATTGTCAGGTTACACTCTTGGGTGATTGCAATCAGGCCATAATCATACCAGACTCCTGTCTTATAGGCTGCAGGTAACATCTGTCACACTTTGGGCTGTTAAACTGCACCATGTTTTGTTCTGTCTCCTGTAATATATGATTGAGTACAAAAGATAATCATATCTGTAAGAGACTAAAATGTTTCAGCTTAGGCCCTAAGCAGAAGCTTGTTGTAGCTCTGGCATATCCAGAATGCGTTAAGTGAAATATTGACCTGCGTTATGGGTGCTAATGTGTGAACCGTCTCCCTTTGAAAAAAATGAATTCAATGTTCTTGTGGTCATGCAGGTGGCGCTGTACTGCTTTACGGTCATCGCCTCAACATCCGGTCACCAGCGTGACTCGGAGCAAAAGAATCTCCCTCCATGTAGGTGGGGGTCCAGAACTTTTAATGACGGAGGAAGCTGCGCTCATCTCTACAGAGCACTCGGGTCCACGGCCAGGCTTCCTGGTCTCCTGCGAGGAGAACAATAGCCGGGTTGAGAAGAAGCACATACCAGACTCTAAGAATAAACCATGAACCAAAAGCTCACCCTCCTTAGAAGAAGCTCAGATCACACTGATTTTAGCAGAGTCACTGCTAAGGCATTACCTGCGTTTAGCTGTTGCAGTATTTGAGATGAAGCCGGATTCAGTCCTGCTCAGAGTCACACATGGCTGCCAGGAGAAGGACGATGAGACAAACCGCATCTCTACAGTTCAGTCATAACTGGGTGCGAATGCTCATTTTGGGGTGTCACTGTTTTATTCTTCACCTGAATCAAACTCAGTCTTATTTATGTTTTTGTTCTTCCCCATTGATAATCTCAGGGGGAAGCATTGTGCCGTCATGGACTCCCTACTTCAGGGATTTAAGCACATACTGCTAAATTGTTTAAAAAGTAAATCATTGGGACCGCAGTAAAAATGTCTAGCAATGACTAATGCTAAGCTAGCCCAGGCCCAAGCTTACGCGATCCCGATGCTGTTACATTTTTGCCACATTCTTCCCGGCTCTCGCCTTGCTCACTACCATCAGTTCCATTGTCTGGCCTGTAACCGGAGCCAGGGTCCACTTCATGCTCTGATATTTCACTGCGGGGTGGGTCTGGGGGGGGGGGGCACCAGAAGTCAGCATTGGCAGGTTGTGACCGGTTTTGACTGGTTTTGTCTCATGCTCATTTTTTTCAGCCATGGACTATTGTGAGATTTCCTGTTGCTGCTAGACAAACACCAGACGTTTCTTTTCTGCTACTCGCTGCCACCCTACATTGTCTCTCTGGTGGGTTCTGACTGGGCCAAACCTCAGTCTCTTGACTCCTGCCCTGCTGAATCATGGGAAATTGGGACATAGTGTTGGAGGTAGAAGCGGAACCCTACAGAAGGCAGCACTGAAACATCAGACAGCAGTAAGGTGCAGGAAAATAGCAAAAAAGTGCAGCTGCAATGACATTGTGTAAAGGAAGTGTGCAAATGAATGCGGTACTGCGCAACTGAAGATTTACAACATACAACTTGCATCAGAAGGTGACAGCTTTCGTATTTTAAAAACTGTAGAATGGTAGAATAAGACAGCTTGCAATGTTATGCATCTGTGTCCAGTAGAGGGACACAGTGAGCATGGAGCCTTTCCCAAAGAGTCTCCCCGATTCCCAGGAGCCTTTCCTTTAGACTCTCTGATTCTCACAACTGCATGTTTTTGAGCTGTCGGAGGAAGCTGGAAGAAACCAGCGTTAATGTCGGGGGAGACCACGCAAACTCTGCAGACACAGAGCAGGGGGAGGGACTCAAAGTCACAGTCCTGGAGGTGCGAGGTTATGGTGTTACCCACTTGCTGTTAAATTCCACTTAAAAAATCTCTATTCTCACTCCTGAGCAATGGCTCATGGGGGATACCATCAACGAACGGGCTACTGAGGGTCAGTGAAAAGATTTTGAAGTTTGATTCAGTCTCAAGTTGTGAACAAGCTTCAGCCAACACTGTGCACCATAATAACATAAGCCAGTCAGAAGTTGCAAGCTGCGGAGGGACAAACAGCGTTTTAACTGTTTCAGCGCTGAGCCTTAAATGCTGATCATGTAATTTAATTTTACTAGGGATCATTTCATACGCGTCCCATCTGAATATAAATTTAGTAGGTTGAATGTGATAACTTTGTGCACCATGGGTGCTCTTCCTGTCACTCCTCTTCATCTGTATTTTAGTGAAATACTTCATTTGCACAAGTGTAATTTTTATTTTTCACATAACCCATCATGCTCTCCATGAGAATTCAAACTGGCAACCTAAACACAAGCACAGGCCCCTAAACTGCAGAGCCACACACCACCACATCCTTTAGGTCATTATTTGGTAGTTACCAGAAGTCAATGAATTTTTAATTGAACGGTAAACCGCCAGCAGGACATTTTGCATTAAGAAACACACATTGATTCTTATGGCAGAAGCATAATTTCATGTTTGACAGCTTGTGAGCTGTGTGCAATCAGATGACCAGCTGTCCCTCATTAGCTCAGCAGTGGTTAAAATCAGCACACGGCAGTGAGGTTCTATTAAGGAATTTATCCTCAATCTGGAGGTAGTGTAGTTGCTAGTGGGTTTGTTCCTGCTTTCTTGCTGGGAGTCTTGCCTGGAACAGCTGGCGTCTTGTGCTGTGGATTGTAGCGATGGACCTTGGCCATATATGGTGAGCATGTTTTGCCACTTGGTTAAACTGTAAGCCTTTGCTCATGGGCTAAGTCAGAGATCTGTAGCAGTGGTTTGTCTTCTTTAGGGCTGACTTCTTGGTGTTGACGGTAGCTACATGTTGTACTGAAGCTTGGAAAGGTAAACCAAGATCATATTAGCAGCTCTAGTCTGCTCTAATGTAATTATCTTGATGGTCTAATGCTCCCACTACCTCCTGTTTCAGATCATGGTGTTGGTATTCCTGAGCACTATCCTCCCAGTGGCTTTCCCACTTATCCCAGGGGCTATCACTCACACCTGAGTCATCTTCCACATGACTTGGAACCTGGTCACCATACCAACAATGTTGGTGTTGCCCGAGTGTCATCTGTAGACTATGATTCTGACTATAATATCCCATTTGACCACTCTGGAAGCTTAAACCCTAAGTCCTTTGTGCCTGTTAAGGAGCAAGTGAGTACTGGCCAGGAAGATGACTCTAGAAGACCCAGCCCACTGCCTGTAACTATTGCTGCTCATGTGACCACGTCTCAAGGTGTGAATACTAGTGGACTTGGACAAGGTACTCCTGCTCCAAAACATGAAGAATACAAGCTTCATGTAGGTGTGCCACTATCCAACAATACTGTACCTTCTCCAGCAGCAGATGGCTACCACAAACTTGATGTAACCACCCAGCCTCATGTGGGTACTGTTCCTGACCATGAACCTGGTACCCAGAGGCACAAACATGCACCACACCTGCACGGTGCTGGGTCTGGCCATCCTTCCAGCCATCTACCTGGTGGTCAGTATAGTCTATTGCCTGCCCTACAGAATGCATCTACTTGGCAGCAAAGAACCCTACCAGGCAATTTGGGCCCTGGTACTGTGAGTTTCCCTAGTAGATTCTGGGGTGGTGCTAAACAGTCACTCGCTATTCCCCATATCCCTGTTGGCTGGCGCTATGGCAGACTTCCCCCTGTTACCTATGGTACAAATGAGCATCTTGGTCACTCTGGTATGGTCTATAGTGATGTCCAATCCCCACTGGTGCCTCTTCATCCTGCCTTGACTCAAGGAATCTATCAAAGACCCTATCCTAGCTATGTAGAACTGCAGGGTGACTACTCTGGCCATCGTTATGGCTTTCAACAAAGCCATGTTCCTGGTGTTGTACCTTATAGCCCAGCCTATGTTTCCATTCCCTCTGGAGCTCTTGCCCACCCTCAAAGTCAAATTGGTACCCAGTATCTACGATGGCCTTATGGCTTGGCACATGGTGTAGCCTATGGTGGCCAAGCTAGCCTCCATCAACCTTCCCAAAGTGAGAGGGTGGTCCATGGCTCTGTCCAAAGTGGTGCTTCCCCTGCTGGTTTTCATGGGCAATCTGCCCAATTGCCCCATCACTTTGGTCATGGCCAAAGCTATGGCCTTCACAGGCCCGTGGTCTCTCAAGCCTATGATGCTGCACGTGATGCATATGTTGTGAAGACTGAAACAAACTTGGAACACAGCAAAATGGCTCATTCCCAAACAAACTACTATCCGACTGGTACTCATGCCATCAAACCTGCTTATGGATGGAAACCTCATCCTAGCCACCATGGTTTAAAGAAACCCTTCCAGAGTCACCGTATGCCAGGTGAGGTAGCACTTGTGTATGACTTCTTGCCTGTTATTTCCTAATATGATGTATCATGCTTCTATCAACAGTTAACTGGCAAGTGAATGCTGGGGAGGAGCAACACTATTAAACAGCACATTGAAATCCAGGAGTCCATTATCTGTGGGATTGGTATCCCTCTTGCTGTGTATCTCCATGCTGCTTGACAAGTTTTAAAATAAATGGTCAACCAAAAGCTATGTGCCCTTGACATTATTGCACATACAAGGGACAGATTAGAATATTAATTGCTGTCTGTACTCAGATGGGTGGTGCTTAACATTCCTTTGACTTTTGGCATGGGGTGGGTGATTTAGAGTATGGATTAAGTCAATGGTCTTTGTACTTAGACTTAAGTGTCCCCAAAATATTGAGGGACTCATTAACTGGTTCTGTGAAATATTTCAGATGGAGTCAAATGCTTAGCTACTACTGCTTTAGCGAAAGTTGAGCTTTCAAAGGTTCAACACAGAATGCCAACAAAATCAGACTAGGTTTCAGTTGAGTCCCTTCCCCCTGAAGGAGTACAGTACTATTTGACCAAACTCACACTGGTATGCGCAACTTGCAGACAACGCTTGCACAGTTTCAATAGCACAACTGAAGTTAAACTTCAGCCTACCTTGTATTTAGTCTGCAACTGATTACCGAGCTAGTCGACGTATTTAAGCAGCCACTGCGCATGTCCGGATTTGAGTCCCCCAGCACCGGAAGTCTCGAGCATGGCGGCGCTGAAGTTGAGACGCGGTAGGTGACCATCGCTCCAGCGCTGCGTTTTCCCTTCTCATCAGGAACGTTTTTTAACCGCTCCTCCTACTGAGGTAATACCATCTCATATCAAACCAAACTGAAAATAGTCACATTAGCTTAGTGATTACTATCTGCTATGCTATGGAGTTCCACATCCAAAATACTGTGGACTCACAGTATCGTTTTGTCCCCATACACGATGCTCATTACTGTTTGCACTAACTGCATCTTTTGTGTATTTGTCTTGTATTTAATCTGTGCGTTGCTTGGTATTGTATGTTTGTAAATAAGGTGTTTATTGCTTGTGTACACCAACATCCGGGGCCAAATTCCTCGTGTTAACATACTTGGCCAGTAAATATGATTCTAATTCTAATTCCATGGTTATCACTATAGTTATGGAGGTGCTTTTCATTATTCAAATATTTCGTTTTTCTTGTTGATGCGGGCATCATGTACAGTAGTAGAGGAACCCATCAGCTTTGATCATTTATTCTTTTTATGCATTTGTCCTGCTACTGAAGCTGATCGATTTACGTGATTCCAGAAAGGAAAAGGTACGGCATCAAAACCTTGGCTACAATCAGTCCGTTTCCTCTGTACTTGAGTGAATATTTGAAGCTAAAATACCACTCTCTCAATATGTTGCTTCTTGGAATTGAACTGGTTTATGCACACATTTTTGTGTGTTCAACC
This sequence comes from Gymnarchus niloticus, assembly GCA_009936485.2. Taxonomy (NCBI): domain Eukaryota; kingdom Metazoa; phylum Chordata; class Actinopteri; order Osteoglossiformes; family Gymnarchidae; genus Gymnarchus; species Gymnarchus niloticus. The sequence continues at coordinate 479,273 of JAACJT020000034.1, forward strand.
AGGTTTATTCTGGATCTTGTTTCATGGTAAATCGAGGATTTTATTTCCAGTATTGCTGTTGCACGGATGGCAGAAGTCGTCTGTAGAAGCCGAATATCAGAATTTCTGCTACACACCACACACTTGCATCATGGTCTGGTGCTGAGCAATTAACTAAATGTTTGACAAATATTACAAAGCACTCTTCAGAATCAGTCAGATGTTTTGTGAACTTAAGCATACAGTGAAGGGAAAGTTAAAAAGTACTCTGTTCTGTGTGCAGCTTTGGGAATTCTGAAAATAATACATTATTTTAAGACCTGGTATGGGTTTAAAAAGAAACAGAATGGTGAAATAGTCACATCTTCTCGTCATACTCATGACGGATTAATTTTTTGAGACAGAGCTGTGCTTTATTTTGACCTGAAGGAAGTTGTGTGTCACATACAGCCTACAAAGGGATTCCTCAGGATCCTGCCATTACAAACGTTAATCCTGTTCCTCCACCAGCTGATTAGCTAGTGTCAGTCAAATGTGTGACATCTGGTTTGGAGAAGTATTAAAGATTAAGAACCAACAAGCTTATTTCAAAATGACGATTTAATGTAATCAAAGTCTTGAGTGTAAGCTGTAGCAAGTAAGTATAGTTATTTTCAGTTGTGTTGCTGTGAATGGGCGTATAAATGTGAGTCCTTTACCTGGTGTGTGTTAAACGGGGCCTTGGTTGGTCTTCTTACAGGAGATCAGGGTTGTGGAATGGCTGACGGTCCTTCAGGAGATGTTTGGCATGGGTCTAATTCCTGTTCTTTGTGTCTCCCTGGCTGCGTGGCAGACTGCTGGGACAGCTGCGGCCGCTATGCCCGTCCCGTGCAGTTGCTGCAAGAAGGGGCGGGCCGTGCTGAAGCGGCCAAAGACGGGCCACTCGCTCTGCAGGGAGTGCTTCTTCTGGGCCTTTGAGGAGGAGGTACATCAGACTATCGAGTCGGCACACCTGTTCGAATCCGGGGAGACCGTGGGCATCGGGGCGTCCGGCGGCAAGGACTCCACGGTGCTGGCACACATCATGAAGGTGCTGAACGAACGACACGGCTATGGGCTGAACCTGCTGTTGCTGTCGGTGGACGAGGGCATTGCGGGCTACCGGGACGATTCCCTGGAAACGGTGCGGAGGAACCAGCGGCAGTATGAGTTGCCGCTCAAGATCGTGTCTTACCAGGAGCTGTACGGCTGGACCATGGACGCCATCGTCAAGCAGGTGGGCCTGAAGAACAACTGCACGTTCTGCGGGGTGTTTCGCAGACAGGCGCTGGATCGCGGGGCCATGATGCTGAAGGTGGACAAGATCTGCACAGGTAGGGGTCTGACAGCAGGGAGAAGCGGAAAATGGCATGCTTTTAAAACGGAGTAATGAGCATGAAATCCTCTCTACAGCGCGTTCGTGTAAAAGTTTTTGGAATTTGCCATTTAGTGCTTATATTTGGGATATTAATGTAGGGAACGAGGGTCGTTTTTTTTCTTTGTATGTTTGCTTGTTTGTTTCAGCCAGGCTGGCTGTTGTTTTTCACTGGCTGGTGCAGATATGTAAAGAGTGCCGAGCTCGATGGCTGTTTTCCCCAATCATTTTTTTTCCTTCCTTCCTTATTAAAAATGTAATACAAGAAACAGAGCTGCTTAACCTTTGAACGTTTAACAAGGAAAAATGAATTAGAAACAGATTTTGGTGTACTGTGGATTATCAAAAGATAACAGCAAACTGGTAGGCGTACAAAACAAAGAACTAGATTTCTAAGAATTCCAAAGTAAGAAATTAATTACACAAATTATTTAATAAACAAGAATCAAATAATGAATCAATACATTTGGGAAAAAAAATAAATACAACTGAAAAATGTACACAAAGTGACAGAGGCTACTTTATGCATTACAAAATAATGGACATAATTATTACAGCCTGTGACTTATTTCAGATGATACTTTGTAAACAATGGTCCAATTACCTTCCCGCAGGGCACAATGCAGACGACATTGCCGAGACCGTGCTCATGAATGTTTTGCGCGGTGACATCGCTCGACTACGCCGCTGCACGGCCATCTGCACCTCTGGTGAGGGCGAGGGTGCTATCCCTCGCTGCAAGCCCCTCAAGTATGCCTATGAGAAGGAGATCGTGCTCTATGCCTATTTCAAGAAGCTGGATTACTTCTCCACCGAGTGTGTCTACTCTCCGAATGCCTACCGGGGTCACGCCCGGGCCTTCCTCAAAGATCTGGAGTCTGTGCGACCCAGTGTCATCCTGGACGTCATCCACTCAGGGGAGAATCTGTCCGTACGTGAGGGCGTGCGGATGCCGGTGCAGGGAACCTGCACTCGCTGCGGTTACATCTCCAGCCAGGCGCTCTGCAAGTCCTGCATGCTGTTAGAGGGGCTGAACCGGGGCCTGCCACGTCTGGGCATTGGTAAACACCATCGTCTACACAGCAAGATCCTGGCCCAGCAGCCACTCACCCAAGAGGAGGAGCGCAAGCTCAAAGCTGCGGACTTCTAATTGGCTGCTGTTAGGATGGAGGAAAGACTGCCCCCCCCTTAGCAGGTTTCTAATTGGCTGCTGCTTCATCACTGAAAACGTTAGTCTTGGTTATGTTTCTTTTAGTTGAAGTGCTTGAAATAAGAATTCTTGTAATTTCCCACTGTTACCCAGCAGTGAGTTTCCCTGAGGTCTAGGTTGAAAATGCTACCTGAAAATTTACCTAAAAACAATTGAATTGTTTGGACAGTGACAAATAAAATATTCAACATTTTTAAACAATTTTTTTGCACATGGATTTATCATGAGTGTGCCTCACACACGATTGCTGGCCTTAGTGGACAGGCCTTTCCTTGTTTATGGGTCTTTTGCTATTGATTTGTTTTTATAAGCTTGATATTCCATTATCCTGATCTGTGTATGTAACTGTTAAAGTGCGGAGAGCCAGCGCTCCGTAAAGCTAGGCGGTGAGTTCTGTATGCCTGCGGTAAGAAAATTCCTCCTACGCGGCCTATTAATACTCAGGTCTGGTGGGATTTTCACCAAGATGTTCTGCAAACTGTACCTAAGTTAATAAAGTGTCATTTGTTTTTAAAAGATGGTGTGGTCATTTTGTTGTGGTGGTATGATACGTTTCTCTGCAGTTATCGTTCATTTTATTAATAGCCTCTGATGTTTTCTGAATTCTAATCATATAAGTTGACAAATTGCTTCATGCTGCTAGCAAGCAACACAAGTCGCGTAGTGACAAAAAGTCAGACTCCATTCATGTACAGGAAAGGGGCCAAAAACATATGGCTGTGGGGAGTCGTGTTTTGCAGGGGCTAACGTCTCCCTGTGTGCTTGTGGGGTCTGCAAGATCAGAAGTCGTCCTCGTTGTCTTGTGATCAGGAAGGAAAGCTGTGAGGTGAATATTTGGCCACCCACACACTGCGGTAATCCCACCACCATCCCTGTTAGGGAAGGGTCGGTTTACAGCAGACTGTAACCGTACTCCAGGAGTCTTACTGTCTAACTAGTGCTCTCAGCACCTTTCCCAGCTCCATATTCCTCATGCCATGCTGGAATTTGACTTATTTTGTTTTATTTAATACAGAAGCGATCTGTCCAAACACGTTTCCACGTTTCTTACTCAGACCAGCTCTCAAAGGGACCCCGGCAATCGGCGCGTACCGCAAATGACTTTATTTGTCGGATTTCACGAGGCGCCCGTGCCCGCTAGAGGTCACCCGTTCAGTGAGTCGCGCGGGGGACGACGACGCCGTCGGCGGCGCGCGGCGGGACCGCGCGCGCGCGCACCCGGGACTTGTATGAAACTTCTATGCCGCCCTCGGCTACCATCATAAGGGTCTGATAGCACTGGGTTTACTGGGAAGACGGGGGATACAGGATCAAACGCGCCGTCGCCGAACCGAATCGCGCTCTTATGGATGATCTCGGTAAGAATGTGCGCAGCTGTCTGCCTTTTTCCTTTAAATGGCTCGCATAGCGGAAAACGAGAAGGGGGTGTGGACGTGGAAATAAGGCTAAATAATTTATTTTAGTGACGACCGAGGATGCTTATGAAATATCACTTTACAAAGCTAAAAGTGATGACGGCGGCCAGTCAGCAGGTAAAAACAAGCAAGTTTGGCAGGAATGTCGGATGGCTGCCGAACCGAACCGAGCCGAGCCGAACCGAACCGAACGGCGGCCCGTAGCCCAGCCGTGACCGCACGTCGGCGTGTTCCTTTCGGACTTGGTGGCCGGTCCCCAAAATGCAGGACGTGCCACAGGCTCGTGTGGAGGGGGAAGCGCTGCATGTCCTGCTGGATGAACTTAGCCGAACTAAGTTAGCCGGATCTGCTGATAACCAGGGGGCTCCGATGGTCCTACATGCCTGTACGGGGGGCTTCACTGTAAATACAGCGACCCCCAGCCCGGTGCCGGCATGGACCCCCTGAACCCCGACGTCTGCTCCTTATAAAGCACCGATGCTCTGGACTCATTTCAAATAAACATCAAATCCACTGGCTGCATGATGGAACAAAAAAAAAGAAAGATCCAATTCTTGTTATTGTGGGGCGTAGAGGCGGTGATGCGAGGCTGTTTCTCCCTGTCCTTGACCATCATATGTGATTCACAGCCTCATGAAAATCAGTTTCAATGTAGACGTGGCCTTATGTTAGTTTGATGACTTTTGGACACATGGCAGCGTGGTGACGTGCTTTACAATATAAAGTCAGAGTAAATACTGAGTCTCTCCAGTGTATCATGTACACCCGCCAGGGTGGAGAAACCCGGCTGATGGTCTGCTTTGTGTTCCCTTGCCTTTCTGATAAATTGCCTTCGTTTTCTACTTGCTCTTCCACTCTCTAAAAAAACACCTTGGAAATGCAGTTGTAGCAGACTGTAGCTCTCTCTCTCTCTCTCTCACACACACACACACACACACACACACACACACACCAGTCTCAGTGCTTGGCATTTAACTTTCCCCTCTCCCTTCCTGTACGGATATTTGGAGCAGAATAATGGCAGCTTATCCTCTGTGTGCCCTGAGCGTCTCTGTGCGAATCTGCAGTCAGGTTATTAGGGTGTTCTATGCTACGTGCCATCAGTTGTCTGTCCTGATTGAAGCTCATAATGAAATGTCTTCAGGATGGAAGATATTCAAAGGAAGTGGGTTTGAACTAGAAGCAGTGAGAGAAGACCAAATGGATGAAGAGACACTCAAATAAAGCAATGTGGTCTATTGGTTAAGGACCTAGACAGGTAACCTTGAGGTTGCTGGTCCAAGTACCAGGAGAAACCACAGTAATATTTAGATTGAAATATCTGCCTCAATAAAATAATAGATTATTAATACTACTACTCCCAGTCATCTTCGTCCCAGCTAGGACGACTTGCTTCCATCTGGTCTAGCCTTTGGCAACGTGGTGCCTTGGCTTGGTGAGGTTCATGTCCTTAGTTCAGATGTTATCGTCCACCGCCAGGTTGCTTTTGGCCATCCTGGTGGAGTCCATCTGAGGGCTACTTTTGGCATGTGATCTTGGTCCATGTCCTTAGCCATGTCAGACGGCAGAGTTTGATCTTGAATTTTGTCTTCCTGCAGAGCTCACCAGCATAGAACTGCTTAATTTGGAGGGGAAAAGCAGCAAACAAACAAAATATAAGAATTTATACATAAGCAAAGTGTTTTTTTTAATCAGTGCTTTTGTTTTTGCGCATACTTTTTTGGATTTCTGTGGAAATCTGGAAATATAAGAAATGCCACTTTAAAACTCAGTTGCAGAATTGGTAGTTTATGACTTGTTTACTACCTGGTTAACCTGTGCCAACCAGCTATTTTAAATGGTAAGGCATCTGAGGTAAATACAGTACCACTCTTTAAATAACTGTTCTGTGGCAATAAAAACAAGATGGTGAAATTTCATATGCTTGCTGTACTTAAAGCTATTTTTTACCTATAAAATTGTCAGTATCTTACCTCTAATTTCTCAGATCCCAGTATCAAGCTTCATCACGTTATTTTTAGACTTAGCCTGAAGTTAGCTGGCTGTTAAAATGATTGGTGCTGCTCTGGTTTCTTAGTGCCCCATCTATCCCATGTACTGTCGAGAAGCTTGGGCCTCTTTATTCTGGGGAATGTAGACATTTTACTTTAAAACAAGTCTGCCAAACTGGTAGTCTCCTCATAGTTCTGAGTGCTGTTTCTCTCTTTCATTCAGAATGAGCTTGTTCTGATTCTCCCTGGGATATGCAGGCCTTGTTGACCTTGTTGTTCTGAGCGATAGGCCTCCCCAGCTCTCCTTCCAATGAGTGTTATTGACAGGAATGAGGTGCAGCCTGCTTGCAGGCAGCAGGGGGCACAGTGGTTAAGCAATTGAACTGACCAGTTGAGTGAAGGACCATGTTTTATGCACTTTGTTGTGTGGCATCCTGTGGGTGTTCGTTCAGGTGACGTGCCTTTGTGTCCAGCTCCACTGATGGGTTTTACTTTGTGGGATTTGAACCCGTAACCTCATGTCCACAGGTCTTATAGCAGTCCACATGTGGATGCAAGTACAGTTTGAAAATGTGGCAGGTGTGGGGACTGGAATTGGGAACTGAGTTGCTTCCTTTTGAATGATTTTTTTTTTTTCTATTTGTTTTCATTTCTAAACGCTTCGTTTGTTAGGCAACACAAGCTAACCCTTACTGACCAGTCAGGAAAAAAAAAAAGATGAAAGTCACACTTCCTTTTAATTTTGCATGAGGTAACATTATTACCACACTTCTTAGATTGACATTCATGGATAACTGTTGCACCCAGTCCAACAGTGAAAAAATACCTTGGTTCAGGTCTGTTCATGAGCCTGTCCACTAGGGGGCAGTGTATAGATCCCAGGGTGGTTTATTCATGAAGGTAGTAAAGAAACAACACCACAGGTTGTGAGGCAAAGATGTGGGCCATGGAAACATCCTTCAGTAAATGAGTCATTTTGGATCCCGGATCGACCCCCCCCAAAAAAAAAACATATAAGAAGATGTTACTGTCGGTCTCAAAGTGGCGTTTTTCCGAGTTCCGTGTTCTGAGCAAACCCCTAGGGAATTTCATGGGAGACATTTCAGTATGATTTTGGTTTAGTGTGAGGTTTGCTGAGGCAGTGTGCCATTGTCAAACATTTTGTTTGAAAAACAGGAAGCGGGTCATTACTGCATGTCGAGTGCTGGCCCCTCCCCCCCAGACCTCTCTCAGCCTCTGAGACCCCCAGGCTCTTAACTCTGGGAGCGTGTTGATCTTTTTCCTGATAGTCAAGCAGCAGAGTGTTATAGAATCCTCCGACTGACATGCTGGGGGTACGGATGTTTCTTCACAGTGACCGGTCCTGGCTCACGAAAGCAGTGTGGGACTCAGATAGCATCTGCCTTGCTTCTGCAGTGGGCCGCCTTGTGTGCATCTGAGAGGACTCAAGGAGCGCTCACCCCAGAGATCATGGCTAATAAAGCAGCTGTTTTTAAAAAACCGCTGATTAGCCTGCACTCAACAGCATTTCTGCACTACAGTAGTCTGTGATTGTGTGTGTGTGTGTACGCACACCCTGGGCCGGTTCTAACCATCCTCCCTACGCCTGTGTGCGTAGTTAGGGCTCAGCAGAATTAGAGCAGTCAGTATTGACTGCCATGAGCAAAGTGCATCATGGCTACAGGTCTTCCTCAGGAGGCCTTTGAGTGAACTCAGATGTCGACACAGGGAAATTTAGGCCGTTAGTCCGCTCTGTGAGTGCGGGACATCGAATAGCAGGGACTGCATGCTGCCTGCCTTCAGTTGTGACTTCTTTGTAATGTCTGGAGCCCTAGAGTCATTTCTGAGAACGTAATCTCTGCAAAAAGGGTTTATATAAACTTGGGACTGGGGCTCTGTCACAGAAGGCGACCTGTGAACCCCTTTTGGTTTCACTTCAGTTTATTTGTTGATATCACCAGCCCCTCCAGGTGGAGGCGCCATCTGCTGTCCTTGTGTCGTCAGCACCACATCCAAGCCACACCCCACGTCAGTCTCGGCCCACGATTCCGCCTTGCATTCGTCTTCCTGCCCTGGCTCTCCACCAGGCTCTTCAACAGGCACCATCTTCAGCCCGAACCATGCCCCCCCCCCCCCACCAGCCCACTACTGCCGAGGTTACTTTGGGGGGGGCAGCTGTGCTAATTGATGTTCTGGCCTGGCTTCCCCTCTCAGAGCAGCATTGGGGGGGCATGCTCTGCGTGTGTGTGTGTGTGTGTGTGTGTGTGTGTGTGTGTGTGTGTGAGAATGTGCAGACGGATGTGTAGTTGGGTGGGTGTGGCTTGCATGCAGTTTGCCTGTGGGTTGCATGTTATGTGGTTGTCTTCATGCCTGTCCTCCTGTTGAGTGCATTTATGGACTGGAGGTGACCTATATGGGGCAGTCTCCCCCCTGTCTGCAGGGCTATTTTCAGCTGCCTCCATTTTGTTGAGGCCCCCACCTTGCCATGGTTTCGCTTATGTGGCTTTTCCACCTTTCTCGCTCTGACCCCTCCCCCTTCATTAAATCTCTCCCTTCAGCTCTGTGTACTTTGCCATTCTCCCTCTCTCTTAACTATTTAGTGCCTCCTATTCCTTATTCCTTTTCTCACCCTTCCCTATTTCCCCTTTGCCCTCCTTTACCTCGGTGATATAAATACTGTAAGCCCCCAGTTCATGGGGAGGATAAGGTTTCTGCTGTGCAGTGATGATCAGCATTTAAGTTCTGCTCCCCCTCCTGTAAGGCTGACATGGGGGAGCACATATTTCCTCCTGGTGTTACCAGGATACCGGTTACCATGACGCTTGAACTTTGTGTTCCTGGGGGGGCAGGGACTCCAGGAACCATAAAAAGCACCGTCCCAAAGCTGGACACCACCGTTTCCTGCTAACTGTGATTTTTGGACTTGATTGTTTGCAGCACGTGAGGTGAGAGTAGAGCGTGGGGTTTTTAACCAACCAAAAAGTCACCTGTGCTGTTGGGTTCTGCTCTTAAATGCTAAATTTGCTCTCGTTTTCCAGCTTACCTAAGGGCTTATCCAGGCAGGCTACCTGGGATCAGGAGCCTTTCCAGGGCCGTAGGGGTCCAGGAGGCATGCAGATGGCACCCCAGACCAGATCGAGATTAGCAGGTGGTAGAGGCTTGTTCACAGTCCCCTGACGTGAGTTTGGGTCCGGCTGCTTGACTCCAAATTAATAAATCAAGTAAATATGGTGACGGCATCTGTCTGTGCTGGGAAAAAAGTCTGTTTGACATTAGGAAGAAATGGGACTAATTAAGACCATGATGAACTCTTAATTTGGTAAGGGAATTTATTAGAGCACGCACACACACACACACAGCCCTATATCAAATCAGCTTGACTCTGCTGATCTGAGGTCAGTCCAAAGGCATTGCAGAGATTCATTGCCATTAAACCCAGTCTTTGAGTCTACCTAGTTGTGCTGGTGTTGGGTCTTTGCAAACCATGCAACCTTGATTTCATGACAGCATGTTTCCTAAGTGCCCCAGAGTGCCGTGTCTCATGAAAAGGGCCTGGCGTCCCGTACACGCTGAGTCGGTTGCATGTGAGCGACAGGAAGTAGAGCCCCTGAAAGCAGAAGCGCTGAACATACAGATGACCAGCTGCCATGACAACGGCAGGCTGGTTGCCGGGCAGATGTTCAGTTCTGCCTGGAGTTTGGGAGGGCTGTGTAAAAACGAAGCACTTAAAGGAATCAAGAGATTCAATTCAATTCAATTTTATTTATATAGCGCCTTTAAGATGAAGCACTGTCACCAAGCGCTTTACATAGTCCCGGGCCCTGAGTCCCCAGAGAAGTAAGCCAAAGGCAACAGTGGCAAGAAGAAACTCCCTTGGGAGGAACAAGACAATTCAAAAGGATCATCTCGGGTTAATGAGAAAGCGTGGCTCTCAATAAGACTTCGGACCCGGCACCGGTAATGCTGAGACAGCTGTCGTGTTATCCGCCTGGGGGGGTGTTTATTAGGAAAGCTGAGGCTACTTAAGCTGGGTTTTTCTGTAGGGGGAAGCACCAGCAATAGGGGCCATTAAAAATGTAAGCAGTCCAGTACAAGAAACAGTTTGCCGCTGAAAAGCGGTGACTCACAGTGTGTTTACACTAAGCATGATGATGAGCAGGTGATGGCTGTCTGGGAGAGAATACAACCCTGGGTGTAGTGTAGAGAAGCCGGCCAGTGGATCCCCCCCCCCCCGGCCATCTTCCAGGCCCTAACCCAGATCTGCGTGGCCGTGGTGCCTACCTGATTTCATCACTGGTGCTTCTTGATAGAGGGGCTAAACTTAGTGGTATTAGTTGATTAAAGATGTGTATTTATTTTATGGCGATCCAGGACATGGTGGGTCACAGCCTGTCCCCTCAGGAGCTCCCCAGTCCCTGGACCCAGTTTCAGAGTTACAGATTTTCAGGCTCATGTTCTGGTCGGTGTGGGGAAAGCCGGCCTATTTAAGTCCTTTTGAGGATCCAAGATTATGAGCCTCGTTCCCCAGTGAATCCTCTGCACCATATTCCACACACAGACACACACAGACAGACAGACAGTGCTTTCTCTGAATGTGGTGCTGGCATGTTAGGAATTTCCATCAGATTGAAGAGGAGGAGGATTTGTGATGAGAAAGGTTGCCAATGGTCATTCAGTATGCAGTATACTCCTGTTCTTCATAACCACTCATCAAATCTGGGTGTTGCTAAGCTTGTAGTATGGGGGACCAGGCAAACTCCACCCAACTGAAGCACAGACACACACACAAGAGGCCAGGCAAACTCCACCCAACTGAAGCACAGACACACACACAAGAGGCCAGGCAAACTCCACCCAACTGAAGTACAGACACACACACAAGAGGCCAGGCAAACTCCACCCAAATGAAGCACAGACACACACACAAGAGGCCAGGCAAACTCCACCCAACTGAAGCACAGACACACACACAAGAGGCCAGGCAAACTCCACCCAACTGAAGTACAGACACACACACAAGAGGCCAGGCAAACTCCAACCAAAGGTACTAACGCATTTGGTCTCTTTGTAAGCTTTGCGTAGGTTTACATGCTTGCATGCATGCGTGTCTGGCACTGTGACACATGGCATTGACTCTGCATTTGGCTGTCTAGTTGCCCCCGATGCCCCAGGACAGAAGAGAGTGGGGATTTGGTTTCCATGTGTGTCTGTGGGCCCTGCAGAGGCTTGTAGTTCAGTGGGGGGTGCCGTGTATGAACACACAGACCAGTCAAGCTTAAGCCAACTCTAAACTTGAGTGTGTCTGAAACTCTCCATTCAGCTGATGACTGTTTCATATAACCTTAGACTCTTAAATTAATGACGTGGATGCTTGCTAACATGCTTTCTGTTAGATAGCACCGCTGGCTCATAGCCCTTGCTGAAAGTATCATTTCTTATGTCCCCTCCCCCCCTGACTGGTGCCCAAATGTTCTTGCAACCTCTGCAATGTTTGCTACTTTGCTCGGTGTCGCCACCTTCAGGAGGCTGGGGGAGACGCAGGCTCAAGCTACGACGTATCCCTTAGCATCCATTAAACACTGAGTTGTACTGCAGTGGTTCTCGGTATGAGGAAACCTCCACGACTTCTAATTCTGGTTGGGTAAATGTGGGGGAAATTCTGTTACAAGTTTTTATATTCCTTTTAACTGAAAATGAAGCTCTGTCCAAAATGTAGTTTTTTTTTTTTTTCCCCCAAAGTATCCCTGAAAACAATTCTGTTTTTTCTGTAAACAGCCCTGCACTTTGCTTGTGTGTGTGAGAGTCTGGGGTGGCACTGATTGAAGGCCACAGGAAATGAGGCATGTTCTACAATCAAAAAGAGCGGTTTTTGTTTTGTATTTTTTTTTTTTTTTTTTTGTGGACAGGATGTCCTGTCTCAAGAAATTGTCCCCCTCCCCCCTAACCCACCATGAAAATCTTGCTCAGTGATAATTGCAGAAGGCCTGGGTTTTTCCCTGGAGTTGATGTTGACTCCCTCAAAAGCACCGCCCTCGGTCATCAAGCAGAGGAGGAGCATGGAGGGCTCGGCTGGGGTGGAGATGAAGGATCTGCTATTCAGATGGCTGTCACTTCCTATTGGTCTAGGAGACACAATTACCGCTATAGTTGACAAATTACAGCTCAGTATTTAATACCTAAGGAAATAAAACTTATTTAAGGGGCCAACTACCAGCCCCTCCCCTGATGACTTAAACCCAAAACCTTCTAGTCACAGACCTTGACCACAAGGAAAAGATCCAGCCTACCAATCTAGGTGTTTGTTCTGGTGGAAATGATGTGAGCTGCCCGAAAATGGAGGTGTCTCACCTTTACAGGGAGTTGGTCAAAGTACGATGGTGATCTCACTGTCACAGTGAAGACATCTTCTCTGAGAGCATGGCAGCGTTTTTGGGCTGGTGGCTCGAACTGGGTAAGCGGGCCTCAGCCAGAGCAGTGTTTACATGACGGTGATCCTAGGTGCATTCTGTGCTGAAGTCACAACATCGGTTTCTGGGGAAGTGTTTGTGGAGTTGTCAGTAGGAAGGGTACACCTTGGGAGGGTATGGAGTTTGTCCATTGAGGTCACAGCTACTTAGCCGTCCTCTAACAGGCATGCCTCAGTTTGGACAGGAATTGGTAATAAAGTCTGCCCATCAGGCCTTCATGCTGATTGATGCCAGGGTGCTGTAAGACTGACAGTCAACTCCCCCCCCAATCCCCAGCCAGTTACAGAAGTGAATGTTCTTCGCTGTTCTGGCTCTGCTCCAAATGGCCCGGCCATCTTGAATCACCAGAAGCGAGCTATGATATCACTCTATCCCTCCACAAGCTGCCTCCCCCCTCCGCCACCCCCCCACAAAGTCCACAAAATGGAACTATTGTCCACTGAGTCACCGTGATCGGACAGCTCTCTCAAGACTCCACAAGCGTTTGCGTGTTCCACCCTGGGGTGGAAGTCTGGTGATGTTTTTCTGAAAACTGAGGTTTCTGTTGCAGTGCATGTAACACTGGATGTGATTCTGTGATTGATCGGTGTCCGATCCACTCCCAGCCAAGACTTTCCAAGACTGATAGGATCGTGATGCAATGACCCTCACTGGAGTGTGCGTGTGTGTGCACGCCATGTTTATATTGTGTTGTGGGGACAAATTGTTCCCAGGAGATGATAAAGGTCTGACATTTTTACCTTATGGGGACAAATGTCCCCACATGGGAAAACTCAGTTTTATAAAAACCTGCAAATGCAATTGTAAAATCAGCTGAAAGTCTTGTATTTTGCTGGGTTACGTATGGTAAGGGTTACAGTTGTCATAGTTAGGATTAGGTCCATGGAAATAAATGGAACGACTCCACAATGTTAGAAATAAAAACGTGTGTGTGTGTGTGTGTGTGTGTGTGTGTTTGATTGCAGTGGTTTCCCTGTGGAGATTACAATAAAAACTGAAAGATGTGGGGACACCCCAAAAGAATTCTGGGAACCCCCAATCCAAAATGGTGCCCAGACTCTCAGGTCCACATTCTGTGCTCCCACAGTTCTGCCCCAGGGTGGGTTTTGGGGGGTGGGTATGTTTAACTCGTCTGCACTGGCCAGGTGCGGGTTATTTTCAGAAGGTGAGTGTCAGGCTCTGCAGAGAGTCACGGCCGTAAATAGGCCCCCAGCACACTTGGGAGGGGTGTTCAGTGCTGATAGAGAATCCCGCCTGTGCTATCGTGTGCCGACCTTTGGGTTCATCTGCCTCGCACAGCGTGGCGTATGGTAGTGATGTTTTGTCTAAAGTCACTGTGTTTTTCAGCTGGGAGATTCATGTGAAGGACCTTGCTGAAGGATCCAACAGCATTTCCCACTTCTGGCCTTAAATCAGCTCTGACTCTTAAGCCTAGATTCATTAGCATCACCTGTGGGTGGCTGTTCTGCAGCCGTCACGTCACCTGGCCTTCGCTTTTGCTGCACTGGAAGCCTGACTAGATGACGGGCAGATTTACACGAGGAGGCCGAACCTCTGCATTTTCATCTGTGGGGGGGGGGCGGAGCTTCCGGTTTATAGTTGAGGCAGCTAATTGGTTTTAGGGCGACTCGCCTCGCGCTCCAGGTGCCTAGAATGAGCCAGTTGGACAGAGGGTGGCCGAGGCCCTTGACCTGTACGAAGGGGTCCGTTACGTCTGCCCGTCGCACCGCGCCTGGCTCGTGTAAATTGAGACGCCATGTAGGGAGGCCGCTCCAGTGCCCAGCGAGGTGGGAGGAGGGGGAGTGAGGGTGAGAGAGGGAGGGAAAAGGGCATATCCAATGGATAAGCTGCCCCTCCGTCCCTCCCACCCATGATTCTTGGGTAGCTATCGCCACCATCTCCCTCTCCAAATGCGTTGCCTGTCTCCCCAGGGCCGGACCCTCTACTAACGGACGTGAGTACTGCACCCCACTCGCTACCATGGGATGCACCTGCCCAATTCTGGCATTGGGTGGGGGGAGGGGGTGTGTGCGACCAGACCGTTGACATGGGTTGGCGTTGTTGGCCAGTTGTCCTGTATGGGACAGTCGCTTGGGTTATTCTGGAGGACATGTGATCAGTCCCGATCTGTGATTTTTGTACACTGGTGTCAAACTCAGCTTGGGGATGTTTTACTTTGTTTTTTTGGATGATGTGTTGGTTAAAATGGCAGCGATAACGAGACTGGTTAAGTCTGGGGAGTATACAGCCAGTCAGGATGTGCGCTTCCTGTCCAAAGTCAGGAAACGGGCATTAGTTTGGGCTTTAGGGGCACACAGCCCACCCGGGGTTCTGACACTGCCTGGCAACCTTACCGGTCACACTGATTGGTTGATGTTAACAGGATCCCCCCCCCGCCGGGTTAGGTGCTGCCACAGTTTAATGACTGTCATTTGACCGTGTGTGTTTGTAGTGTACATGTTTAGGTTGTAATGTGTGTCTGTGGGGTTTACATTGTGGAGACCCCCGTCCCGAAAGACGGGACCACCTGAACAGGAACATCCCCCACCTTATAAAACAGGACTGTAAGCTTTCATCTCATGTGGGATCTGGGGATCATTAAAGAGGCTTAAAGAGAAGTCAGCTGGCAGCCTCTACGCAGCGGTGTGTGTGCGTGAGTGCATGTCCCACGCTTGCCGACGAGCCTCGCTCCGTCAACTCGGACGCCTTGTTTGGAGTGAGGGGGATCAGCAGCTGCTCAGAGCACGAGCGTGACTCACCCAGCCGGGGAGCGTCTGCCAAAGAACGCACGTATCGGGCCCCTCGCACACACGCAATGCGGAGAAGGCCAGGCAGACAGACTTCCGTCGCCGCAAGTTGTCTGTTAACCGGCCATCGGATACCTTTTTGCAGCGTCCTTCCCGGAACGGTCCTCCCAAAGATGACTGTTCATAGGCTGATGCTGGTTCACACTCAGGGCAGAGGAGGCAGCTGTGTCTAAACACAGTGCATCCTGGGATACTTGGCTTTGTAGAGAGATGTGCTTTGATTTCTAATTCCTTTTCTCCCCAGAAGGTCGTTTTCGTTGAAGCAACTTTAGGGATCATTGCTAAGGACCAGATCAGTAACACAGGTCTAGGCGGTAAATTGTTGCACCTCATGAGGGTTTTGCCAACAAACATGGGAGGTGTGATTTGACTGCAGCCGGGTCATGAGGTCCTGACTAACGGCGTGAAGGTTTCACAATGACCCGAACGGCACAGGCTGGTCGTGATGGCACAAGTGAGGCTTCAAAACTCGTGGAGGCTGGGAGTTTCTCTGGCGTTGGTAGTTTGGGATACTCCCACCCACCATGGGTTTTGAAGCCTCATTTGTGCCATCACTAGGTTCATGAGCACAGTCTGTTTGCTTAAATAGTCGATGGAAAGCTCCAGGAATGCTGTGTGTGAGTGACAGGCCCCACCAAGAACACGTGACCCTGGTAGGGCGAAATCATTCCGAAATCGGAGTGTTTGGCCGCAGTTGGGTGGCTGGCCTGTCACTCAGTTCGTCCTTTTCTCCCGCCCCTAGACGCCCTCCTGGCGGACCTGGAGTCCACCACTTCTCACATCTCCAAGCGGGCTGCGTTCCTGGCTGAGGAGACCCCATACTCCTTCCCTTCGAGGGGCCGGGTCGACCAAGAGGACCTCAGTCCCCCTCCCGTGCTGCCACCGCCCACGGCTGAGGCCCTAAACGGCTCCTCCGTGGACCATCCCCCCTCACGACACTCCTCTCAGCAGGTAGGCTCTGGAGTGGCCCACCCATGAGAACGGTAACATTAATAAGTGATAGGCTGTGAGTCTTGTGAGTATTGAATGTGAAGGTAGTGCTGTTATCTGACAAATATGATAACCATGACAGTAAAGGAAACGGATGATAGTTGGGTGGATATGATCGTGTGAGGCACGGTTATTAATATATGACCCTAATAAAAACAATGTCAATAGATGTTGACCGTTAACAGATGAGATACCTGAACATCTTCACATTACCGGAGGATCGTTATGAATATTGTTTAATAGACCGTGGCTATCAGTATTGTGTAAATGCTGCAAAATTGATGATGATTTTGTCGATTTAATGGCTATGAACATGATGAGGTTATGGCTTGAAATTGCTGATTGTGATAAATACCATAATGTTATTACCTGATGTTAGTGAACAAGGTCAGTAGGTCAGGCTTGCTGTGCTGTCATAGCTTGACGATGTCTGTGTACTGACTAGCTGTTTCCTAGTGACCTGCTTAGAGTTAAAGTTAGTAGATGTCGGTAGCATGAATGTTTGATGATGATGATGGATGATGGATTGACTGGGTCTCTTTAGTCCTTGGGTTCAGCCCAGAAAGGCTCCCAGTCCCGGGACAGTACCAGCCCTCCACCGTGCTCTGGTGAAGAGGATCACGTCTACAGGTTTGCACACGGACCATCGCTGCTTGTCCATTTTTGCGTGAGTGTGTGGTTTGGTGTAGGGGTGTCTGTGTTTCAGCGTGTGTCAGAATGTGTTTTATGAGAGCATCACTGTATAGTTAAGCATGCATGAGTGTGCATGTGACTGTGTAACTCTGTTTTTCCTTCTTCATCTCCCTCCTCTTCCTCTAGCTTCCCCAATAAGCAGAAGAGCAGCGAGGCTCCAACCGCCATGAGCTCCACCCTGGGCAGTAACCTGACGGAGCTGGACAGACTGCTGCTGGAGCTGAACACCGTGCAGCAGAGCACGCCTTCGTTCCCCACCATGGGTACGGGTGTGGGTGTGGCATAGCTCTGCTGGGGTCTCCTTCACCATCACCACACTGCGTGTTTCCATGTTGTCATGGTAACACTGCTGTTGCCTGTAACGTGGCGGTGATTGATGATGACCCCGGAAACACGTTGCTTGTGATCTAAAACTCTATAAATTCATGCTAAATGCGGTCATATCTCTGTAAGATCAATAATCCATTTTTTTTTACTTAATCGTGTGAGTTAGTTAGGAGCTCTTCTCATTGTAAAAACATCGTGATTGTCAGTAGAATGAAGCTTTTTCTAAGAAGCTCCTGAGCTGACAGCTCAACTGGGACAGAAGCCAGCGTACACTGTAGGAAGACCCTGCCCTGTATATCTTAATTTGTCTGTGGTCTCCACCCTCAGAGGAGGCTCCGCCCCCATTGCCGTCCAGCAGCACCACCCACTACATACAGGAGAATGGAGGCTCCGCCCCAGTCAAAGCAGTGTCACCTACTACGGAGAAGTCCGGGCGCAATGGGGCTCGCGGAGTCGAGGAAGTGCGGCCTAGCGTGGAGAGCCTGCTTGATGAGCTGGAGAGCTCGGTCCCCAGTCCCACGTGAGTGCCGTGACCTTTTACCTTCACCCAGCATGCCTCGCACGGCAGGTCTGTCGGGGATAGTATGGCTGTTACTCTCCTAGTTTGAGAAACCACGCTAATTTAATTATGGGATAAGTCTGGCGTGAATCAGCAAATTTGTTACTGTGATGAATGAAGTTACCGTCACTCTAGAGAGTGTGGAGAAAGCCCATTATTACAGTTAGGGAATCATCCTCAGAAAGAGCTGTCTGCCAGTTATTACCGAAGAGCAGAAGTATGTTGTTTATGAACGTTGCCGTTTGCTTGCCTCGGTGTTTGGCCTGTTGCTCTGAGCTGCCTTGCTTGTTGCTCCTCTGCACCATTGTAACGGGCCCATGGGCTTTGTGGCTTTCCTGGTCTGTCATGTGACTTGGGCGACGTCCAGCCAAGTAACGATCTGGGTCTCTGGTTGGTGCCACAGGACCGGCAGCCCGGCGGTGACCGACGGCCACCTGGACATGACCGGTCAGCAGCCGGTCCGAATCTCTGCCTCGTCTGCCACACGGGAGCTGGACAAGCTGATGGCTTGCCTGTCGGACTTTAAGGTGCCGAGCAGTGTGTGTGTGAGAAGGGGGGGGGGGGGTTGGGGTATGTTGCTGTGTGTGTGTGCCTGTGTGATCCTGAAGTTTGACCTACAGCCACGTTTACCTGATTCTTGTCTGGCTCCCTGGGGCCTGAAGACATCCCCGGGATTCCGGATGGCTCCTCGTCTTCGAAAGTCAGCTCTGCTGCGGGCTTGACCTGATTACCCGTGACCTTGTTTCCATGGAAACAGCACTCGCAGAGTAGTAGCTATGAGCTCTGGTGTTAATTGGAAGGTACAGATGTGTAGCTCAGGTAGCTCCTGATCTCTCTGGCCGGCTGTTGGCGTCTTTGTGGGTGTCTGGCGGTGACGTTCAATGGCAACACAAACAGACACGCTCTTCCCACCTTCCTTGTTAGCGTAGCTTTTTAAACCTGGTGGTTTCCTGGAGAAATAACTGAACCAAACTTTGATATTTAATAAGTGGTTTACTTACCCTTAGTTTTCCACCAAGCTAAAAGGGTCCTCATGCTAATATTTTAGCCCTGTGACCATATATGGCTGTTTTTTTTATCTCGCAGTTCATCCTTACCGTTACGTACAACTGTGAATAAATTGTTTATTTGAACAGGCTGAGTTTAGGACTCGTGGGCACGTTATTTTTGGAATGCAAACGTGTTGTCATTCTTGGATCTAGAGTCCTTGCATTAGAGAAAAGTTTAGCTGTTGCTATTTGTTACTTGTTAATCCGGTGGGGTAGCTGGACAGTGAGTCAGTGAGTGTTTCCACTAAGGAAGCTTTGGGTTGGTCAGATTTATGAAGTCAAACTGTCACATTTGACTTCAAGCTGGGGAAAAATCCATTTTTTCTCCTTTGGTTTGTTTTCCTCATTTTGTTTCCTTTTCCCACCTGTTTCCTCCTTAATATCTTCTTTTCTTTTCCTTTCCCCTGTATTTCCTTTTCTTTCTTCCCCTCCCCTTTCCCGTCCGTTCTTCAGCCCAGTTCACCGGGGTCTCTTTGCTCAGACACCCTGTCTGAAAAGGCCTTCACTCCCCTGGCTGCCCTTTTTGTCCCTACCTTGGAAGCCCCGTCGTCCAACGGCCCTGCCAGCCGGCCTGCCTGCGATTCCCCCATCCACCCGGGCTCCCTGGAGCTCCTGCACATTGAAGAGGAGGGGGCGGTGGATTTGGAGGGTCCTTCTCGGGCACCGGCTTCAACCCCCTCCCAGGCCGCTGAGGTCTTTGCGGTTAAAGACCTCCAGAGTGACGCTGTCATTGATGTCTCAACCTCCATGCTGGAGACCCGTCTGGAGTCCCTGATGGTGCTTTCAGACTCCGCGGCCCCCACTCCCCCATCCGCAGGTTCAGCCAGTGATGCCTCTGAGTGTAAAACCACAGTTGACTGCACAGTAAGCCCCGCTGCTGAGACCCTTAGTGTTCCCCTTTCTCCGGCTGCTAAGGATCCTGGCTCCGCTAGAAAGTCCTTTGTCACTCCTGCCCTGTCCTCTCCTTCTCCTGCTGTTTCCCCGTCCGGACCCCCCACCTCGTTCCGGGTTGCTTCCCCAAAATCTCCAGCCACGACAGTTTCTTCCGCGGCCGTGTGCCATACTCCACCCCTCGTCCCCACTTTCAAGTCCGAGCCGTCGCCCATTGCCATCGTCCTCAATGACCTCAGTCTGCCAACGGCTGGAAAGCAGCCGGCTTGTGCGTCGACCCCTGGTGAGACCCTTGCGCAAGAAACACACCCTTCCGGCCAGGAACCCTGGTTGGATGATGCCCTGGATAAGCTGCTGGCCATGAACTTCGAGAGCTCGACCGAGGTCGGCACGCCAGAGGTGGTGCAGGAGGTCCATGAGGCACCCCTGCTGGCTGCTGACCGACACAATATACTGCCAGATATGCATGCTGGCGGACAGCGAGGCGTGGAGAAGCGAGAGCCCATCGGGGCCTCTGAGTATGGGAGGGAGCTTCTGGACTGGATGGAGCTGGACATGTGGGAGCCTGGCAACAGGATGGATGGCCTGGAAATGCAGTTTTTCACGGAGACTGGCTGGCTGGACACTTCGCCGGCCTCCACGCCCTGCCCACCCAGCACGCCGGACGATCAGCTTGAGTTGCCGTCGCTGCAACCATCGGCCGTGGAGAGAGTCTCTGCTTCTGGCCACGTATGCTGCCTCCTCGGCCCGGATGCCTGCCTCGCGCTTGTCGGCTAACACAAGCTCACGGCCGCTCGCATTTGCGGTGATGCGATAACGCCACGTCAGATCGATCCCCTCTGAAATCATCCTCGGCCCATTGGATCCAGTCTCCTAAGCTGAGTTGAACGCATCCGTCCCAGCAGATGCCACTATCTAAATTTGCCTGCAGATATCATAGCAGTTTGGGGCTTGTAGTTACATAGCCATCCAGCATCGCACCCCCACCCCCACATGCAGTGTTGGCCTCCTTGATCTGGGAGGTCGTCTTCAGTTTAGGTTAAAGCTTCTATGACATCATTTCCTGGTTTGCGGCACGCTGAAAGTTCTCGCTGGTCTTTCCTGGTTACATCGTCACCGCATGATGTTTGGATCCAGTAACAGGCCAGTCATTGGATGCTTCCTGTCTTGAGTTTGGCGACCCGCATGACATTTTACGTCCACGTACTCTGAGAAACGTGTGGTTCTACCTGTGTGTCTCGATTCGAGGATGGATCGTGCTCATTCGGGACACGGCTGACATTAATCCCGTGTCTGGGAAGGTGGACTTACCGCATGACTCCGGATTGCCGGTTTGATGTTTTTTGTGCCCTTGGTACCCCGCCATGCTTGTATCACTGGCCGCAACCCTAATATCGATCTTTGCTGCGCTGGTTTGGCTCGTGTTCAGGGATGCCTGCCCATACGTTGGGTGTTGCGAAGTCTCAGCACGTGAGTGTTGCATGGCGTGCACTTACCCACTTCCTATGAGTCGCAGTGAACGCCACGAGGAAGACGCGCTGCAGGCACGTGGCCATTGGCCGGCCTCCTGAGGTTTTACAGCACCTGCTAACTGCATTGGTATGCCAAGCGTTTTGAGTCCATTTCGGACACGGTGGGATTTTGATGACCTCACACCCGGCGTCCCCTAGATCCAGTCTGTGATCCGCCGCACCAAGGAGACGTGTAACGTGCATCCCATGTACCGCGAGGGACACCCGCGACGCAAGATGGGCCCCATCATCTTCCACAAGAACAGCTCCCAAGATAGGCTGATCGAGGAGCTCCAGGGCAAGCTGGGAATTGGGCGCAAGGAGCGCCGGCCCAAACGGCAGGACGACTGGCTCACAGAGGGCGTCGTGGTCACGTCCAGACCGCACCGCTCGCGCGAGGACGGGCCGCGTGTCGAGGTGGACAAGGTAGCGGGCGCTGTAGCATGATGGAGATGCTAGCCAACGCAGGTTTGCTCACAGTTAGCCAATGGTGCCGAGGGTCGAGTTCGCCATGTTCCAGTAGCCGTCGTCCTTCTTGGTCTGTCAGCTTCCTGCTATCTTTGCTGTCCTTCATGTCCTCTTTTTGTTCTTCTCTCCAGATCATAATCCCACCAGAATCTCCTGTCCCACAGAGGAAAGTGCTCCCCCCTCCCCAGTCCCCACCGCCCCCTCTAAACCGGCCTCCTAATAAGGAGCCCGAACGGCTTCGTCCCACGAAACAGGCTCAGCCTCCGGTCCCTCCCCCGCCACCTCCTCCTCCGTCTTCCCTTCCTCAGCCTCCCCCACCCACCTTATTTCCTCCTCAGCCTCCCCTGGTCCAACCACCAGCTCCAGTCATGGTCCAGAACCCCCCCAATTTTTCCAACCCACCTAGCCCCCAAAAACAATCCTTACCACTCCCTTATGTCCCCAGACCAGCGGAGCCCCAGCTCCCGGTCTCCACAGCCCCCCCTCCACATCATCCATTGGTTCAGCCCACTCCTGCTGCCACCCCCCGAGTCCTGGTGTCAATTGGGGTCCAGACTGAGGAGGACTCTCTCTTTCCACCAATGCAGGCATGAGATTTCCTCTGTCCTCTGTTCTATTGGACTGAACCTATGAGTGACAACTAAGCCAACAAGTGTGTACAACTGTTTATACTTTTGGTCACAGGCAGTACTTGTTTTATATATGTATATTTGGGGGCTCTGTTGGTTGAGCTTGTGATATATATTTCATGAATAAAATACTTATTAGACCGCGAGAGGCCGTTTTAGTTAGAAAACCAAAAGGAAGTGGGTATTGCTATAGATCATCAGTTTTACAACGTTCCATACGGCCGGTGATGTCCTCATGATCCGCTGTGCCATGAGTAATTAAGAACGGTAATGTGAGGAGCTGTTAGGCCACGGCGTCACACAGGAGGTCTGTCACAGCAACTTAAGCTCAGCTTATTAAAGATACGTGAACAAAAGACCTGGGGTGGGGGGATGGGCAGCGTGTTTAGAGTCAGCTGAGATAAGTCCCAGAAGTCAGTGTGGAACATGATTTGGACTTGGCTGGGAAGGAGCGTGGAACTGAGACGAGGCTGCTGGGGTATTTTTAGGGGGTTGGAAAGAGGCATGGGGGTGTGAGTCAGGCAGTTTGGGGCGGGGCAGGGGGGTATCTGCGACATGTCAGTACTACACCAGACTTGGCCAGGCCATCGTGCAGCTGCATTTTCATGCAGTTCTTCTCCTTCATTCAATCTCCTCTTCTTCCTCCTCCTATTAAATGATATTTCATTTCACGATTATGAACTTCCATTCTACACACTTCAAAGGGTGCAGCCGTATAGCGTGGCGTGCTGTGTGATGCTGCCTCTTCACTGTCGTTTCGGGTGGAGTCTTTACTGTCAATCCCGAGTGCCTTCTGCCTTATGTTATGGCTTGAGACTCCCGGTGAAACTGCACTGTTGAATTTCTGGATGTCGTACATTATATTAAATTAGACTCTCGTTTTGTTCATTCACCATCATAATACTAAACTATGCAGCCTTCAGTATTGGAGTCAGATGTGTAATTGATGATGGTCGTAATTCTAAACCAATGGCTCCTTTGCAGAAAAAAGTAACCATTTTCACTTAATCGATTTCTATTCTAATTTAGCCAGTGCTGAGGCTTTCTGTGGCATCAAAGCTTTGTGGTTCACCAAGTTCAGTGAAATGAATGACATGAAGTAATTTTCGCTTCAACCGTGGCAATAAGTAAACAAGGCATAAAAAGAGATGAGCAACCTTTAC
>JAACJT020000034.1:502914-526421 GCA_009936485.2 Gymnarchus niloticus
CCCACAGCACCACAAAAAACCCCGACCCACAAAAAGCGGGGCCCCCCCCCCCCCCCCCCCCCCCCCCCCCACGTATGGTGTTGATGTGAGAGACCAGAAGCACCCACCCACCCACCCACCCAGGCACTACAGTTTGTTAGCTTGTAACAGATGTGGCTGTTTTATTGATAATTTGCTGTGATGTATAAAGATGATTAGCTAATTGCTGAGTGACTGGAAGCCCCAGATCTTTGGAGGGGGCTCAGGAGAATCCTCTGTTTTTCCACGAAGGTTTCGGGCCGTCCCCGTGTGTGTCTCGAGTGTGTTTTACGAGTTCATGTCGGATTTCTGAAGTTTTGTGTCACAATGAGTCTCGTCAGTATATGGTGATTTTTTTTTTTTTTTTTTTGGATGGGAATATACGTTTAATACAAGCACAGAGTAATTCGCTTTACTGTCACAGCACAAGTTGGTAGTGTATAAATCAGTTACTGTTGTCATACGTGTATGTGAAGAATTGCAGTTTAATTAAGTAAAACATGGATCTTGTGGGGGGCACACTGGCTCAGTTCTTAGCATTGTTACCTATTGCCTCCAGGGTTAGAGGTTCAGATCTTACCTATGGCTCTGTGTGCATGGAGTTTTCATGAATGAATTGCTTCCATGTCTTTGAGGCTCCTGTTTCAGTCCATCTAGTCACAGATGCTACTGTGAACTTGTCGGTTAATTTTTTTAGTTCTTTGAAAGAGACATTTCCTAAAATTTGTAATGAATGAAGACTTTGACTGGCAGAATTCACAATGGATTAATGTCAAAATATTTCTCAGTGTTTTCATTTGTTTCCTTCTGAACTGTGTGTGTGTGTGTCTGTGTGTCTGTGTGGCATCGTAACCAGCCCTCCTTGATTGCCTTACCACAACTATCAGCTGACCTCAATTCCCACTCTACCCCAACAGATCATGGCCCAGGGGAAAGGCGCAGGGTCCCCCACCAGTACCAGCAGCGGCCCCCCCAAGGAGCTCAACAAGCTCGATAACATGCTGGGCAGCCTGCAGTCGGACCTGAACCGGCTGGGTGTGCAGACGTTGGCCAAGGGTGTGTGCGGAGCCTGCAGCAAGCCCATTGCTGGCCAGGTGGGGGCGCTGCCTCGAGTCCACGTTCACATTGTGAATATAAAGAGTCCATATGCAGTTTCTGCTACTTTGCTGCCTTGTAGAACTGCAGAGTTGCTTCATATTTGTCATTCCATATGCATGAAAACACAGACACTTTGACCCCCTGGCCCCGCCTGACTTTGCCCTCTGCAGGTTGTCACGGCGATGGGGCGGACGTGGCACCCGGAGCACTTTGTGTGCACGCACTGCCAGGAGGAGATCGGGTCCCGCAACTTCTTCGAGCGTGACGGGCAACCGTACTGCGAAAAGGACTACCACAACCTGTTCTCTCCCCGCTGCTACTACTGCAACGGCCCCATCCTAGACGTGAGTCCGCCACCCGTCCCCTGTCCAGACTAACAGCTAGATGGCGCCACAACGCACAGACAGGTGTTTGAACCTCACCTCAGGTAAAGAAAATGGTGGCTGTCTCCTTCTCCTCCATCTGTCATGCAGGACTGAGTACATTTCTCACCCAGATTTCACCAGCTTTATCATCTCAGAGCTTCTTAATTGATGAATGGTGCAATTTGGTATGGCCTTTCCTGAAAGTGCTGCTGTTTGATGGGGGGCTTTGGTGCAACCCCTCATCTGTGAAATTGTGCAGAAAAGGGCTGCTGGATAGCAGAGGACCCCCATAGAAAAGCTAGAAGCCTGACCCCCAGGCGGGTGCAATTTTATCCCCATGTGTCAGGGAGTAAATATACCGAGATACCGGAGCCTTCGGCTCTGTTTAGATCGCCAGACAGCCTTTGTGATTCATGCATTCATGGGCAGTGATGACATACAGTCCCACACACACGCGCACACACACACACGCACACGCACGCACGCACACACGCACACACACACACGCACACACACACACACGCACGCACACACAGTAATTTCTATTTTCTGCCTTTCCCTGACAAACAGATATACATCCTGTTAAACACGAACACGCATGCATACACATGAAAAGGTGTTTCCTGCTACTCTCTCGAACCCCAGCTCAGGGTAACGTGCAGTGACACCAACGTTGCGACGTCCGTGATCTTTGTGGTGTGAGATTAATGGCGTCAAACTGCTGAGGTCTGATAAATCAGGGCTAGCTGCTGACCCACAGCTCTGGCTGAAGAATAACAGCCCCTGGCTTTTGTCCTTCTCTCAGCATTCTTTCCTGGAGGTTTATTCTGCTCATCCAGCCACTCCTTATCCTCCCTTGACCGTATTCCCATCAAGGCAGTGTTCTGGAATTTTGTCAAATGTGGAAAACATGAGCTAACCTCTGCATTCCAGCTCCTCCTCCCGCTCGGCCTCCACTGGGCCATGCTGCCCTCTGCTGGTGGACAGTTGAGTAACGTGTCCCACAGTTGTGTACTGTACACGGCAGCTAATGGGTCGTGCCACTGTAGCGTATGATGCTGTGACAATGTGCGTTGCTGCCTACAGAAAGTGGTAACGGCACTGGAGAAGACCTGGCATCCGGAACATTTCTTCTGTGCTCAATGTGGGGCCTTTTTTGGACCGGAGGGTAAGTCGTCTTCACTGCCCACCCCCCAATTAGCTAAATCAGGTCACACTCCAAACAGGGAGAAGCCGTGGTCCTGGTTTTCCCCTGCAGTATGCCACATGACACCCGACCGCTTTACCCTTTTCAGCTATTTGCTGAATGCATTATTTTAATTAGTCAGTCAGTCTACTCATCTGTTCCGTTTATCTGTCCATCCATTCCTCTCTCCCTCAGTCCCTTTATCCCACTAGCTCTTAACAAACATTGCATGCTCACGGGTGTGTGTGTGTGTGTGTGTGTGTGTGTGCATATAATTATACATGACATAGTCTGTTTCTGATGTTCCCCCAGGCTTCCACGAGAAAGACGGCAAGGCCTACTGCAGGAAGGATTACTTTGACATGTTCGCCCCCAAGTGTGGAGGCTGTGCTCGCGCCATCCTGGAGAACTACATCTCAGCCCTGAATGCGCTCTGGCACCCTGAGTGCTTCGTCTGCAGGGTGAGGGGGAGCGCGTGTAGCCCGACAGATCCTCGGCGTCGTCGCTGATATCGCGGCGTGTCGTACATTGGCTCTTCGTGTCAGTTCCTTGATGGTCGCCTGGGAGGTATCACTTCCAGGTCAGGATTGCAGCATCGGCTCAGGCGTGATCGCGCTCCGCTAATGGGAGCCGCTCTCCGGTTCTCCCTCTCGTGTCTCCGTTCTGCAGGAGTGCTTCACCCCCTTCGTGAACGGCAGCTTCTTCGAGCACGAGGGCCAGCCGTACTGCGAGTCGCACTACCACAAGCGGCGCGGCTCCCTCTGCTCCGGGTGCCAGAAGCCAATCACGGGCCGCTGCATCACCGCCATGGGCAGGAAGTTCCACCCCGAGCACTTCGTCTGCGCCTTCTGCCTCAAGCAGCTCAACAAGGGCACCTTCAAGGAGCAGAACGACAAGCCCTACTGCCAGACCTGCTTTGTCAAGCTCTTCAGCTAGGGGGTGGCAGAGGGGTGGGCCTGTGTGTCGCAGGGTGACCCCCCCTGCAGCGGGTGAGCCCGGGGTCACCGTGCAACAAGGGGCCGGGGGCGGCTTTTGTGTCGTCTTGAAACGTATTCTAAGTGAGCGCCCTCTGTCTGCCGGGGGGAGGGGGGGAGAGGACCATTCAGATCCAGCGGGTGATGAGGTGTTCCAAAGATGGGGAATGTGAGAATGCTATGATAGTGACGGAGGTGAGAAGGGGCGGAGTATCGCTGATAGAAATGGACATGCACGGTTCTAGCTTCGAGTAGGGGGAGTACGTCTCTGCTCACTGGTTGAGTGTGCATTTTGGGCACTTGGCGATCTTTCAGATGCTTTGCTCGGGTAGGTTTCTAACTGTCCAGACCCTCTTGCGGACCTGTGCAGCCTCGCGACATTCTTTAATGCCATTTAACGCCGTCAGATGGTCCAGATGGAGCCGATTTGAGAGCTTCGCATCACCGTGGAACTGCGTAGACACACGTGTGTGTCTGCGTGACACGGCAGGGGAGGAAGTGCCTCTTTTCGACCGCAGGCTGATCCTGCACTGGCATCAGATATTTGACTCCCAGACGCTCCCCTGAAAGCCTCCTTACTTCTGTTTGTCCAAACAGCAGCGTTTTTACCACAGGGTCTGTTCCATATTCCAGGGTGATGCTTTTCTACAATTTTACTATGGAATTTTAATGGAAAAACACTTCAGAAGCAGAATGAAACGTATGCGAGTATCTACTCTAAGTGCAAAGTTACTCAGATCCAAGCGTATAAATTCTTCAACACAGGCAGGACTACTTGTGTTTTTACTGTGCGCCACGTTCTAAAGGAGCTTTTCATTCTTCTGAACACAGCACAAGGTCCAAGTATGTGAGTGAAATCAAAGCAATAAAAGAATGTAATCTCTCATGCTGCACTGGTGCTGTCAGGCCACCCCTGCACCTCCTGGGAACTCAGTCTCCAGAGCGCTTTAAGCCGTGAAATCAGGGGGGACTTTGGTGACAGTCTCTCTGCTTTGCACTTGCTCTAACAACCACTTCTGGGCCCTACAGTCTCTTATAACAGTCTATGGCAAACGACAACAAAATGTGAATTATTTTTTAATAACATGGGGTGGGTGCTGTGATTTGGGGAATTCCCTTTCAGAACGCAATCAGTGAGCTTCCAACAACAGCAGTGAGTTCAGCAAAGTAACCTTTCATTTTAACTCGTAATTTCACATGTACGTGTTCAGAAAGCTTCAGAAAATGATCTTTTTCTGTAATCTTGTTAAATTATGCCTGTAGCTAATATATTTAATTTTTAATGGAGAACCACTTGGGAATATTCACAGGGAGTAGGAACCTCTTGTTCTACCTTCTGTAGAAATTGGTTGCCGTGGTGATGGTTGAGACATCACTGCATGTTTTCTCCTACGATTCTCTGTTTACTTGTGATATTTTGTTTTACTGTCTTACTCTCCTCCTGATAAGAGAAAGTCATACTGGAGCAACACTGCTGTTTTTTTTTTTTTTTTTTTTTTAACTATTTTATCGAGTCTTAAACTTTCGATTCAGGCATTTAATCTAATTTCCTCATTATTTTCATATAAGAAAATTGGAAAGCCTTTTCTGGTCCCTTCTCCATGTGAAATTAACAATCTGAAATGCAGTATTTTAATGTGGCAAAGTTTTTAATACCAAGCCAGTCAAGAAATGGAAATCACTGGCAGATTTACTGCTGTTGGGGGGGAGCCATTACTTTTTTTGTAAGTAGTGAAAAAAGCAAACGTGCCAAAATTTCAGTGCAATGTCTGTGACACTGTGCAGCTGGCTGCCAGCGGACTGGTCAGGCCATAACGATGTAAGCAGGTCAGTGGTAGGCCCAATCTTGGCAGATTTCCATTTGGTTTTGTTAGTCCACTGGAAGTCATAGAGCAGGAATCCTTTCAAAAGCATGGCCTGCCTGTTAGAACTCAGAGTCCCCTCATTGTTTTTCTGGATATAACGACGGGGGAGCTCTCCTCGCTTTCAAAGTATTAACACAGAATGACATACTGGCACATTCAGCATGCAGCAGCGTGAACCTGAGATGTCCGACATCCATTCAAACGCTGGAAAGGGTGTAAAGAGCAGAGGCCACGAGGGGACAGCCTCAGAATACCTGCATCTTTTAATGACTGTCTGAGGGCAGAACCAAGGCGCCAGAGACCTCCAAACCACAGCACTCTCGTACACTGGGTAGCTTCCGAGGCTTTATCCTTTTATGTTCCTGTACCAGGGCAATTTCTAAAAAGGTCCTCTGGTGTTATATTATGAAACTGCTTGTTTTAGGACTGATTTTTAAGTTTTTGGTTTGTTTTTTTTTCCTTTAAGCTCCCGATAATTTTTGGAATTTCTTTAAGCCTTACCTTTACAGTTTACCTTTAAGATGTTGCTATAAGTTACATGAATTAACTTTATTGATTTGGTTCTCTTTCGTTTATCTCGCCTAGAGGCCAATTGTATGAGCCTTTAAAAATGAAATGTAGTCAATTGCAATCACTGACTTTTCATTTTCTGTGATTAACTCAATAAAAACAAGCTTTTTGGTACCAGTTTGCACTTGGTGTTTTATTTTCAGACAGCAACCGTACTTTATTTCTTAAACATGCTCAAGTTTAAAAGCTGAAAAATTTTGTAAAACCTGCATTTAAATAAACGCAGTGCATGGGTCCCTGATCAGCAGATGGACCACCTTTAAGGCAGTACATTTTGTGTAATACCCATCCATTCATTTTCCACCACTTATCTGTGTCTGGGTCACGGGGGCAGCAGTCTAAAATAAGCAGAGATGCCCAGACCTCCCTCTCTCCAGCCACCTGCACCATCCTTAGTCTGCCCCTCCTGTGGGACCAGTTTGTCCTCGGAGAGCAACTGCCCCAATAACATAGCTCCTAGGATCAATAAGACACTCGAACCCCTCAAACATGCTGAGATGGTCCACACTATGGTCCAACAGAATACTCTAACAGCACTAGCGCAAGTGGACTTCAATGGAAATATGATGTTTACATTCTTTACGTATACATATTCATACAGGGGGAGAAAAAAATAGGAGAAACCCTTAATTTATTAGTATCAAGGAGTAGGGCCACCCTTTGCCTTTGGAAAAACCTGAAGCTTTCTTGGAACGTCATCATATAAATCCTCCACTGTACCTAGTGGAATATTGGAGCTTTCTTCAAGAGAAGCACAGTTTTTCTGAGGTGGTAGAAATTTACTTTCTGCTCTGCACACTAGAATTACTGATAAAGGTTCTCCGATGCTCATAAAGACAAGCTTATTTTACCTTGGCTCCTTCTGACGACAGCCATTGGATATATTGTCTAATAATGAATATTTCGCGAATGAAGCAAAAAAAAAAAAATCACACGTTTCTATTTACTGTTTGAGATGATTAAAAGCCTCTTCTGAATTAATTTAATTAATTTAAAGCTGAATACCCGGTATTATAGCCTTAGGGCGAATTGATGTTTGCATTAGGAGGTGGGCGTAAACATCTTTCTGATGAGCTTAAACCCCAAAGGCTACTTAATTAATCAGCAGCATGATGCCTCCTCCCAAAGTAAAAGAAATGACTTAACGACTCCGGAATTAGATTTTATCAAATTTTCTCAGGGTCCTGAATCTGTAAGACACAGAAGGAGAAGGGGCAGCCTAAACTTAAGGATCGATCTAAAACATCAAAACATATTCTACACCACGCGTCCAGAAATTATATAATTAAAGTGTTCGTGATTTGCACTAGTGATGAACAAAGAAATATCCCTGACATAAATGCAAAAAGGAGAAGGGGGGGGGGGGAAAATAACATTTCCGTCACTACTGGCTGGCCATGTGCTTTCTTTACACACATCAGCAACGACTACGTGGCTATGGCGTATTTAACCCGGAAGTAAAAAATTTAAACAGTAATTAACCCGGAAGTGATTCGGCGAGTTCTTCCTAGATCGACACCGGCAAGATGGCGGCGGACACGCAGGTATGAGTGTGGCTTAATTTAGGAATCAGGTTCTGTCTTTCCTCGCTGAATGTTTCCACCGTGGAAATAATCATAGTCAGCTTTTTGCCCCTAAAAAGTAAGCGTGGGGAACGTTAATTTTTTGCCGCTGTATGTGAATAAAGTAAATGGACAATGTTTCTTTTTAGCAGTGAGAAAGGAAAATGGGAGGCTGTGCTTCTGTAAAAGCTGCTCACAAGTGCAAACACTTCAAGATGGTGTCTTACTAGAACTCCGAGTCATTAAATGAGAAAAATGTAAAATAAATAGAAAACAAATATGTACAGTTTGTCGAATGCTGTACAAGTTCCACTTGTTACAAAATAATATTTTTGATATACTCAACTTAAGAGAGAGTCTTAGAAAAGCAATCACGTTATACTGAAGGCTGATTCACTAGTTAAGCAGAGTTTTATTATCGGCAGCCAACTCATTCTAGCTGTGACACTTATGATGAAGTGTACTGCTTGCCCCTAACAGGTAATTAAGTCGTGGAGGGAAACTGCAGTAGTTAAAAGCGTCCACAGTAAATGCACTGATCCCTCTTTCTCATAAATAAATAAATGGCTTTGTCATATCGCTTGATACGAGTGTACAAGTGAGCGAAGTGTTGTGTGCAGATTCACCAGCAGCTGTGCAGCGTCAGAGTGAGGTGTGTGATGCCATGCTATAATAATATGACTGAACGCATGGCGTGTTCGATTATATAAATGGCATGACCGTGTAGTGTTGTTTGTCCCCCGCAGGTTTCGGAGACTCTGAAGAGATTTGCCCAGAAAGTGACCACGGCTAGTGTGAGAGAGCGCAGGGACGTGCTTGAGGAACTGAGGCAGTGTGTTGCTGGAAAAAGTGAGTTTGGAGACCACCTCTCTGAACCTTAAGGACATCCCCAGAGGGTATCCTGAAAGCACAGACATGTTATCCATCTAATTGGAAGTAGGTCAGTTTGGCCAAAAATGCCATGAATTGTGTGGTGTGGCAGTTAAGGAATTGGATTTGTGACCCTGAGGTCATTGGTTCCTTCCTTTGTAGCAGCCCTCTTGTACCTTCATAAAACTGTTTTCCGCGAGCACAGGTCTCGTTAGCAGTGATGTGATGACGTCATTTCCGGTTTCAGATTTGCCTGAGCCAGCTGTGAAGGGGCTTTGCAAACTCTTCTGCCTTGCACTCCACAGATACAGGTTTGCAGTGCCATATCGATAAGCTCGGTCATCCACCGTTTATTTAGCTGTTTTTTTTCCCCCCTGCAGTAGTGAGTGTCTGGTCTAGGAATCGTTTCATAATCTGTACCCTGTACAGAGCACAAGACCTTCACTGGGGCAGCCGCGCATCTTCATTTTCACAGTAAATAGTTGGTTGATAAGCATACAGACCACTCACTCACAAAGCCAGGGGTTTCTGAATCATCCCCTATGGCTCTATCGCGGCTACTGGCTGTAGGCCTCCGAACCAGTTTCTGTAGCTGACCTGGGAGCAGTACAGTATATGTTATTTTGATTTCTCCATGTCAGCTGGGGAGAGCGATTCCTAAATTTAAAGTCATATGGTAGGATTTACTTAATACCAAAAGAACACAAGTGTGTGTTCCTTTGGCTTGTGGGACTGTTGATGTGATACTTGGAGTTAAATGATGCTTTATAGATATAATATGTTTTTAGCAGGGTGCACACATGCATGTTTCTGTGCGTGCGTGCGTGCGTGCGTGCGTGTGTGTGTGTGTGTACACAGATGAAAGTCTCACTCTCTGTCTGTTCCTCCTCAGGGATGCTGCTTCTCGCAGAGCCTTGCAATCTGTCATCAGCACCCTGGCTGTTTCCCAGCCTGCCGTCACAGCAACCAGCCTCCTGCACTGCTTGCTTAACAGTGGGGTCATCAGCAAGACCGGGGTGCCAAGGTAAGGAGATGCATGGGCTCAGGAGACAGAGTGTGGGTGAAGATGATCTTTGTAAACACTTTCTGACTTGTTTTCTTGTTTAGCTGGTTGCCTATGTAGGGTGTGAGCAAATAGCTTTTAGAGGTTTAAATGGAGTAGGAATTCTTGCACATGGTAACTTATTTCTGGGGCTTTAGGATTGAGTAAAGCATACTATAGGTGTGGTTTGCCCTGTCAGTCACTTTTTTAATCCTCTTCACACTGGTTACTCTGGTTCCTTAAATTTGGTGCCTTGTGCTGGTATCCTCAGTCCATTTATATTGCTGACATTTTGTGCAATAAGAGAGAAATGAATACAGATGAATTGACCTTGTGATGGTGTTTGTCTGTATCAAACCTACCCAGTAAGGGCACGGCCCCTGCGGCCTCCATGGGCCTGTCCTGGACCTGTCTTCTGGTGCGGGCTGTGTTCCCCACCCCGGAGAGCAGAGAGGGCCCCACCTGGAAGAAACTGGTGTGTACCTGAGCTGTGAATGTTACCTCCTTCCTGAAAACCTCTCAACAATTATGACTTTTATGAAGAAAAACAGAATAAATACTGTTCTCTTTCCTGCAGGAGAGGGTTGGTTGGTTGGTTAGCGGCCCAGTACCTCAGGGATTTGCGTTGTTGCCTTGGCTTTACGTGATGGACAGCAGTTGGTTTTGATGGTCCAACTATGGACCAAAGATCACAGGAAGCTCAAAACTAATTCATGGATTTATTGCCCTGGTGGTTCATAGGACTTACTGAGTGCTGTGATGTTTACTACATGAGAAGGGCCGCCCCTCACCGCCTCTGTTTACTTTTTATCTGCTTTCCAAAGGTTTGTGTCCACTGGCTGTAGTAGGACACAAGTCCACTGGGAAGGTGGTGCCCTTTGCACACAGATGGGTGAACGGAAATGAATGGGCCTCTGGGGAGCCGTCTGACCTCATCTTCCCTTGTCTGCAGGTGGAGGTGCAGAGCCTGATGTTGGCTGAGGTGGTGGGTGGGGCCCAGAGTAATGCCCTCAAGTCTGCCCTCAAGAGCCTCAACCGACTGTGGAAGGAGGTGAGTGGTAGCAGGGCTTTAGCCCCGGGGGGGGGGGGGTTGAGACAGAGGCTCTTTTTGTTCATTTGTTTTGTTGCCGAAGATTCCACGCAATAAACTTCAGTAGTGCCGTCTGTCGGATGTTCGTTTAATGTATGTGGGATTTTGCCAGTCTTTTTCCGGATAAAACTGAATTCCTTGCCGGCTGTGTCTGAGTGGCCTGAGCCTCTGCAGTTGAGGCTACCCATCAGCACCGTGTGTCGGCCCTTTTCCCAGAACCCTGGACTGGCCAACAAGTACCTGAGTACCCTACTGAGTCTGGACCAGAACCCGAGTTCGCTGGCTCTTCTTGGTGTGTGTGTGGACTTCTGCGCAGCCCAGAAGGACGTGAGCACCGTCGAGAAGCACAAGGTACGAGCCGGTCCGCCCCCAGCTACCCGTGCGCTCTTGGCCTCCTCGCCCAGCGTGTGTGACGCGATCCGGCTTGTTTTTCATCCCCAGGGTGCCCTGCTGGATCTTTACCTGAAGACTGTTTTGATGAGCAAGAGCAGACCACCTCGGCACATCCTGGTGAGTCCCGTGGGGGGTGTTTGTCGGGGGCGGGGCTTGTAGTCACAGGCCCATTAAGATTGGTGCTGATCTATGTCCGCAGGAGAAGAGTGGCTCCGTGCTGCGTCACGTGACCCACAGCGACTTCCGAGAACAGCTGCTGCCTGCCCTGCAGAAGGCCATGCTGCGCAGTCCGGAGCACGCCATGCAGAGTGAGCCACGTGTGCACATGCTGTCCTACGTTTTGGCGCACACACACACACGTGTGTTCATGAATGCTTGTACACAGAGTTGCTCTGAATCAGCTCTCTCGCTCTATCCCGCCAGCCATTTCCTGTCTGCTCGCCTCTGTGACCCTTGACCTTAGCCAGTATGCCCTGGATATTGGGAAAGGCCTTGCCGGTAAGTCCCGGGGCTCACTCGTGCATGTGCATGCTTCCCGGACGCGGCTGGAGCGTGTGTGTGACCCTGCTGCGACGTGTTCCAGGTCAGCTGAAGGCCAACAACCCCCAGCTGGCGGAGGAGGCTGTACGAGCCATTCAGCACCTGGCCCAGCAGTGCAGCGACCCCGGCGCCGTCCAGGATGTTGTCACGCACCTCTTCAACATCCTGGGAGGTCAGCGGTCCCCCCCGGCATGTGACATGTCCCCATCTGGACTGGGGTAGCGAGGTCTTCACTCTCCCGTTTGAGGGCTTTACGTTTCCGTTTTCCCTCTTGATGGCAGGGTCTGAGGGGAAGCTGACGGTGATCGCCCAGAAGATGAGCGTGCTCTCAGGTAGCTGGGCCTCATTGTATGTCCACGTTTTCGTAATTGCGATCGGGACCCCCCACGGAGTTGACACTGTGCCCCCACCCCAGGTATCGGCGGCTGCAGTCATCACGCACTGTCCGGAGCCTCCAGCCAGGCCCTGAGCGCCACTGTTACCCTGCTCTTCATCCCCTACCTGCAGCAAGAAGGTAAAAGCGGGGATCACTAAACTAGATATATAAAAAAAAAACTGTAGAAATACAGTGGCCAGAACAGGTCAAAAAAAATAAACAAAAACATCTTCATAGAAACTCAACGCGCAAGAAAGTCAAAATAAAAAGACGATTGGATCAGCTTTCCCATGGGCCGATATTTAAGACTGTTATCGATAGCGGAGGTGAAAAGTGGAATCGAGCCATCCGTAGTTAAAACACTACAGGTAGCTGCTTGATCTGAATTGCTTTAGTAAATTAAACCATGTAAATATTTATTTAAAATCTGAAAATTGAAAGCTTGGCATAAATCGGTCAAGTGAGCGGCCTGCTGGCTGTGGGATCCGCTCTGGATATGGAGCCGACCGTGATGGTAAAGCTGGCATAGTAGGTGGAGGTCCGTCTGCTTCACTGCCAGGAATGCAGAGCTACAGTCTGGCCGTGTGTCTTACTGTGGCTCGCTGATTAGCTGGGAGTTTACTGGTTATTCCAAGAATGAAGGTGTGGCGTGGGTGTGTTCTCTCGTGACCTGCCATGCGGTGTTTCCCCTACGAGGTTTAATGTTTTCACAGCCTTGCCTCAGTCGTTCTGGTGGTGACGGGAAAGTCGTGTGCGCGGGTGGGGTGTCTGCAGGAAAATGGAGGTGGTGGTACGTGCCAGAGCTCACCTCGTACGCTGTACTGCTCCCGGTTGCTGCATTTACACTTGGCTTATGAGATATCCCCCTGGGAGCTCGAGCCCCGGAGCGCCTGCTAAATCACTGAATGGCAGGCAGGTGGTCGGTGTGTTTGTGCCGCTCCTTCCCGGCGACACATATTTCATGGTGTGTTCTGAGTTCTGCTTGCCATGCTGTACTTAGTCTACTTGTTATAAAGTCTCTGTTGAATACGGGTCAGAATGTATTGTTTGCCTCCCAAAGTATGATGCAGGTGTCACATGGGGTTCCGAATTCTGGAACATAACAATGCCTCTTTGGTTTGTGGGTCGATCCTCGAGGGAACCTTTGGGGCTCTGGCTGTAACTGATCACCATAAGCTCCCTCTGGGTCCCCTTGATTTTCTCACGCACGGCATTTTTGGTCTCCTCCCGTGTCCCCCTCACCCCACAGTTCACGAGGGTACACTTGTGCACGCGGTGGGCGTACTGTCACAGTGGAGTGGGAAACTGACCGTGGAAGTACCACGCCCCCTAGTGGACTGGTTGAAGAAGGCCTTCACACTCAAAGTCACCACCTCTCCGGTGCGCCACGCCTACCTCCAGGCCATGCTGGGGGCCTTCAGAGGTCAGTTCCCTCCTCCCGGTCCTGTTATCCTGGTTCTCACTTTGACCGACTCATGGAAGTGTCTGTGAATTTCTCGGTGAATGTCATAATGGCGAAACCTAAGACTCAAAGCCCCTACCCATAATTCCTTGCGCAAAGCAATCTCTTTTGGCCTTTTCAGGTGATGCTCTGCCCCAGGCCGTGGAGCTGGTGCCCCTCTTGGTGCAGACGGTGGAGAAGGCTGGAGCTCTGAACTCCCAGCAGGCTTTGCTCACGGAAGGAGTGGCCGCCGCCGTGCTGCTGTGCTGCCTGTCTCTGCAGGACACACTGACGGGTACTTGCTGTAGTCAGGGTGGGGTCTGCTGTGGTGCTGAAAGGTGGGGCACTGGTCACATTTGAACTCGTGCTCGTGTTTCTATAGATTCAAAGATGGCTACTTTTTGGAACCTGATACTGGATGAGAAAAAACCGTTATTCACCACAGAGAAGTTTCTCTCGCAAGCCAGCGAAGAAGGTGGGTCTCACACCATTCTGCGTGCCCAGTAAGATGTGTGTGCATCTACATTCATGTTTAATGCTACCAGAGGGCTGTGTTTGATTGGTTGACTTCCCCTGGCCCGCACCCCAGCCCTGTGCACTGTGCTGCAGCTCTGTGAGAGGCTCTTCCTGGACCACGCCCACAGGCTCACCAACAGCAAATCCCAGTGAGTGTCCGCCCACCTGTCCGTGCGTATCAGTCTCTTTCTGCTTCTCTCCCTGGGGCTCTGAGGCGTGTCTGGAGGGCAGGGAATGTAAGGCCTTTGAAACCGCTCGCCCTTCCAGGATGTTCCACCATGCGGCAGTGGCGGCGCTGCTGTCGCGGAGCTGGCGTGTGCGGAAGCGGGCACAGCAGACGGTGAAGAAGCTACTGTCCTCGCTGGGCAGCTCCGGCCTGGCGCACGGCCTTTTGGGGGACCTGCGGGCGGTGGTCAACTCGCACAAGGTGAGGGGAGGTGGCCGCGAGGTTCCCGCCTCTTTCTGATACCCGATACCGGACGTCTGTGATGCAGCCTCGTGGTTAAACCTACATTGCCGCTGTGCCCAGGTGCTGCCCCCCGACACGCTGCTCACGGAGACAGGTGAACTCTCAGAGCTGGGCCGCACCTACACCCCACCACGCATCCTGCAGGAGGCGCTGTGCACCATCTGCTCTGCCGCCACCCTGCAGGACGACCCCGCGGAGGCTGAGCGGCTGGCGGCCGAGGTCCTCATCGTCGCCCACCACCCCTCCATAGGTTAGTCCGGCCTGGCCTTGATGTATAGAACGTGGGGTTTCTGTCCCGTTCCCAAACCTTCTGGTTTGAGCACGAAATTTTATCATTTAAAAAAAAAAGTCAGCGTCTGATCCAAAAGTGTCCCAGTCAGCACTGGAGTCACACTTGTGGTAGCATAGTAGTGATGTTCTGTGCCCAAACACCCCATGAATTATGTGGTTTCTGGGCTGTGATTGGACAGTTCCGTCTTGTGATGTGTGCAAGCCCCGCCCTCTGTGCCCCTGCTATCCGGAATGACCACCCTCCATCTCCTGTACCCCACAGAGGCAGCTCGTCCGGGGCTGTGGCCAGTGCTACTGTCACACATGAAGGTTGATGCCACTGAGTTTGTCAACAATAACGTAGAGGCCATCCTGCCCCGCATCCTGAATGTTGATGCCAGCAACCAGGTGCGAGAAACGAAATGAAATTTGTCCGGTGTAATTACTATTCAGAAACATTACAAATGATTTAAGTGAATTTCAGTTGTCAAAGACAAAAATCCAAGCTAGTGTGATGACGATATTAATAATCCCAAAGTTCATTACTGCTAAATTACGGAGCTGCATCATTGATGTAGGGACCCGCGGGCTGTAGGCGGGATCTCATTTAAGCTGCCGTTCGCCTGGTGTCCAGCAGGCGGCGCAGAATGCGGTTGGCGCCCTGTGCATCCTGTCCCCAGACAAGCTGCTGCCCCGCGTGGTGGCACGGATCACCGAGCGGCTGTCTGAGCCCGCACTGCTGCAGGTCACGAGGGAGGAGTACGCCATTATGCAGACCCCCGAGGGGGAGCTCTACGACAAGAGCATCATCCAGAGGTAGCGACTGTGGGGTGGGGGGGGGGGGGCGGCTGGGTAACTCACAGGTTAGAGTCAGGAAAGGTTGTGGGTTTAAGTCTCTGGATGCACCTGCAAGCAAGATACTTACAGTAAACCTCGAGTGATCATTAATTTACTAATAATGATGCATGTTTTATGGATAGAAGTCAGAAAAAGTTAGTGTGTGTATATATAATACGTGTTTTGTACATACATAACGATACACATCAATGAGGCATGTTGCTTCTGCCCTGGAGCCTTTAAGGCAGCAAATGGCTGACTAACAGACTAGGATTCTAGTTCTTCCTTCCGACTGTCTCCCGGCAACATGAGAGGCCATCTCCAGCTCATCCTCCTCCTCCTCTGTAGCGCTCAGCAGGAGAGCACCAAGAAGGGCAACCTGAAGAGGGAGAATAAGGCATACTCGTTCAAGGAGCAGATCATCGAGCTGGAGCTCCAGGAGGTGAGGCTTCCTCCGTCTCTGTCACCACAGTTTGTTTCTTTGCCCGTACCTCTTGGGTTTGGGAGTTCAGTTCCTGCCTCTGTGTGTGTGTGTGTGTGTGTGTGTGTGTGTGTGTGTGTGTGTGTGTGTGTGTGTGTGTGTGTGTGTGTGTGTGTGTGGTTTGCGTGTTCCCTACGTGTTTGTACGCTGTCCTCTGTGCACCTCGCTTTCCATCCTCAGTCCAAAAATAATGCAGTTAGATGAACTGCTGTCTTGAAATTGCCCCCCAGCGCGTGTGTGTGTGGCGAGTGTGTGTCCTGTCATGGGTGGGCCGTGCCCTGACTCCTGTCCTGTGTATCCTAAGATTGACTTCATGTACTGCTGGGGTCTTAAACCAGATCCAGCCCTGTAGATGGCATAATGCGACTCCTTACACGTTTATAATTTACAGTTAAGGTCAGTTGACAATCCCCCTACCCCCCCTTCTCAACTAGTTAGTGTGCAAATTGTTTATTAGCTGTTTAGAGAGGAGCTGAGCAGCTGGAAGAAAAAAAAAAAAACAACAAAATGATGGTGGTAAAGTTGGCGAATTAGCAAAGTGTGCAGCCAGTTGGTTAGCCTGACGTTTTTCGTTGTTGAATATACCTTGAAGTGGGTGAGATTGGGACACTCAGAAGGACAAACTCTGGGTACTAGAGATGAGGATGCTGAATGTCAGGTGGTTCTCAGAGGCTAGCGGGCCGTGTAGTGATGGCACTCTGTGGCCACAGACGGGAGCTTGTACTGAGACCCCCCCCCACTGTCTGTTTCAGGAGCTCAAGAAGAAGAAGGGCATCAAGGAGGAGGTGCAGCTGACCAGCAAGCAGAAGGAGATGGTGCAGAGTCAGCTGGAGAAAGAAGCAGCCATGCGCAGACGTCTGCGAGAGGTGGGTGGCTTTGGTGTGGATGTAGAGACTCGTGCACCTTCCCATGATCCTCCTGCCCCCTATACATCTGGATACACATCCCAAGTTCTCACCTTCAGCTGGAGGACGATCTGAACGCCACCGTGCACCTGCTGGGGGCGCTGCTGACCCGTAGGCCGCCTCGCCTCTCCTGGTACCTGCCCGGGGTCCTGCAGATGCTACTGCCCCTGCTGCACTCGCCCCTGGCAGCGCCCATCTTGCGTCAGCCCTTCCTGGACATCGGAGTTTGCCTGATGTCCAAGGAGCGGCGTCACCTTGGTAACCAGGCCGCAGCAATGGTTATGTCCGTAAAGGTCTTCCCAGGGAGTGTTAGATGGGCGAGGCACCAATACTCTACAGTTATTCCGGGTCACCGGTTCCCCTGTACGGCGTGCGAAGAGTGCCACCCTGCCTCGAGGAGGCTGTCCGTAAAGATGGTGCTGTAGCCAGAACGTCATTGCTCATAATGTGTAGCCCATCCCCCACCTTGGGCATGCTTCCATGACAGCAGGTGTTTCTTTACCTCACGTACCCGGATGTTTACTGTGTGAATCTGTCCACATGCCAGCCGTGCTGGTGGGGCAGGTGACCTTGCGCGTTCTGAAACCGGAGTGCCCCCTGGAGGAGTCGTGGTGCCAGGAGGATCTGGGAGTGGCCACACAGCGCACGGTCCTGCTCCTGCACAGCCACACCGTGCCGCGCCGGGACGCCAAGCACGGTGATCTTAAAGTTTCATTTCCTGCTTATTTTGTCCGGGGGTCACGTGACAGATTATAACCAGTAGGAATGTGGTTCCCCACAGACGTTGCACCCCTGTCTGCTCCGGCCTTCTCCTTCTGCTTTCCCCTGCTGCATGCTGTCCTGAGCCAGACCGCCACCACCAGCGACCAGCTGGAGACCACGCTGGTCCAGGCGCTGCAGGTCATCAACGAACACGCCCAGCTCCGCGCCCGCGCTGACAGTGATGACCTGCTCATCGATGAGGTGTGGGCTTCCTCCTTATTCCTCTCTTGCGCGTCCTCATCTGTCTTCCAGAAACTTAACTATCAGGAAATGCCCCACAAAGACGCGCCAAGGTAAAGGGTTACCGTGCAGTTGAGTTGAAGTGTATCAGAGTTTCTCGTTTGTTTTTGTGGTTCTCAGTATGGCCCAGAAATGCTGCCCCGTGTCAACATGCTGCTGCTGCTCACTAAGGTCATCGCCACTGGCGCCCCCCGGCTTCAGGTATGGGTACTGCGATCGACGTTCTAAACTTACTAAGCTGTCATTCACTATGTCTGCTTCATGAGAAGTCGGGATCTTTTACAGAGTGGATTCTGAGAACAGGTTGTGTGTCTGTCCCAGGTTCTGGCCTCTAGCTGCCTGACCTCCTTGTGTGCCAGTGCTGGGGGAGGCAAAGGCTGCACTCTGGCTGACCAGGCTGAGGTCGATGTGCTGCTGCAGGCCCTGCTGTCACCCTGCTTCTCTGTGCGGGACGCTGCCCTCCGGGTGAGTGCTGTTGGGAAGGGGTGTGTGTAATGTTCTGGGGGGTGTGGCTTGATGTTTGGGTATGACATTGGGCTATTACTAATTGACAACCCCCGCGCCTCAGGGACTGCTCGAATTGGAAATGGCCCTGCCCACGGACAGATCAGACGACGTGGGTCTCAACGTGCTGCGCAGGCTGTGGGTGGCTCGCTTCGACCAGGAGGAGGAGGGCCGTGCCCTGGCTGACAAGTGAGTGGTGGCGGAGGGGCAGAACATCCTGGAGCCGATGGCTGTTAGTACTTAGTGAGGGCAACTGCAAATGAGCTGAGAGAATAGATGAATAACAAACCCCTGTGGGGCTGTAATCACCTGCCCTGTCCTAGACATATTGTGTTCTTTGGTACTATAATACCCAGCAGTCCTTGTGGCTCTTGGTGACCTTTAACCTAGAGCATCAAGCCTGTGATGACCTAGGTTCCCCTCTCCCTCCCTGCGAGCTCAGGCTGTGGCAGTCTCTGTACCTGGAGCTGGTGCCAGAGCTCTGTAACCTGCTAATTGCCGACGTGACCCATCATGAGGAGGCGGTCCGTGCCGCCGTGGCTGACGCCCTGTCTAGCGCTGTGAGCAACTACCACGGACAGGCCCCTGCTGTGCTGGCTCGGCTCATTGAGCTGTACCAACAGAGGCTCTATGTGAGTTACCCCACCCCACCACTGGGGGCAGTACGTCACACTTCCTACCTGAATTCTGTTGTTGTCACAGAACAGGCCCAATTGTAAAATATTTAAAATGTGCATAATATTACAGTCTCTTTGGTGATGTTTGTGGTAAACATTATCTGGAGACTGGAGGCCTTTGTTTATGCACCCTTGTCGGTTTGTCAACTCCACAGAGACCCCCTCCTGTTCTGGATGCCCTCGGTCGAGTCATTTCTGAAGCCCCACCTGACCAGTGGGAGGCAAGGTAAAAAAAAAATTTAAAAAAAAAAATAGGAAGAGATTTCCAGTCTTGGTCTCATGTTTGGACTAAGTCCCTCTGAAAATTGCAGCTTAAATGTGAGATTTAGGCATGAAGCAGTTGGTTATTTACTATTGTGAGAACCCTGCCTCAGGTGAATAATGGCTGAGTTGGAATCCCGCTCTTCATCTTAAGTAGATGGCAATATTATATTTGGGCCCAAAATTCCTCAACCATATACTGTATAAACATACATGATAGCAGACAGCGAAAGCTGCAGTGGGTGGGATTTATCTAGCGCTGTCAGCCATTTCCCAATGGGGTTTACCCAATGGGAGGTGAGCTGTAGAAATCCCACCCACAGCATGTATCTGTGTGCGAGAGTCTCTCCTTTGATTCCCGCCCCAGGTGTGGCATCGCCTTGGCCCTGAACAAGCTGGCACAGTACTTGGACGAGTCCCAGGTGACCCCCCTCTTCCTGTTCTTCGTTCCCGAAGCCCTGAACGATCGGCACCCAGAGGTGCGACGCTGCATGCTGGACGCTGCGCTGTCCGCCCTCAACGCTCACGGCAAGGTACACCCAGTGGATGGCTTTTAGAACGGCCGTTCCTGTATGAACCACAAGCACTCCGTCATAATCGTAATAATCATAATAACTGAATTAATAGTGTTAATATTATTAACTAAAAATTCTGCTTTGTCCTTGGATAAGCAAACAAATACAATAGAAAATTGCAGTGTATTCTGTGTAGTTTCGATGTGGTGCTTAGTTTTCCCTGCATTTTGTTTGTGCGTTTGTTTGTGTCTACAGGACAACGTGAGCTCCCTGCTCCCTGTTTTTGAGGAGTTCCTGAGGAACGCCCCCCAGGATGCCAGCTACGACTCCGTGCGCCAGAGCGTGGTCATCCTCATGGGCTCCCTGGCCAAGCACCTGGACAAGAGTGACCCCAAGGTCAAGCCAATAGTGGCCAAGCTCATCACAGCCCTGTCCACGCCCTCCCAGCAGGTAGGTCCCCTTGGAAGGTATGCCCCC
Source organism: Gymnarchus niloticus (assembly GCA_009936485.2). NCBI lineage: Eukaryota > Metazoa > Chordata > Actinopteri > Osteoglossiformes > Gymnarchidae > Gymnarchus > Gymnarchus niloticus. The sequence continues at coordinate 523,219 of JAACJT020000034.1, forward strand.
TAGTGTTGGAATACAGCCATTTCATGTGACACTCGCTGGCAGTGGAGCTCAGGATTAATTTAGTCCTAAAGCCCTCCAGTTTTGGGCCAGGGGACAGAGCAGAGGTTCGGGGTCCATTTGAGGCCTCATTCGCATCCCCTTCCAGGTCCAAGAGTCGGTGGCCAGCTGCCTGCCCCCGCTGGTGCCAGCCATCCGAGAGGACGCGGGGGGGATGGTGCGTAAGCTGCTGCAGCTGCTCCTGGAGAGCGACAAGTATGCCGAGCGCAAGGGTGCCGCCTACGGGCTGGCCGGCCTGGTCAAGGGCCTGGGCATCTTGGCACTCAAGCAGCAAGACATCATGACCACTCTGACGGACGCCATCCAGGACAAGAAGAATTTCCGCCGACGGGAAGGTCAGTGCCATGCCACTGGCCTTTTTCCCAATTTATTTATTTTTTTTCCCTCTCCCTAGATGTGTATTTTTCTGCCCCCCCTCCTGTGTAACACTACGCTGTGTGTGCGCCTTTCAGGGGCGCTCTTTGCCTTCGAGATGCTCTGTAACATGCTGGGGAAGCTCTTTGAGCCTTACATCGTTCACGTCCTACCCCACCTGCTGCTCTGCTTCGGCGATGGAAATCAGTATGTCAGAGAGGTGAGAGGCCCGGCCCCCTCTTTCCACCCTTGTCCCTCCCATCCTCGTCCTCATGCACTCACCCTTCTGCCCACCGCCAGGCTGCGGACGACTGTGCCAAAGCCGTGATGAGGAACCTCAGTGCCCACGGTGTGAAACTGGTGCTACCATCTCTGCTGGTGGCTCTGGAGGAGGAGTCCTGGAGGACCAAAGCAGGTACTCTGTTCCACGATACAATGGGAAACTGACACTCTTCTTGCCTCAAATGGGCTGACTGTGCTCCTTTTCCTCAATCCCATTTTCAATTTTGTTTGTTTGTTTGTTTGTTTGTTTTTCCTCTTTTCTCATACATATTGTATGTTAGGAATCCAGCACGTAACATGTAGATGTAAAAGCGCCCGCTTAGGCAGATTGGCAAGTGTCCGTACGTGGATGTGTGAGACGAGTGAGGTGGCATCTCTTGTCCCCGCAGGCTCTGTGGACCTCCTGGGTGCCATGGCCTACTGTGCCCCCAAGCAGCTGTCCTCCTGCCTGCCCAGCATTGTGCCCAAGCTGACAGAGGTGCTGACCGACTCCCACGTCAAGGTGCAGAAGGCGGGCCAGCAGGCACTGCGCCTCATCGGATCGGTCATCCGCAACCCCGAGATCCTGGGTGAGGCGTCGTCCGTGCGGTCCTGCCAGCCCCACCCACCCAAAATGTCTGAGCCTACAGTCGGCGTGACCTCGCAAGCATGTCCCTAGCTCTCATTTCATTGTGCGATTTGGCTGTGTGACGCTGAAGTCCCGCCCCTGACGCAGTGAGCGATGTGTCCTTGGTGTGCCCCCCAGCCATCACCCCCATCTTGCTGGACGCACTTACGGACCCCTCTCACAAGACGCAGCACTGCCTGCAGACGCTGCTGGATACCAAGTTCGTGCACTTCATTGACGCCCCCTCGCTGGCGCTCATCATGCCCATCGTCCAGCGTGCCTTTCAGGACCGCTCCACGGACACCCGCAAGATGGCCGCCCAGATCATTGGGAACATGTACTCGCTGACTGACCAAAAGGTGTGTGGCCGTCCCTCGCAGACCCGGGGCGTCACCTGTGCCGATGAACATCCACGTGTTTCTATGGCGATTATAGCACGCCATCCTCTGAGTGTTACGACAGGCTAATTGACGGGTGACCTGTGGGGCTGCCGGATGTCAGAACTGAAGGGTGTTTTCACAGTTGAACCCGTATCAGAGCTCAGCGTTTGACGGTCTGAAACAGGACTATGAGAGCAGTGGGTCAGAGTCGGCCGGAAATGTCACAGGTGCCATTGTGCCTAACCACTCTGTCCTGTCTGTGGCCCCATTCCAGGACCTGTCCCCTTACCTGCCCAGCGTCATCCCTGGACTCAAGGCCTCCCTGCTGGATCCAGTACCAGAGGTGAGCCCCGCACGTGACGAGATGGTGTCCGCTGACGCTATTTTGTCATTCTGACTCACGCCTGTATGTGGTGGGTCGAGGGGTTCTGCCGTGTTACTGGCATATTGAGATGGCTCCCCCAACCCTAAATGCCCTCCCCAGGTGCGTACGGTCTCGGCCAAAGCCCTGGGTGCCATGGTGAAAGGCATGGGCGAGTCTTGCTTTGATGATCTGCTGCCCTGGCTGATGGAGACGCTGGCTTCCGAGCAGAGCTCTGTCGATCGCTCCGGAGCGGCCCAGGGTGAGCACCAGCAGGGGGCGCCAGAGTGAAGTCGTCGGTTCAGCTGTCCGGATCTCAAACGTGACCCTTTCTCTCTCACTCCAAATCCCCCCCCCCCAAGGTTTGGCAGAGGTTATGGCAGGTCTGGGTGTGGAGAAGCTGGACAAGCTGATGCCCGACGTGGTACAGACGGCCAGCAAGGTGGACATGGCCTCCCACGTGCGAGACGGTTACATCATGATGTTCATCTACCTGCCGCTCACCTTCGGCGACAAGTTCACGCCGTATGTGGGGCCCATCATTCCCTGCATCCTCAAGGTATCATCCGGCTTTTGGCTGAAAATCTTATCCTGTGCGGTGTGGCTGTCATCTATCCAGCTCCACTTCTCCTCAAGTCTTGGGGGGGGGGGCACACGCTTGCCTTTCAGTATAACTGATACCTTTTGCCAGTCTGATAGCTGATTTCTGGTATTGTTTTTAAGTAGATCCTTCTTTTCCTGTTGAAATGGTGGATGTTTTTTCCTGTTTAAAAGTTCTCGCGATGGCCTTAATCCCAGCTGGCTCTAGTTCATCTTTGACGTGACTCCCAGCTGTACATTTGTTCAGTATTACGTCAGAAGCCCCTCCCCCTAACCTCACTTTGGCACCCTGTGGCGTGAGCCGCTGTAGTCAGCCAGCCCAATAGCCTCTTTTCTGACCCCGCCCCCGGCAGGCGCTGGCGGATGAGAATGAATATGTGAGGGACACGGCGCTGCGTGCCGGCCAGCGCATCATCAGCATGTACGCAGAGACGGCCATTGCCCTGCTGCTGCCGGAGCTGGAGCAGGGGCTGTTCGACGACCTGTGGAGGATCAGGTAATGGGAACGGCCGCTCGCTCGCCCGCGGCCCTCGTTGACACCCCCCCCCCCCCCCCACTGACC